>OX465242.1:17086083-17462012 GCA_949987775.1 Aproaerema taeniolella | reverse complement strand
ATATAGCGATAGCGATATGAATTCTACTCCAGAAAGTATAAAACCAGCTGCAAATGAAATTGTTGCTAACATTTTGCCACAAAAATCACGGGAGAAATATTTAAAAGTATATGAAAACTTGTTTTTCATTACCTTGAGTTTTCTTTGAATAGGTATATTTTATATCGGTGGGGTTAGATTGGTAGTTGAAAGAAAAGTAGATTACGCACCTTGCTGAAGTGAGTAATTAATGCACTCGTATTAATTTAGTGCCTCGAGCTTTAATAACTCACTTTGCGCTCGGTGCAACAATCTACTATTTATTATCTTTATTAATAATGATGGTTAAACAGGAAGTTGCGGATTGCGTGATTTTTTAAAGGCAAAAGAGTCTTGTTAATATTATACAACGGAAACGGGTAAATATTAAAAGAACGTTTGTTACGAAGTGTTTTTTGCGTTTTTGGGGTTCCGTACCAAAAGGGTAAAAACGGGACCTTATTACTAAGTAAAGGCTCCGCTGTCCGTCCGTCTGTCACCAAGCTGTATAAATGTCCCCGGCCATAAATCTATTAGACAGTTGAAATTTTCACAGGTGATGTATTTTGGTTGCCGCTGTAACAACAAATACTAAAAAGTAGAATAATTACATTTTTAAGGGGACTCCCATACAACAAACGTGATTTGTTTACCGTGTTTATTCTCGTAAACCGTTATAGTAAGACAGTTGAAATTTTCACAGATGATGTATTTATATTGCCAATATAATAACAAATACTAAAAAAAAGAATTAAATAAATATTTAAGGGGGCTCCCATAGAACAAACGTGATTTTTTGTCGTTTTTATAGAGATAATGGTACGGAACCCTTCGTGCGCGAGTCCAACTCGACAAGAAAATGACGCGCGGCACGCCTTTTTTTTTAATTTGAGCCCTTTTAATTTTTATCTAATAAACAGTTGGACAAAAAATTTCAATTACGTACACCAAAAGTCTAGTATAATATAAATAATATAGGTTCTACCTTGATTTGCATTTTTTTTTAAATCTTGTTAAACAAAAGAAAACGAGGCTTTAGATTTGATTTGCATTTGCTTCATGATTATTTTAGATTAATTAAAATACTTTCGATGAAGCAGTCAAAAGCGAACTATATCATTCACTTTCACAGCAGTGCAACATTATAAAAAAAATATGTTGTTTACATGATTGCCGGATTCTATTGAAAGATACTTTAAACATATTATTATCAGGTAGAGATAACATAAATGACATATTTACCAGGAGGGGAATATGAGAGGGAATCAAGAAAAGAAAAATACAGTTTTGGACAAGAGAAAAATATATGATCGAAGGTCCCTTCATAGAATAGAATAGAATAGAATAGAAAATGTTTTATTCAGTAACATTATATTACATTACATTACATTCATCAATACCACATTCACCCACATTCAGAGGGTTATCTCTATGGCTGTTCCTTAGTGTTTACGTTTCTGTTCCATTGCCATAGAAATGTCACTGATTGTTGTATAACAGACAGAACTGCATTATAAACGTTCACATAGGGCCCACATCGGTAATCTCAGCATTAATAACGATTTATAAGAGTTCACGTAGGCTGCAACTGCTGAATAGAAAGAAATGAGCCTCGTTTTAATTATATTTGCTGAATTGTCATTCTAGTAAGCGCCACAAACAAGCTACAATGTCACTCTTGTTCAGCTATTAGGAGAACTGTACTCTATCAGCTGCAAAAGCACCCACTCGTGCACACAAATAATGCAATTTTCTGAATAAAAGTCCACCTGTGTACTTTAAAACATTTGCATCTTAAGAGATAACATTTGAATTACTATAATGCAACCAGTTACTTTGTGAAGTTATGTAACAAAGATTTAATGCATTATGCTGCATACACGTGAACCTTCACGATCATAGTCAGCTGTAAACATCACTCGTTTATCAGCATTTATAAAGGCCAAGACAGAACTTAAAGTCAAATTTATTCAGTTTTACATGGTGTAAAGGACAGCTTAGCAAAAACTGAAACCCTGAATTCAGACCATCATTCTAAATGATTTTCCAGTGGAATTTTACTCCGGATTTTTTTTAATTTTTTTCAAGTTTTTTAATATTTTCTGCTTCGAAATTAAATTATTTTTTCGAATACAATCCATTTTGCATTAAAAAACAAGAATAACAGCGTAAAACACGAAAACCAGCAATGTATATCGTATTCCGATAGCAGCGCAGCGCGGGGGGAGCGCGCGCGAGGCGCGGTTACGCGGTACATTGCATAGCGCCAAAGTAGGTAAGTAACAAAATCTCCTGAACTTGACATTTCGGGAAAAAATAATTACTTGTAGCTGATCGTAGTTATGGGTAAATTCCACCATTTAAGTATTTGCTAAGCTGTCCTTTACACCCAGTACAACAGCGAACTACTGCAAATAAGTTTCATTTTACCCTTATATTCTGTTTAAAAGATGAATAATTTAACTTATGTGTACATTTGCTCTGCTGATTGAATAATAAATATATAGCAATGAATATTGTCTAATGTTATTTTTGCAAAATTTGGAAGGACAATAAGAAATGCGGGAAATGAAGACGGAATCAATTTTCCAACTGGATCCAATATTATTCATGGCCAAGAGTCAGCAAGTGGGCATCTAATATTAAATGAGACGGGTTCACAAAATTATGATACTGACGATTCCGATTCAAAAAGCTAAGACATAACTGATTGTAATAGATAAATAAAACAACAATAATACGTAGCTCTTTATAAGCCTCTTTATAGGTCTGAATATCCTTTCTTTTTAAACTATACTTTAGGGTGATCCAGCCTACATTTCGAAAGGTATTTCATATTCTTCGGCGGCCAGTGTCTAAGTCCCTTAACTTCCTACGATGCAGGAACGACAGTAAGGTTAGCAACACCTTCCTCTAAAGTTTGAACAATTTTGTATGGTATTTTCTGTAAAAAAAAAATACAAAATTATTCTTACAAGTAGGTATTATTCTAGAAACAAAAAGTAAGAGTTATATGATATTAAATACGTTCTAAACTAGGTATATTTCCATTATCCCGATTTTGTGAAATATTAAACCACGAAAAACTATAGCAGGTGGGTATAGCTTAGTAAGCAAGAATAGGTATATACTAACGCATATTTTTTGGCGTTGGTTTATTTTATTTATCGAGAAAAAAAGTGATAAAGTACTCAAATACGTTTTTTTAAATGATGTTTTTAAAAACAAAAAAATTAACATATTTCTGCGTACCTACCTTTTGCAAAGAAAAAAGTCACCCTTTACGTTTAAATTTGGACACCTCCGTGAAGTATGAACTACTTAGTAAAGTTTTCGCGGACTATAGTGGAACCCTAAAAGCTTGGATCCATATTGAAATTATATCTGGTTAATTAGAGTCAATGTGAACCTTTATACAGGGTTAACGGGAACTCGACGTATTCCTGGCAGGACGTGATAGGGCAGCCAAAATATGTATGGCCGAAAGTTAATAGTTTTCGAGATTTTTTTTAATTACGGTTCTTTACGAAAATACCCAAAAAGCCCGTTAGCCAACCTTGGTTCCGTGACAGGGGGGAGGGGGAGGGGGTTAAAGTGCCGAACTCCCGGCGTTTAGAAAAAAAAATCTAGTGGATGTAATTGAGGTACAAAGTCAAGTTTGGTGTCGTTTTCGGATAAATCGAAGATGGCCGATTCATTGGCCATCTCATTTTTGTATGTTTTCATAGAAAAAAAATAAAAAATGCATAAAACTCTGCATTCCAAGTGTTAAAAAAATATAAACAAACCCCAATATTTTCAGATTTTTATATGGAAGATGGTGAACAAAAAATACTCACTAAAGGCTCTTTAAATGTAGATAACAAAACCATTAACATCAAATAACTTATTACCTAATGGTAATGTAAAAAAAATAGAAAACTTATTGCGGTATTCAAATATCTCAATCCCGGCGCTCGGGAAAAAATATATCTAGTGGATGTTATTGAGGTAGAAAGTCAAATTTGGTGTCGTTTTCGGATAAATCGAAGACGACAAATTTATTGGCCATCTCATTTTTGTATGCTTCTATAGAAAAAAATAAAAAATAGCTACAATTGTGCATTCCAAGTTTAAAAAAATATAAAAAAATCCCTTTATTATCAGATTTTTATATGGAAGATAGGAAAAAAAACTCAGTTAAAGCTCTTTAAATATAATTACAAAAACAAACCACACAATTATCTTTTTACCTATTATTAATGTAACAAAAATATATTATACTTAAGTACGACCATGTTCAGCGCCATAGTACGAAAAAAGCTAAAAATTCAATTAATCATTTGAATGTGTCGATTTACATATAATATAGGATGAAATAGAAATAATTGCGACTCTTGAAAGGAAAAACTGACTAAGCGCCACAGGGCTAAATTTACAGGAAAACAGTTTAACTTTTGCTTAAAAAAATAGGTACATAAATTATTTATTCTTTCAAGTATTTTTTTTCCTTTCAATCGTCAATCTCCATCCTTCGAACCATGAACGTACTCATGAAACAAATAAATTTCTTCAAAAATCAAAGCTGTGACAAATTTCCATTACCTGTTACATTGATAACACAGCAAAAATACCTACCACTAAAGCAGAAAAAAAAAGAAATATTTTGACTTGTGTAAAACGGTGAGGATTTGAATGAAAAAGAAATATTTGCAGCTACCACCACACTTGCACAATTGAAATTCCTTTATGAAGGAGATTATGAGAGAGCAGACCCTGAAATTCAAAAAATCATCATCACTATGTATGATAGGCCATAGGTAAGGAATACAACAAATATTTCATGACAAAAAAAAAAGAAATTTATATTAATTAATATTACTTTTGACAGGTCGTGCCCATCAGAGACGGTGAATGAATGTCGAAAGTATTTGTTCACAAAAAAGGACAGGCTAATTGAAAAACCTCCCACAGAAGTTGCTCTCAAAGAACATATATTAAGGGCAGTTTTTCAGGGCGTGCACGTTTGGGGGCAATGCCTTATAAAACAGCAAACCATACCTTGCCCTTCTGAATTTGGCTGGCAAAAAGAACCTGACAACGAAACTTGATTGCCACCTTGGGCCCAAAACGCCATAGCTGCTCAGGCGTGCCTAGAACTTATAAGATGTAGGTGCGTTAAATCTTGCGGCACAAGATGTAACTGTTTTAAGCGGCAGTTGAAATGCACGGAATTGTGCAAATGTGGTGGTGGCTGCAAATAATTTTTTTCGTTCAAATCCTCACCGTTTTACACAGGTCAAAAAATTTCTTTTTTTTTATTGCTTTGTGTAAGAATCTGCTTTAGTGGTATTTTTTCTGTGTTATCATTGTAACAGGTAATGGAAATTTGTCACAGCTTTGATTTTTGAAGAAAATATTTGTTTTCATGAGTACATTCATGGTTCGAAGAATGGAGATTGACGCTTGAAAGGAAAAAAATGACTTGAAAGAATAAATAATTTATGTACCTATTTTTTTAAGCAAAAGTTAAACTGTTTTCCTGTGAATTTAGCCCTGTGGCGCTTAGTCAGTTTTTCCTTTCAAGAGTCGTAATTATTTCTATTTCACCCTATATGATATGTAAATCGACACATTCAAATGATTAATTGCATTTTTAGCTCTTTTCTCACTATGGCGCTGAACATGGTCGTACATAAGTATAATATATTTTTGTTACATTAATAATAGGTAAAAAGATAATTGTGTTGTTTTTTTTTGTAATTAAGTTTAAAGAGCTTTACCTGAGTTTTTTTTCCTATCTTCCATATAAAAATCTGATAACAAAGGGATTTTTTTATAGTTTTTTAAACTTGGAATGCACAATTGTAGCTATTTTTATTTTTTTCTATAGAAGCATACAAAAATGAGATGGCCAATAAATTTATCGTCTTCGATTTATCCGAAAACGACACCAAATTTGACTTTCTCCCTCAATAACATCCACTAGATATATTTTTTCCCGAGCGCCGGGATTGAGATATTTGAATACCGCAATAAGTTTTCTATTTTTTTTACATTACCATTAGATAATAAGTTATTTGATGTTAATGGTTTTGTAATCTACATTTAAAGAGCCATTAGTGAGTATTTTTTGTTCACCATCTTCCATATAAAAATCTGAAAATGTTGGGGTTTGTTTATATTTTTTTAACACTTGGAATGCAGAGTTTTATGCATTGTTTATTTTTTTTTTCTATGAAAACATACAAAAATGAGATGGCCAATGAATCGGCCATCTTCGATTTATCCGAAAACGACACCAAACTTGACTTTGTACCTCAATTACATCCACTAGATTTTTTTTTCTAAACGCCGGGAGATCGGTACTTTAACCCCCTCCCCCTCCCCCCTGTCGCGGAGTCAAGGTTGGCTAACGGGCTTTTTCAGCTCTGTTTGACCTGTAGAATAGCCATGCCAAGTGGCATTGCTCGACGCAAAATTGGTCAGGTCTCCATACAACGATGCCCAATAGGACCCTAGCTATTAATAGTTTTCGAAATTTCGTTAATTTAAGATTTTTTACGAAAATACCCAGATTTCATCATTTTAACCAAAATTTTAAAATAATTGCTTATTGGATACAATTACATTTAACTTTTTTTCAAAGTTGATAGTTTAATAAAGCTAGGAAAGGCATTACCACCCAAAATTCCTTAACAGTTTTAAATCATGAGCCGAAAAGAAGATTCAAAATTTTTCAATTTTCTTTGTAACAGGTTACATACCGATGCCTAGCTCAAAACTTTACTATGACAGTGTACAAACACCTTTATTAACTTTCTCATTTAATAAGCTATCCAAAAAGGTATGAATGTCAATACAAACTTATGATCTACATCACAAAAATCACTTTTGACTTATGTTGACGACCCCAACACCTCGTCAAACATCGTAGCGCGTTAATTTGGAATGTCACAATGGATAGTCTCTTGTCTGTAGTAAATTTATCGGGCCGACATCCATATCGCCATCAACACCTGTCCATTCAATTGAAGAGGGAGACCCGATTAGAAGGTTGGAATTTTGTCGTTTTATGTTAAATGTCGACGCTGAAGACAATTTTTGAAGTGAAAACTTCTTTGGCGGCGTTGAGCACTTTAAGTAAGTATGGGGAAAAATGTTAAACTCACTATGAACTCGCGTCAGATCGTCAGATGTCACGTGACAGTGATCGAAAATGCGTAGGATAGGGTTGCCACCTTTTTTGAAGTGAAAACTTCTTTAGCAGCGTTGTGTACTTTGAAGTATGGGTGGAAACCCGGACGGATGGCAGCCCTATGGTAAAATTATCTCTGTGACAGATGTCAACGATGTCAACGATTATTCGCACATAGTGCGCAAATACCGATAGACTATTTTACCGAATAGAAAGTAGACAGTTTGGTCGAGTGGAAAAGTTGCCAGATTGTAAGCAACAGGTCAAGGGTTCGAATCCTGAGAGAATAATGGACTCTTTGTGTATTTTGTTTTATTTCCATATTAATGCACAACGTTAATGTTCAAGTTTTCACTTCTGCCGGCACTCCCGGAGTGCAACCTGTTGTTTTTTTTTTAAACATTCTGTGGACAGACGAATCAAGTTTTGACCGTCATGGTATCGCAAATTACAATTATTTGTCCTATTGGGCACCGAAGGCGGAAAGAAACTCAAAAAAGTTTTAAAAAACCGCGAAAAAATTGAATAAACTATGTGGGGTGGCCTCTATCTGCACTAAGTCAAAAGTGATTTTTGTGATGTTTTTTGTATTTACATTCATACCTTTTGACCGTCACATTAAAGTACTTACTATAAAGAAATTCGGAGGGTGCTGCTGTATAGTACACAATTAGATCGGTGTTCTTTTTGTGACCTATTTTCGTACATTTATAGTGTAACACGTACTTCTTCTTGTTCTCCCTCTGGCTCGGCAATGCCCAAGCAATCAGTGTTTTTACATCCACTCGCGCTTCCCGCTTTCATGATACTGACGTCACAGTATTGTACTTTACACACGAGACAATGTAGTGGTAAAGCCTGCTTATACTACATCCTGTAATAGCTGTAATAGTGATTCAAATTCAAGCAGTTTTAAAGCCTCCAACGGTGGCATTAAATTCGACACCATCTTTTACCTCGAATGAGGTTATCTGAAAATAATGATGTTTCATTATTTAACTGCTTCCAATTTAATGGCGGCTAATGGTGGCTTTTGTCAACCTCACAACTGTTACTCATTAGAAGTAACAACTCAATATTTCCAATTTAATTGAGGCCTTTAGCCATACATAGGTATAAAAAATCATGGTTATTGTTTATCAACAAAAACAAATTTAGGTTTCCAATTTAATGGAGGCTGTTCGCCATGTCGACAATACAGTTATTTTCCATTGAAATTAACAATTTTAGGTTTCCAATTAAATGGAGGCCTTTCGCCATGTCAACATCTCAATTGTTATAAATTAAGAATAACAATTTAAAGTTTCCAATTTAATGGAGGCTCGTAGCCATGATACCACCTAGCTGTAATAGTGATTCAAATTCAAGCAGTTCCTTATTAATTTCTTAGTCTATGAAATTTCAACGGATATGTCTAGTACTCGCAGCTTAAAATCTATATTCAAATATACAGAACTTCAATTTTAAACTCAATTCTCATCCTATTAAGGTAATGGCGCTTAAAACTAACACTGCTTTTTGTGGTAACATGACAACCTTAAATGCGTACTCCCTTTTGGTTATAACAAAGATAATTTATCGTTGTCGTAAAAAGTTATGCTTCAGTATTTATTAATATTGTAATAATTTATCATGTTATTGATAAATAGGAACATTTTTTTATTTTTGTGTATTTTAAATTTCAAGGATAGCGAACTTATTAATATATGTATATTTTATATTACTCAACTTGGCATTTTGGCTATTTTATCCTTGTGCCTCATAATGTAAATTAATAATGTTCCGAAAACGGCTGTACGAGCTTAGATTCCCTTGCTTTTCTGTCAATAAAAAAGGAAAGAGATAGATAAAAATATGGCGCTGATTTTTAAATTAATTTTACATGATTTGTACCTTTTGTGAAATTGAATTGGATCATTTTACACTCAATACATCACTTCGCTCCAAAAACTTTAAGATTAGTAGTTAATTTATACTATTCACGTAAAAGAACGTGCATCGCAACAGTTTTTACCGACTTCAAAAAATGAGGAGGTACAATGTTCGACTGTATGTATTTTTTTTAAATTTTATGTATGTTCACCGATTTCTCCGCCAATTATGGACCAATTTTCAAAGTTCTTTTTGTTCGAAAGAGTAAATGAGAACCAAAATTTATATGGGACTCCAGAGGTAGTCCCATATAAATTTTGGTTCCCATTTAAGTACATAAAAGTTTTTAAATCATAACATTCTATTGCATAGTATAATTTAAACTAATGATACTTACGCATAATATAAAATAAGCAAAAAAAATGCTCGTAGCAAACAACGATTTTTCTGCCTGATTTTCACAAGCAAGCTCTCTTTTCGAGCTGGAGAGGTGAAAATAACATTATGGCAAAGAATTAAATGGGGAAAAAAATTGAGCGAAGCATGATATGGCAATATTAGTAAAAAAAGCATTATATCAACGAAAGGGATCCCATAAATTTTATCGAAAATGATTCAGCGCTTTTAAAAAATCTACTTAAACAAAAAAATACTACAAACCAGAACATCATCTAAATAAATGAGTGACATTTGCGAAGTGTTGTTGGGATTGAAGTCGGTGACTCATACGTATTTATAAAGTGGAAAATTATCAATGATAAAATGTAATAGAATCACAACAAGAATCACGACAATGGCTCGCATTTACACATAAGTAAATCTCTCATTCCTTTCCCCCTTTTTCCTTTGTAGAGATGAAAAATTTTATGTAAGTACCTTTTCCTCGTCGCCACTTGTAACACCTACTTCTTCTTGTTCTCTCACTGGCTCTGCAATGCCCAAGTACAGTCATTGTTTTTAGGGTTCCGATACCCAAAGGGAAAAAACGGTACCCTATTACTAAGGCTCCGCTGTCCGTCCGTCCGTCCATCTGTCCGTCTGTCACCAGGCTGCGTCTCATGGACCGTGATAGTTAGACATTTGAAATGTTCGCAGATGATGTTTTTCTATTGGCCCTTTAATAACAAATACTTAAAACAGAATAAAATAAATATTTAAGGGGGCTCCCATGAAAAAAAAAATGGGTGCGTGTACTTATGTACGCGCGTGAGAAGTTATACTTCTTTGAGCGGTTAAGCAGACAGCTTCATACTGTTAATTTTGTGTCACAGATGCGCGCGCATCTTAAAATTTCACTCTCATCATTTTTTCATAACGCGCCTAGCTTCATACTGTTAATTTTGTGTCACAGATGCGCGCGCATCTTAAAATTTCTCTCTCATCATTTTTTCATAACGCGCCTAAAGAAGTATAACTTCAAAAAGTTTTTTTTTTGTTTGTTTTTATAGATAAGTCTGTACGAGGCTGAATCTCATGAACCATGGTAGTTAGACAGTTAAAATTTTCACAGATGATGTATTTTGGTTGCTGCTATAACAAAAAATACTAAAAAGTAGAATAAATTAAATATTTAAGGGGGCTCCCATACAACAAACGTGATTTTTGAAGTTATACTTTTTTAGGCGCGTTATGAAAAAATTATGAGAGTGAAATTTTAAGATGCGCGCGCATCTGTGACACAAAATTAACAGTATGAAGCTAGGCGCGTTATGAAAAAATGATGAGAGTGAAATTTTAAGATGCGCGAGCATCTGTGACACAAAATTAACAGTATGAAGCTGTCTGCTTAACCGCTCAAAGAAGTATAACTTCTCACGCGCGTACATAAGTACACGCACCCATTTTTTTATTTTGCTGCTTTTATAGAGATAATGGATTTTATAGAGTCCGACTCGCACTTGGCCGGTTTTATTACATCCACTCGCGCTTCCCGCTCTCACGATACTGACGTCACAGTATTGTACTTGACACACGAGACAGTGTAGTGGTAGAGCCTACATACACTACAGTATATAGAAAATATTATCATAGTAAGCCAATGAGTTTCGACTGCTAAAAAAAGCTTCTCCCGAGTGACACAGAAGGAATTAAATCACCGAAACTGCCCTTCAAATATCTAAAATAACAAAACATTCGTGTTAAACTGGCACTAAATGAAACATTTTGAATGTGCTAGCTGCCAACTGTTTCCTGGTACATTGAGCCAGTAAGCGGCGCGGCGTGAAGATTTTAATGTATATCGTGCTGATAATTTTATGACTCTCAAAATCGTCAAATGTGGAGTCATTTGACGGTAAACTCATATTATGTCCTGATTATAGGCGTAAGTGTAAGTAACATCTAAAATATCGATAGGTACTTTTGTCAGCATCCGCATTTATTATATCAGTTTTAGTGATAGTTTGGCCGTGTTGTACTTTTTTTTAACTAACCAAAACTAAATACTTAATCAATCTACTATACTAATATTTTATAGAGGAAAGATTTGATTGTTTCTTGTTTGCATTGAATAGCCTCCGAAACTACTGGACCAATTTGAAAAATTCTTTCACCATTAGAAAGCTAAGTACATTATCCCCGATTGACATAGGCTTCATAATTTTCCCGAATTCTCACGGGAACGAAGTCCCGAGTGGAATGCTAGTCTATACTCTATACTAATATTATACTCTATACTAATATAAGTATATCATTATAAAGTCAAGAGCGAACCCATTCTTAATATAAAAAAAAGAAGAAAGATTTGATTGTTTGTTTGCATTGAATAGGCTCCGAAACTACTGTACCGATTTGAAAAATTCTTTCACCATTAGAATCCTACATTATCCGTGATGGACATAAGGTACATGATTTTCCCGAATTCCTACGGGAACGAAGTCCCGGCGGAAAGCTAGTATTTAATAAACTAAATAGACCTTCCTTGGACTCTTACTTGGCCCTGTCTCAGAAATGAAATGACAATGACTGTAGTAGTTTTCTTCCATCCTTCAGGATAGGCTAAGGACGGAACCATACAGTCAAATCTTTTTAGGTAATTTTTAGAATGTCACGTTTTGAAAAAATCATATTATTTCTAAATTATAAGGTTTTTTGGCAAAGGAATCTATGTCTGTGCAGCCAGATTTTAAATTCAATGGAAATTGACATTTAGAAAAGCAGCGTCTTAGCTGAAGTCTATGCACGGGTGTTGTCTTAGATTCTGAAATAGGTGGACTATATTGGAAATTCCACTTAAAATCAAAAATAAGTACCTACTTATTCATTAGTGTGTTTATTTATTGTATTAGGTATTTTAATATAAAATTGTCGTTTATTTTTACTCCATACAGGGTGTAAAGGACAGCTTAGCAAATGATTAAATGGTGGAATCTACCCATAACTATCATCAGCTATAAGTAATTATTTTTCCCGGAAACGTCACGTTTACCTATTTTGGCGCTACGCAACGTACCGCGTAACCGCGCCCCGCGCTGCGCTGCTATCGGAGTGCGATGTACATTGCTGGTTTTCGTGTTTTACGTTGTTATGATTGTTTTTTATTGCAAAATGGAGTGTATTCGATTAAATAATAACAAATGTAAGCAGAAAATATTAAAAAACATGAAAAAAAAAATTTCCGGAGAAAAATTCCACTGAAAAATCATTCAAAATGATTGTCTGAGTCCAGGGTTTCAGTTTTTGCTAAGCTGTGTACAAGGTGTTTCAAAAAAACCCAAAAAGAAGATAATTCAAATTAATTAAAATTTAGCTTATTGCGCAGCTCTATTACAAATATGACAAGCATGTCATATTAATTATATGAAACTTTCATTTTGGAAGATGTCCAACCGTGCAACTGATTACTAGACTTGCGACTAATTCACTTTTAAAATTAAATTTTGGAATTTCTTTTTTTTTGGGTTTTTTTTGAAACACCTTGTATATATTTTTTTAGTACAACTGATTTTTTCCATACAGAAGTTTACAACTTTTCTCAGGAACGCGAAAAACAATATAAAACAACATTTTGTAAGATGGTTACGATAACATTAGTCTATTGAAAGCAGCAAGTGTAACAAGGGTAGAACAAGTATTATAAGCATAAAAATAAGCCATGCTGGACAGGGAGTAAAAGAAAAACATAAATAAAATGTACCAGCTGGCCACTCTTCCCAGGCATACTGTAAAAGTCAGTAAAGGGACGCGAGAGTTTTGTTGACGAAAGGCTGACAACCCATCACCACTTCAGGGTTCGAAATTATCAAGATAATTACGCTTCTTGATAATTATCGTATAATTATCACCAGTGTAAGAAATTAATTTGTTATATTGGTTCATAACAAATTGTAACAAAACATTATTAAAGTGAGTGTGGCTGTATGGATATTTGTTTCTCTTTGACACAAAAACTACTGAATGGATTTTAATTAAACTTAACAATAATATAGCTTATGCATCAGAATAACACATAGGTAACACAATTTTCGGAAAGAGCGAAGTCCCGGGCGGAAAGCTAGTCGTAAATAAATTAACTTAGATTGACCAAAGAGGCCAAAGGAATATCTTCATCCGATGATGATTGCATTTCCATTGGCTTTGTTGCTTGTTATTATCAATTGATAATTATCCATATGTTATTATCCTTTCGAACCCTGCACCACTTACATCATATTTCATCTTATAACTCTCCGAATGTATGTCAAACGTGGCATCAAGTGGTTTTAAAACCACTGATGCTCTGTATATACCGATAGGGTAATAGGCGTGAGCGTATGTATGTGTATGTATGAAACAACTATGTTTGAGCGTTGTCTCTTGTGCGAACAAAGGGTCTTCGGATCCATGGTCAAGTTCTCTAATTAAAAAAAAACATTTTTAGAAATCAACGAAAATATGAAGTAAACGGTGCTTGAAGAAAAAACGTCAATTTCATGTATAGTTCTGTAAATGTAGTGTACTCTGTTTTATCAAAAAATTAACACGTAAACGAAGTTGCGGGCATCAGCTAGTTTTCAATAAAACCGTTTAACTCAAAAAAAAATCTACTCATTTTTGAAGTGAAAACTTCTTTAGCGGCGTTGTGCACTTTTTGGATGGGTAAAAAATGTTAAACGATCACGTGACCCTGATCGAAAATACGTAAGACGGAGGGTGAAGTGAAAACTTCTTAGACCGCAAGGAAGTAATATATGTTCAAGTTTTCACTTCTGCCGGCACTTCCGGAGTGCAACCCGTTGTTTTTTTTTGTTATATACAGGTGTTGTGCATAGAAAACGATATGGAGAAGCCAGTGCAAATGATTCTACCGTTAGGTGTTCTTAATGTGGGCATGGGTTTGGTGACTGCCATTTATCTGATAGTTGGTGCGATGGGCTATAATTACTGTGTGTCGATGTGCGCTGATTCTATTACATTGAATTTACCCGAAAATGTGTAAGTAGAACTATCCCAGTCGTTTTGGACAGAACCTTGTACGTTTTTTGGTGACCGGAGGTTGGTCACTCAGGTACTGTACCTTCTGTAAGAAAGTACTTACTTGCATCAAGTCTGACTTAAAAACTGTATTCCGTCATAATAACAGCTAGATTATCAAGATTAACACGCTCCTCACCGTATGTCCTCTAGAAACACACTTCAAACTTATGACAACCCTCTTCATTTGTCGGGGTTTTTTTTGTTGGCCTCCTGATATATTTTTTCAGGGTCCTTGTATTTATTTGTATGTATTTATCATAATCTATTTAATTTTATTTTATTTTATTGCTAACTTTAATAATCACTGTAAATATAAGTCATATTTTTTTATTTAACTTATATATATATAAAATATAGGTTTTTAAAACCAGTCAATATACACCACCTGCATCTGGAGCATACGTCAAGTATTCTCTATTTAAAGTAAGCCATAAAAGCTCAAGGGAAATAAAGTTTATGGAACTTCCCTTGGGTAATAATGACATTTAAATATGGAGCGCCAAAATGTCAACAAAAACTTCTATCAAAAGTACCTATATTGTTACTTTAGGGGTGAAAGCAAACCGAGACGGGGTTTGGCGACAGAGCGTAGCGAGGGAGCTAATAGTTCGAGGGACTAAATAAGTCTTTCACCCGAGGTAAACACTGTGCTTTTAATTACAAATACAAAGAAAGTAAAAATAAAAACATGAATAAGCTAAACTCATTGCTGCTATACGAAAGTTACAAAACTCCACAACTCGAAAAACCAAATGAAGATCGGAATGCCACTTCCCCGCCTATTATGTTTTTTTTTTCTGTTGCTGGTCAGCTATTCAGCCATATTTTTCATTTTCATCATTGAAAAAAAAGGTGAATATTTTGCAAAAATCTATGTAATTTTAAAGAAATAGCTAAAAGTAAATGATTATAAAGTCATTAAAAAAGTATTCTTTAATTAATACTTAACTTTTGTTATTTCAATTTTACATCGCGCTGTGATAATTTTTTTTTTATGAGTGGCTGTATAGAAAGTTTAAATTTGACAGCTGTTAGTTGAAAGCGATTCTTCCTAGGCTTAAAAAATATTATTTTCAAGCCGCTCCGTAGGCAACTTTAGATCTACTTTCCGACTATGAGTAATGAAAAAATAATTTCGAAAAAAAACAAGGCTGTTGAAGGCTTAACATCCTTGGTCCCAATAGATTTTAACTATAAAATTTGACACATCAAAGAGATTTTATTTTTATTAAAATATTTAGCATAAGAATGTGTGTGTGTGTGTGTGTGGATTGAGTGAGCACCCTTCTAAAAGAAAGAAAATATGCTGTTCATTTAGTAAAAGTTAGTCAAGTTCGCCACACTCTTGACCTATACCTACACGATAAGAAGAAGAAGAAAATTTCTAAAACAATTGTAAAAGTAATCTCTGTATTCGTAAAAAGATAAAACAAAGTATATAATTATTCAACGTGCGCTCACTAAGTTCTCACAAACTACCAAGGAAATCAGTGAATGTATTGATTTAACATGTAATATTTATACAGGTTGAAAAAGAACCTCCTAGCTTTATTGAAAATCCTGAACCAGTATCACTTACACCTTACAGAACACTTTTTTTTCGGTGGGATTTATTTTATTTCTTAAACGTAGACACTACTCGGGTGCACCCCCCGAGCGCTTCCCGTACCCCTCGCGTTCCTGGTGTAGGAGTAGTGTCTACGTTTAGGCAAAAAATGAACTATTCCCATTAAAAAAAAAGTTTTTTATGTATTAAATTGACTTTCGTTTGCCTACGGCCTACGGATAAGAAAACGTCGTCGGTGATTTTCGATCTGTTATTTTTACCGCGGAATAATTAATTGTTTTGTTGTAAGTTTTTTAAATAAATCTGAGAAAAATGTCCAGTAATTCCAGCGACTCAGATATAGAAACGAAGGCTCAAAACATTATTGATGGGATGAATTTATATTTTTTTTATTTAACCTTACAGTAGGTGTATAAAGTAGAGTAAGCTCCTCAGGGATAAAAGTGTCTTAGTCTTGGGCAGACTTGAATCCTTCACTTCATTCAGGATCTTACCATAATAATTCCCTCACTACGTTCGGGAATCGACTACAGAATCCTTCATTTCGCTCAGAATTCAATAAGCTGCCCGTGACATAATACACTGTTCTATCCCCTTGTTGCTTTAATCTACTATTATCATTGAAGTGCGGTGTTTTTAACCCCGGTCAAAAAAGAGGGGTGTTATAAGTTTAACATGTGTATCTGTGCGTCTGTCTGTGATATCGTAGGCCCTAAACGAATGGACCGATTTCGCTGCGGTTTTCTTTGTTTAAAAGCTGACGTAATCAAAATGGATCTTAGCTATATTTGATCAAAATTTGTTTACCCATAGAGTTTTATGCAATAACTGATTTACCACAAACACTACAACTGACTTAAGTCATTTTGTTTTTGTTTAATTTATTCCTTTCGGGAAAAGCAAAGGAATTTATGTCGATACAGCCATTTTTAAACATTGTCTAAGTTTTAGTTTAATTTTTGCCTTACAATTTTTTTTTAATTTTAGAGTTATTTATTTAGGTATAATCCTTTGATTTGGGATTCCATAAAAGAAAAGATTTTAAGATTATTTTAGGCTGGGTGTTCATAAATCAGTGAACATTTTACGTAAAGAGAAGGTGCAATGGTGCAATATTGGATGCTTTATATTAACTGATATTCGTAGCATCAGAAGCGGGATGCCAATCCACATGCGGTCGGAAGTTGCACCCGCATCCGCGTTATAAAGAATCCAGCCTAACATACAGTCAACAGCACATCAGGTTACCACAAACTGTCAAATTTCCCCAATGGAAAGTAAACTCTAATGCTTCGAGATGAAATTTAAAATAGAATGAAGAAATTTGACAGTTTTGGATAGCATGATGTGCCGTTGTCCCTGTACTTATTACAATGTTTCAACAGGGCAAGTACTATTTCAAACATTCTAGTTGCAACGTCGATTTTTCTATCATATCCTCTGCAAGCTTATCCTCCTATTGAAATTATATGGAACACGTACGTGAAACCGAAGCTGGTGAAGAAGGGTAAAACCAAACTCTTGGGTTACGAGTACGCGACGCGAATATTTCTTGTTCTTTTGACATGTAAGTACTTTATTTTAATTATTTGTTTTGGATTCTACGCTTGTAAATTAACAAATTTAAAAAAAATACGGATACAATTACTTAAATCACATAAAAAAATACAAAGGACGATGGCACAAAACGTCCCCCCTCTGACCAACAGATTTGAAATGTATCTCAAATGAAAGATATCAATGTAGTGATGACTTTTTACTATGGCGACATCCCTCAAATGTGTGGGATATATTGGGAAAATATTACTTTAGTGTTAATATTGATAACAAAAGTAACAGTATGTTATTTAACAATTCTTTGATTATTACCATATTTATAATATTTTTATTGTTATATTCATATTTATCATCTCAGGTATACATTTAGTTAGAACACATATAAAAATATAAACCGATAGGTATTTTAGCAATCTTTAATTATGTGTTATTTCTAAGCCCCGTGGATTTTGACATTGAACGTAGCTATTAATTTCTTTAAAAATACGTATGAAACTGACGACATACACAAAAGGTATGTTGGAGGGTGGGGACGGAGTCCATACATTTTTGCCCATGGTCCTTTATGTGTGTGTTTTTGCTAACGGTCTAATTTGTCTGTTAATGGGGAGAAATGTTTATAACAAAATTGATTAATTTTCTAAGACTAAAGAAGAAAATATCAACATCGCTGAATATTCCTGTTTAGTACCGAATTTCTATACTTAGTACTCAGACATACCCGTACGAAAAGTACGTTTATTTCTCAGACGAACAGTACTAACACATAAACTTTTTCGTTCCGTTAATTCAGGGCAATCAACTTTTGAGTTGACAATGTGTAACAAAAAATTGATATCGGCCATATAATGCAGTAAACTTGTATCACAGAGATATATAATGCAGTAAACAAAAACTCATCATCCATCATTACACTAAGATCCCGAACTTAAAAATCGTCAAAAATCTTAAGTCTTAAAAATCGTCATTTATTGCGGAAAGTCGGTTCAGACCATATTGCAGTTTTAAACAAACTTTGTGACAATAACAGGGCATGAATGTTTTTTTTGGTCATCAGCATACATTAATCCTTGAGAATACCTACTTGTTCAAAGTACATATTATTTAGGAAAGTTGTTTCTAACACATCTTTAATACTGGATATTAATAATAATACATAACTATTTGCCCCGTATGACCCACAAACTATACGTACTTCTGGTGAAATTCAATATCAAAGTATGCTAGCAGACGTATGTGACATAATTTTGTCAAAAAAGTCCAGTATGTAGGTAATTCCAGCGACGACGTTATTAAAACGTTATTGATGGGATGAATTTATGATTTCTTTTTTATTTAACCTCACAGTAGGTGTATAAAGTAGAGTAAGTTCCTCGGGGATAAAAGTGTCTTAGTCTTGGGCAGACTTGAATCCTTCGCTTCATTCAGGATTCTTAACATAATTCAGGATTCAATATGCTGCCCGTACATAATACACTGTTTTATCCCCTTGTTGCTTAATCTACCGTTATTAATTATATTTTTAGGTCTAATATAGTTTATTTTGCAAAAAATAAAATATACACTCACTGAAGCAAAAGCTTGTTTGACTAACAACTACACAACAAGTGCGTTAGCTAGCCCCTTGGAATACTTCGACATTTCAGAAAAGCGTTTTCATAGAATATGTTTGTGATATTATCTAATATCTTATTATTTCAGTTACATTGGGAGCAACGATACCACAGCTGGGAAATTTCATCGGGTTATTTGGTGCTTTTTGTCTTTCGGGTCTGGCCTGCATGTTTCCTGCTATCATGGAGCTTATGACCTGCGAAAATTACGGCAAATATAACTACATTAAATTTAAAAATTTAATTTTAATTATTGTTGGATTTGTTGGTATGATATCCGGCAGCTATGTGTCACTGAATAAAATAATACGTACTTTAAAAACTACTTAGGGGGCCTCCATTACGTGAGGCATTTCGGAGGGGGGGGGTAGAGGGGGTTGGGACGGCTCTCCTTCAATCTCACGTGGGGGATAGGGGGAGCATCTACAAATATCACGTATACTATTTTTCCACAAAAGAAAAAGTGTAAAATTGAGTCATTTTCAAGAAGTTTTCCCGTCACGAAACCTTCAGTAAATTGTATTGTCAAGAAATGTCAGGAAAAATAAAGGTTTATGCAAGCATAACCTATGATACCTATAAGTTTATTATTATTTTTTGTGTTTTTGAGTCAAATCACATTTAACTAGCTGGCAAACGTATTTGATGTCTTCAAAAGGAGGCTTGGGATGCAAGATTAAACAAATTAAACAACATTTTAATATAAGTTACTTGTATATATTTATTATTTAAAAGAAAAAATGTCCCTATATAGAGGTTTACAATAAAATTGAAAATAAGAAATGGTGTTTTTCATTTTTCATTTAGTTTATTTAACTTTTTTTTCTTTTTTTTACATCATCACGTCATGCATGAACCTATCCAAATCAGGGTTATATTTTACTGTCGACAATAAATAAATGTCATGAAATGGTATCAAGAAAACATAAAGAAAGAAACTCAAATTCAAAATTCTAAGACTATCGTAATTATTCGTGATTCATACACTGCATCACAGATATGAAACTAAATGACAGTAAAGATATGTATTATTGGAAGTTTTTACTCACTTTTGCTTTAAAAATCACGTGAAAAAATTATTAAAACTCGTCAGATGTGCCGGAACTCCAACTTCTTTCCTTCACTGACAACGAATGAAAAATGGCAGCTTATTTGAAGTCTTGCCTATGGATTACCACTAGGTTGCCATTTAAAATACACTTAAACTACTTTTGAATGTACTATTCTTTATAGCGAAACTGCCTCACGAACTGTTGTCAAGAATTTTTTTGAAAAATGCCAGACATAACTTTATTTTTAAATTTAGGATTCAAGCAGCTGTAGTATTACACCTAGGATTTAGTGTCCTAAGTGGACCACGAGTTCAGAGTAAGGAATAGTGTAAGGGTAGTGTAGGATTACACCTAGGCTTTAGGAGTGTAGGTCACTAAATCCTAGGAGCAAGTTTAGGGTTTCGTTGCGTTTGCCTAGGATACAAGTAATGTAGGGTTTGGTTTTCTTGTAACCCTATTCTTCTTTTACACTAAGTGTAAAAAGTTAAGACTGACAAAAGTAAGTGGCCAGTCTAAGCATCATTCTACGTCAATGGTTGAAATGGTTTAGACAAGATCAACGACATAAAATGATGTCATAGCATAGAACGATGGCATAAACCAAAGACATAAAATTCGAAGACAGCACGATGACAAGACAGCTGTGACAATGCAAGCCAAACATGCCATGATAAACAAAACAATGAAAAATTGAAATGATAAAAACTTAGTGTAAAAGAAGAATAGGGTTACAAGAAAACCAAACCCTACACAACCTACTTAATTGTCAAATAACCCATAAATATGTAAAGAGCTTTATTTTCTAGCATAAAAACAAACAGTTATCATTTCAAAGTAAAAGGATTAGTTTTTAGAATTTTTTTAGTCTGAAAAGTGGTGCCCGGACATCAAAAATTTGTATGGAAGAAAATATTGAAGTAAAACAAAAAAATGTTGTAAAAATATATAAAATGTAATTAAGCATACACTTTTCAAATAATATAGTAAAACGATATGTTAAGATATATTAACAATGCCTATAACTAAGAATTATTTTTTTTACATTGTTTTATGCGTTTTTCACACTCGGACATTTGACCATCAGGAAAAGTGGACAACTATTTGAAAATGAGTCAATTGCGAGAAAGCTAAGCTTAACTAAATAAATAAACGGATATCCATTTCCAATGGGTTTCATCCTAGGTATTATAATTTTTTTGGTGTTTAAAAGTATCGACTCTGGTCTATAAAAAAGTTTTCACTTCAAAAAAAACAACGGGTTGCACTCCGGGAGTGCAGAAGTGAAAACTTGAACATTCGCAAGGTCACGAGGCGGTTGTGCCCTTATTTTATAAGTTTAAAAAAATTTGCCTTTTTTTTGTTTTTCACGGCCGCCATCTTGGATTTCAAAATAGATGTCATTTTTGGAATAAGCATCCCCGAAAACCTATAAAATGACACCCGTGACGGATTTTAACCAAAAATGCTTGTCCGCCATCTTGGATTTCAAAATGGATGTCATTTTCGGAATCAGCACCCCCGAAAACCTATTAAACGACACTCATAACGGTTTTTTTACAAAAAATGCATGTTCGCCATCTTGGATTTCAAAATGGATGTCATTTTTGGAATAAGCACCCCCGAAAACCTAAGAAATGACACCCATGACGGATTTTAAAATGGATGTCATTTTCGGAATCAGCACCCCCGAAAACCTATTAAACGACACCCATAACGGTTTTTTTACAAAAAATGCATGTCCGCCATCTTGGAATTCAAAATGGATATCATTTTCGGAATCAGCACCGCCGAAAACCTCTTAAACGACATCTATGTCGGTATGCCCGAAAATTTCATATCCGCCATCTTGGATTTTTGGTTTTTGGCCAACTAAAATCCAAGATGGCGGATATGAAATTTTCGGATGGCGGTCGGCGGGTAAGATGCTTGGTGACGCTTCGGGCTTCGCCCTACGCGGAGCTCGCCTCGGCCTTCGGCCTCGCCTCGCGCGTTCGGCTCGGTCTACGACCTCGTCTCACCTATAGAATTCTTCAAAAAATGTGGCAACCCTATCCTACGCATTTTCGATCACATCTGCAGGTCACATCTGACGATCACGGTCACGTGACATCTGACGATCTGACGCGAGCTTAACATTTTTTCCCCATACTAAAAGAAGTTTTCACTTCAAAAACAATAAAACCTAAAAAAACAACGGGTTGCACTCCGGGAGTGCCGGCAGAAGTAAAAACTTGAACATTAACGTTGTGCATTAATTTTTAATTTATTTTTTCTATGCTGACACTGGATGACATCTTGACTTTTTCAGTTTTAATTTCCTATATTTATTGAAATACTACACACTCAAAGTATTTATTACGTCTTTGATCTCTGTGCCATACATCACTAGTGATGTGACACTTACGATATACCTAGTCGATACTTTTTGTCGATAAAACTCTTTTAAAACCGTGATCTACCATAGTCTGATAGGATTTAAATAAAAATGCATATTATTCGAATTAAACAGAAACAGTTTTTAGTTATTCAAAGCAGAACATTCCAAGGTCATCCTCACTACCATCATTTGAGTCGGAGTCACTGGAGCAGTCTTGCAGGTTGATTATGAAGTCTTCATCATAGATCGTGTCGTATTTGCAATCACGCTCCTAATTCTCTTGAATCGTTTTTCTTGTTTTTATGATAACTTTTTTCCAGTCGTCCGGTGTCACATGATCACAGGGCATCATTTAATAATACGAACATCTTATTTGCTGTGAAAGGTGGCGTTGTAGATGCAATATCCAGTATCATATATTTTTGTTTGAAATATTTTAATAAAATTTGTTATCTATTGTCAATCACTGTCATTTTTTTCGTCCGGTATGACCTTGTACGTGCGTAATCATTATATTTTCATAAAATTATATCTATGTATTTTAGAACTTCGAGGTATGTTTTAGGTGTGAATATGTATCTGTGAATATGTACGTATAGGTATATTGCATTTCAATTGCGGTAAAACTGGCAGGTAAATAATAAAAATTAAGGTGATAACTTCGTTGGTTTCGTTGACATTTGTCACAGAGATCAAGCTATATTTTACCATAGGGCTGCCATCCGTCCCGGTTTCCACCCATACTTTAAAGAGCACAACGCTGCTAAAGAAGTTTTCACTTCAAAAAAGGTGGCAACCCTAGTCCTACGCATTTTCGTTAACATTTTTTACCCATACTACGCCGCTAAAGAAGTTTTCACTTCAAAAATTTACCGTAAAAACGTAAATCAATACTTTGGTTACTTTTGATCGGCGTGGTGACGTTATAACACCGCTTGATATGATTTGGCTCGATACGTGGCGGGATTTGCTGTCCGCGCGGACTCGACTTGCGCTGCACAATTCGTTGTATGGTTGGCGACTAAGAGAAACAGAAAAGATCTTCTTCCGACTGTAATGTACTGTTAATAACTGCAGATAAATAAAAAAGTTAACAAAACGTTCAACTTTTTGTTGTTTTTTTCCCCATAAAGTGTAGACAAAAAAAAAACATTCAGACACGCCATCAGTCTAGCATGCTGTGCCGGCCGTCCAACACGAAAACCGTCCAGTACGCTGACCGTCAAAAACGCAAACCTTCCAGCAAGCTGACCATAGACAGAGAAAAAATAAGACGCTGCTCTTTTAGCAGGTGGTACCAATTGCAACTAACGCCGTCACCTTGAAAAAGCCATTTGTTGTAGATCGTTGAGTATGTAGTTTGTTGTGGCTTTTTAGCGCTTTTATTTCATTAAAAACATGCCAAAAGGGATAATAAGTGGTGTGAGAGGCGTGGCTTTAAAAGTGAAAGAGTACACATGGAAGAAAAACAGACGACTGACCCATGGTTACACTAATTGGTTTCACTGATGTAACTACTGAGCACGCTTATGATCAGTAGTCACATTAGAATGGAAAAAAGTTAATAAACAAAAAGAATTTAACAAAACTAAACAAAACTATTTTTCTTTAGGTGCTGCCATTTTGCTACTATCGTACATTTTATTTTAAGCCGTAATACCTGGTGACAGACTTCGTTCAGCGCGTCGAGTTCTTGAGGAGCTACTTTTGTTTAAGACCTCTAATGATAATAGGCAGGCACATAATAATGTTCAGGCACATGATAATAGGTTTTAAGGGGTGCTTATTCAAAAATGACATCTTTTTTAAATCCAAGATGGCGGCCGTGAAAATTTAATTGAATTGAACTTTGACGCAGAGTATGTCATGAAATGTAAACAATTTGAAAACGGTTTAACAAAAATTTGAAAATTTTGTTAAAATTTTAAAGACAGTGTATTTTTGTATAAAGTTTTATTAGTATTATATTTTGTGACCATGAGGATATGCTTGGTTTGTAAATATAAATAGAAAAAAGGATATAATTGGTCAATGTAAATTGACGTATTTTGAAGTATGTTTGATGTGATTGAAGAATGTTTTTTTTTCAACACATTTGCTCATAAAGTGGGTCTTATGTCATTGTTTTAAGGTTCATAATGATATGTTTTACCCAGCCCGTGAGTAATAAAAATAAAACACTAGTACGTAATGGTTTTTTCTTCTAAATTTCAGCAAAGAGATCAGATCTTATTTTTTATTTAAAATTAAGTGTAAATATTAAACTATTTGTAAATAAAATAAAATTCCACTAAATCAATTAAATTTAACAGAATATCATCATTTATTTATGCTAAAACGTGAAAATATATAGTTAAGTTTTTTATTTATTTGGCTATATGGCATACTTGTCAATGTGAATCTCATTTACGAGCGAAAAAAGAAAAAAATAATCGCGCCTCTTTTCAGATGTTTTCACTTGGTTTTCACAAACGGCATTTGTATTCATCAGATTGTTATTATTGTCAGAAATAAGTACAACACAAAAATGTCTTTTTCAAGTGCAGAACAGGAAACCTACGTGGGTACACCGCCAGAAATAGTTTCAGAGGCGCATCATGCAAGTGATAGCTTGTTGCCGTCAATATCAAAGGAAAGTTTTTATTTCTTTCTTTCCTCGCAAATGTGTTAAAAAACGTCGTATGACACGCGTGCGTATTAGATATTATATTCTCGGCTCAACGCCCCTCTAATGTAATATCCAACTTAGCACACTTATAGCATAATGTAATATTACCAACTGTTTTATTGACTTGTGCATAACAGAAGCAAGTTTAGTTTCGACCGTTTTTTTGATAACTTGTAATAAAGACTGTGGCATGGTTTATTTATCACATGAAAGAGTGACACAAGGTGACCATGCTGCAACCGAACATTTTTGAAAATTGTCACTATTAAAGAAGTTATGATTTTTTAAGTAGCGCTGAGAGAAAATTCGGAAAAACGCTTTCAAAAAATCATAACTTTTAAACTACAAAAAATCGCGGAACATACATGAGGTATTTTTGGATTTACCCGGGGATGAGGAATCTAAAAAAAATGTTTGAACGTCACTATTTTTACCACTCTGTATAGTTTGTCGACTAATCGACTTTTGGTCCTCACTATGTTGAGTTCGGTTTTCTGCCGCTGCGCCTACAGCGCCAAAATGGTGAAAATCTGTTGGTCACGTTTTTGATTTGGCAACAGCCAGTCTAGTGGTAGTGGTATTTAACTTATTTTTTCTATGTCTATGGTCCAAAGAGAATTTAAACACTAGCGTTTCACAGGCAAAGTTCACAGGTTCAGAGAAGTGAAAAACTAGCGTTTTAAACGAATAATAATAAAATTGTAACTCATTCAGGCTTGCTTTAGAATTTTTTGTTCAGTGTGTATTGTAATACTTAGTACATTATGTTACAAGTGTGCTAAGTTGAATATTAGATTAGAGGCGAGTTCTATTCTATTCTTGTGCATGTATGGCTCTGTCCTTTTAATGGAGAATGTAATATCCAATGCGCACGCGTGGTACACGACGTTTTTCAACACATTTGCGAGGAAAGAAATAAATATAAACTTTCCTTTGATATTGGCGGCAACAAACTATCACTTGCATGTTGCGCCTCGGAAAGTATTTCTGGCAGTGTATCCACGTTGGTTTCCTGTTCTGCACTTGAAGATGAAATTTTTTTGTGTTGTATTTCAGACAGTAATCACAATCTGATGAAAAAAATCCGTTTATGAAAACCAAGTGAAAACATCTGAAAAGAGGCGCGATTATTTTTTTATTTTTTCGCTCGCAAAATGAGATAAGTATGCTATACAGCCAAATAATAAAAAATACTGTACTGTAATTATATTTTCATCGTTTTAGCATAAATAAATGATAATCTTCTGTTAAATTCAAATAATTTAGTGGAACTATATTTTATTTACAAATAGTTTAATACACTTAATTTTAAATATAATATGATTACTGAAATTTAGAAAAAAAAACATTACGTACTAGTGTTTTATTTTTATTATGCACGGGCTGGGTAAAACATATTATTATCATTACGAACCTTAAAACAATGAAATAAGACCCCCACTTTATGAGCAATGATTGCAAATGACAACTAAATATATTTTACTAAAATATATACTTATTTTTTCTATGTCTATGATTTCAACTCATTTGCTGAGTTATATTAAATATAACCTCAATGTCATTGGCAGGAATGATTGTTCTAGAAACGAGCGATTGCCATCATTAATATTCGGATATAAAAAAAGTACTCTGTGATTAATAATAAGAAGCACTGTTTGTGGCTTGAGTATTTGTTTCCAATGATAACGTAAGGTACCTACTAAAACGTAATTAAAACGTAAACGTAATTTTTGGTCAATCAGTAGGGCAATGGAAAGGGCTCTGATCATTTGAATAATAAATGAAGATTTTCGCAGAACTCATAGAACCAAGACTAGTGACATAGATTTAAGAATGGTAAACCTGAAATCAACTACAAACAACTTAGCAAACGGCGCAGCCTTAGAAAGTTTACTACAAGAGTAACAATCTGACCGATCTGGCTGGATGTCAACCTAACATGACCAATGTGGAAGGAGATCCTTGTGGAAATACTAGGTTTAGCAGCGCACTTCTCGTGACTAGCTTTATTATGTTTTCAATATCCAGACAACACCTACCTAGGACGTATTCTACAGTTAACCTTGCATGTTTTTTAATCTACGATTCCTACGGATATTTTTTTTGTATGGGAAAATATTTTAACACTTATATGTTTGTATTTTTAATACTCATAATAACATAAGGTAACACGGAATCTCATAGAATTCATGATGATATTTACTAACGCATTGCTTTCAAAATATGTTTGTTAATGACCGCGAAGCGCGAGTGAAGTGAACTTATTTTTATATGTATGGCGAGCGAAGCGTCTCCATTTCAGCTTGGGCAAAAAACCTATCGTATGCTCAGATATGCGACTTTTCTTATCTAGATATTTTTCAAAATTGCGGAGCCATGGGGTAGAAAACGTAAATATATTATCAAGAACATCGTAAAAATACATGGACTACAGGTTATATTCGTGCCCAGCTGTGGGATAAAATGTAGCGTATAGCACTCCTCAAGGAATCTATATTTTTAATAAATTTCATCAAAAATGGTTAGTTTAGGCGTGAAAGCGAAACACACAAACTTACATTTCACATTTATAATATCAGTAAGGATTTTAGCCACCTTGAAAAATTGTAACTCTCGAGGGCTAGAGTAAAATGCAGCTATTTAAATTATCTTTGATCTAGGGCTCACAGAGCCACTTGTTGTAACTTTAATTTAATGATTCATTGCAAATGTAGTAAAATGAAAAGGAGCTTCGAAGACCCGAAAATTTCTTTTCCTAAATTTCTAAAGACCGGGAAACAATCAAAACTAAGCCCTAATACACCCGCTGTAAGGCTTACAGATAAGTTGACAGTCTCTTCGACCAAAATAAATAAGTAAGTATTTTCATAAAGTTTTGATTTAATTTGAATCCCAAGCGTCCCAATAATAGAGAAACAAAGGAATACTTAGTTCGGGCGAGCGTTTGTCGTGGCTCTACTATTTTTGTCCTAAGTAGTAGTGAGAACTATTTCTGTTAGTGCTACTATTACAGGGTATTACAATTCGACCTGTTTTTTGAAAACAGGTGATTTGCATCAAATTAAATTCCATCAACTAGGGGTCAGAAATAAGCAGTCACCGAGATATCAGCGTTTTAAGACTTAGAATTTATGACTTGTTCTCCAAAAATGGAAGTTGTACCTAAACATTGTTGCGTGTGCAAGCAAGTAGTCTACGACGTATTTCCGTCACTGTCACTCTTGGTGAAAGTGTGTTTGCCGGTTGTCAAATTCCTTCGTCTCATGTCTTCGTACACTATTTTAAGCGACCCCAAATGTGAAAGACAAGACAATGTTGGGGAATTTTACCAAAATATATAGATCTGTAACCCGGGGACATGGAGGGAACGGAGAGAGGCCTTTGCCCAGCAGTGGGACACATAATGGCTACATAAGATAAGATAAGGAATTTTGAGTAGTAATGACTTTCCTAGCTTGATTAAACTATCAACTTTAAAAAAAGGTAAATATAATTCTATCCAATAAGCAATTATTTTAATTTTTTTGTTAAAATGAAGAAATTTGGGTATTTTCGTAAAAATCTCGAAAACTATTAACTTTCGGCCATACATATTTTGGCTGCCCTATCACTTCCTGCCAGGAATAAGTCGAATTCCCGTTAACCCTGTATATACTAAAAGTAAGGTCTTAATGACCGTAACCTGCCGTAACCATATGGAGTGTTTTTTTTTACATTTTTGAGTTACCGTTTTTGAGTATCTTTTCGTGCGGGTTTCTTTATACAGGGTGGTCCAAATAGTGACGTTCAGACATTTTTTTTAGATTCCTCACCCCGGGTGATTTCAAAAATACCCCATGTATGTTTCGTGATTTGTTGTAGTTTAGAAGTTATGATTTTTCAAAAGAGTTTTTTCGAATTTTCTCCCAGCGCTACTTAAAAAAATCATGACTTCTTTATTAGTAACAATTTTCAAAAATTTTTGTTTGCAGCATGGTCAACTTGTGCTACCCTTTTATGTGATAAATAAATTATGCCATAGTCTTCATTACAAGTTATCAAAAAGACGATCGAAACTGAAAATTTTTGGTTTGCGATGAACGCAGGATAATTCTCAAAAATCTCTTAAAATACTAAAAGGCTGTTTCATAAGTTCAAACTCATTTTAAAAACTTCACTGATTCTTTGGCTTACCAAATACTAAAAAAAACATTGGTCTCAAAATGGGATTTTCCGATGAAATCGGCTTTTGAACTTAGTTTGATGAAAATGCACTTAGAAAATTGTATGTTATAAAAAATATTTTAGCTTGTTTTTTTTCTATAAGGATGAAAAAAAAACAATTTAATATTATTTTAATGCTTTTGAATATACCTCACCAATGACGGTTCATTAGTGAGGTATATTCAAAAGCATTAAAATAATATCAAATTGAACGATCAGTAACATATTTAAGCAAACTAATCGTTAAATTTAATTATCAAATTTTCAAACCGTAGGCTGAATGGCTTTGAAGTGCACTTCAAAGTCATTCAAAATATTCATACAAAAAAAAAAGCAGTAAGAAAAGGATTGCTTTTCCATCCCCTCTCCTCGCTCTCAAGTCCTTTCAGCCTTTTGTGTAATCCATTCCACCACATCCTCAGTCATTTATTGCGGACGCATGTATTACTTCTTACTACGTTATTTCTAATCTCTTACTTCAAACTTACTTCCGCATTCTTCCTGAACTCCGATTTGCTTAATGACTGACTTGTGCTTCTGTTATGGACCTTGGTTGCTTAGGGAATGACCTATGGTTTGGGTAATGGTCCAGTTTTTATACTTGCCGTTGCAGTTTTTAACGATACAGCCTTGCCTCAAAATCACCATTTCCTTGGGCCATGCCGTAGTAATAGTGCATTTCGGCATACTCACTAAGAGTATACATTTTCATAGTGCTGAACAAACGGTTTCCAAATTCTCTATCCAACCAAGGTCCATAACAGAAGCACAAGTCGGTCGTTAGGCAAATTGGAGTCAAGTGAGAATGCGGAAGTAAGTTTGAAGTAAGGGATCAGAAATAACGTTGTAAGTAGTAATACACGCGTCCGCAATAAATGACTGAGGATGTGGTGGAATGGATCACACAAAAATTATCAATTTTTTTATTGATAAACTAACACGAATTTTAGTAAAAAATGATATGCTTTTGTTAATTAGATGTTTTCTAAGCCATCTACTTTTTAAGAAAGCTCATAAAGTCGTGCAGTCATTTTAATAATTTCTATACAAAGTGACATGCATGTTTTTCGAGTACCTAATTCATGTATGTTTTCGAAAATAATACAAGAAAATATGAAATCTTCACATTCAAGATTTTGAAGTTATTACCTGGATAATTTTATTTGAAATGATTATTAGCTTATCAGCTTTCTGGAAAGTAAGCAGTTTTGTACAACATAATTTTTTATATAAGAAGTCACAAAATTTTAGAATAGTCTCGAAACATCGATATCACGGGAACCTCTCATTTCTGAATCTCTTTTTGCATGTAGCACCAATAGAAATAGTTCTCCCTCGTGTTCCTAGTAGCGGAACAAAATAATTAGTAGGACCGGACCATAAGAAACGCTCATAAAGATGTAGCGTTCATTTTTTTGTAAATATGATAATATCCAGTTCCATTTCAATGCAGCTTTCAGTCCCAACCATCCTATGTCATAATCATCATTACTTCATCAGTAGCCCGTATAACTCCTCATCGAGGAGCAACATTAAGGCCAAAGACCACCACGTTGGCCCAATGTGAACCAACTATGTGAACATATTTATTTATGTTTTAGAGAAGAACATGTAGACAAAAGAGACAGGAGTGGACTACCTAAAGAATATGATCCATACATAAACCGCGATGTGCGGCAGCCCTTGACGTAAGTGTTTTCATAATTTATGTCGGCTCTGATTCACAAATCCTATCCTATCATATTAAACGAGATAATCTTGTACGTATGTATTATATGTGACTGTGAAAATAAAAAGGTACAACATTGGGGATAGTCGTTAAGTTTCAGAATTATTGTAATGAGCTTTGTAAATGGCTCTTATTGACCACTCCAAATTTGTACCTTTTAATAAACACAGTCACTTAGCTATGTAATCGGTTTCTTTGAAACGGCTTTAACTATTTTGATGAAATTCAAGAAATGTTTTGTGTAAAAAAGTAAATTTTATAAACTTTTACTTTCAAAACATTGCCATTACATTCACTTATCGGCAGAAATAAGAAAATAATGAATTGATACAACATGGCACAAGAACGTGGTTAAGCTTAACTAGTATTAAAAACATCAATGAGCCAAATTATTTTTTTGAAAAAGACGAGCTTTTTTTGAAAAGACAAATAAGAGATGTCTTTTCAAAAAAAAATATTTTTTTCATACTAAAGCTAATCAGCTGATGGCTCAAGTTGTAGGGAGCGGTGAATTTTTTCATATGTCGACTTATGTTCCCTGGGGATAGTTGTTAATTTTAGTCGATTTCAAATCCCTTTACAGTCACCCAATAAGGGCCAATAAGCCCCTAACCCCAACTATGCAAAAAATCAGGTTGATTCATAAAATTTTACATAGAATCCGTTACTTCCTCAGTGTAGACCTTCGTATGCAACTATGCGACGCACTTATTTTATCAAAATTGACCTACGCGGATATATTATATGCGCCACGGCTGTTGGCTCGCACTGATCGCGTGGTGCAGCGCGTGCAAAACGCGTGTGCCCGTTTTTGCTTTAAAATTTCCCCACGCACTCATGTGACACCCTATTTCAACGCTGCCAGTATATTCAAGATGGTTTTGTGTAGAGAACATCATCTGGCTACTCTTTTGTTTGGTTTTATTATAAAAAAAAGTACCTCTACGAAAAGTTGCAGTGGCGAAATTCCGCTCAAGCATGCCGTTTGGCAAGTTGGCAGCTCTCTATGCCAAAGCATCGCACGGCGGCTTTCCGTGGAGGTTACAAATATACAGCCACAAAATGTTGGAATAACCTATCCCCTCCCTTTCGTGAACTAAATTCAATATACTCTTTTAAGATCCAACTCAAGAAACATTTAATAAGGAGTCAAAAACTACTTGCTAGGTGGTCAGGTTATTCCAACATACCTAAGGGAGTAGTCCAGATTATTTATTTATTTACCTTTTGTATTTATCAGTTATCCTTGTCACACTGTCACCAACACACACACATATTTACAAACAATCATACACACAAACAAGCACACACACACACACCACACACATTACACAACACATTAGGTAGTAGTTTACTCTTTTCCGTCGGCTATGTACACACGCGCACCAAGGGCACAGCTGAAAACCAGCGTTGGGGCCTCGGCTTCAACACAAGCTGAGCTGTGTCCTATTTGACATCGCACTACAGCACAATCCACTTTTTATATTATACATTGTTTTGTCGTCTTCTTCTGTATGTATTCTTGTCCTGTGTTTTATATTTTGTTATTTTATTTTCTTTGTGTTGTAGTGTTTTGTGTCAAATAAATGTCTTGAAACTTGAATCTTTATCTTGAATCTTGCTTCTTTGTGACTTAAAGCAGGAGGAAACAAACACACTTTCATTTTTAGGGTTCCGTACCCAAAGGGAAAAAAACGGGACCCATTACCCTATTACTAAGGCTCCGCTGTCCGTCCGTCCGTCCGTCTGCCTGTTACCGGGCTGTATCTCATGAATCGTGATAGTTAGACAGTTGAAATTTTCGCCGAGGATATATATTTTATGGGCCATATAACAAAAAATACTGAAAACCTGAATAAAGTAAATATTTAAGAGGGCTCCCATACAAACGTGTTTTTTTTTGCTCGTTTTTATACAAAGTCTGTTCGAGGCAGTATCTCATGAACCGTGATAGTTAGATAGTTGAAATTTTCACAGATGATTTTTTTTATATTGGTCCTATACCAACAAATACTAAAAACCAGAATAAAATAAATATTTAAGGGGGCTCCCATACAAGAAACGTGATTTTTTTGCCGATTTTATAGAGATAATGGTTTTTATAGAGTCCGACTCGCACTTGGCCAGTTTTATAGGTAATGGTACGGAACACTTCGTGCATTAGTCCGATTCGCACTTGGCCGGTTTTATTATAATATAAGGAAGGATAATATTATGTATTTTTTGCAGCTACAGACAAGCGTTTATACATTTGATAAAAAGTGCTTTCGGTGCAGGGATATTGGCGATGCCACAGGCTTTCATAAACTATGGTTTTGTCACAGGTTTTATCTCCACATTATTCATTGGCATTATTCTTACTCATGCTCTACAAATCTTAGTAAGTAGCAACACGTTATTTGCTTCCTTGATGTAAAATTTCGCCCGAACCTAAACAGTCTTGATATCCTATCCTATGCTAAGTATTAAAGGAGCTAACCGTCACCCCAATTTCTCAGAATTTTATTGAAGTTATTTATAAAGCAAAAATTAAGACAAGGGAGGTGTCGGACTATGAACCGTGTTCCTAAGAATACATTTTACAACGTCCATCTATAGCTTGTAGAAGCTTAGTTTCAAGTTTTTGTTATTTTATAATATTTAATTAGGTTAGGGTACAGTGAAAAATAAAAAAGTGAAATTAAAGTGTCACTGAAGATTAAATTCACCCAGTTTACACTCGTTAACGCATTGCACTGCCTGCTCGTGCTTTATAACGAGAATGCTAAGCCGGCGGCGCGGCGGTCCCGGCTGATTTAGATTGACTACATTCGTCAAAACCAAATCACAGGAAAAGGTTAGTCAAGTTCGCCACAAACTTGATCATACCCACACGAGAAAAACTATTGCATGCCCTTGACCTTACGTTTATGAAAAAATATTTCAGATAAGATCGGAATATAAACTGTGCCAAAGAACACAAGTGCCGAAAATGACATATTCTGAAGTCTCAATGAATTGCTTTAAAACTGCACCTCAAAGATTTAGAAAGTTGGCCTATGCTGCGGGCTTAGTTACGGATTTTTACATCTGTGTCTACCAATTAGGTATCTGCTGGATTTATATTGTTTTTGTCGGAGTGACATTACAAAAGGTAACTCTTTTAAAAGTAAAATTTAAAATGGTAACTTTTCTGTAGCGTTTCGTGGGTTGCTAGGAAATATGTACCACTACATAATATAAAACAAAGTCGCTTCCCGCTGTCTGTCTGTCCCTATGTATGTTTAGATCTTTAAAACTACGCAACGGATTTTGATGCGGTTTTTTTAATAGATAGAGTGATTCAAGAGGAAGGTTTATTATGCATAATACATGCATAATATAGTAGAGAAACACTGATAATTTTAGACGTTTCTAATGTGATGTCGTAAATGAACACATTTTTTACGCTTACATTGCAAACGCTGGCTGAAACCTACGAGATAGATCAAAATAATGTACTATAGTATTATACACCTCAAAAAGTTCTACAAACAATTCCGCAATAGTATGTATCTATCTCTTAGGGATAACACACAATAACAATTTTTTATCCTTTACTTTTTCCGAGAAATAATGACTACTTTACGAAGCGATTTTAAGCAGTACAGCATTAATCCTTATCCAATCAAGTACTTTGAATAAATTGTGCATAGCCCTTTACAGCATGTAGTTTAAATTAATATTTTCGAAGATATGACAGATTTAAAATGCAGGGACAAAGCGGTTGACCGATTTTGTTGAATTTTGCTATTAAGATTAGACCTTGGGAAAGGATATAGGTTACATTTTATCTCACAGCCGGGCACGGTATAACCTGTAGTCCACGCGGGCTAAGCCGCGAGCGGAAAGCTAGTCTTTTAATAAAACTTATGGAGCCGGGCATTTATTTTAGTCAGTCATTTCCTCTCGGGCGATAACTTGTAAAATGTTTTAGATAGATTTATCATGAAGCTCTACGAACGTCTGCCGCGGCTCTGTGCCTCCCCCAATCACGTTGAAAAAAAACCGTTTAGGTGATGATATTGAGAACTATTTAATTTTCATAAACTTAATGCTGACAACCACCTCGACCAGCAGCGCCACCACCAACCGAAAGTAAGTTGCAAACTTAGGCGCCACCAGTCAAAAGCAGCCGTCATTAGATGTATGAAATTTGGATAGTTTTCAATTTCGCCACCTGAACAGATAAAATGGCGACAGCCATACGAACATGTAATAAGCTAAAAATTTATCGGATGACAGTTTATATGATATTGTGAGTAAATAAACTCGTCTGCTGGGTGTATCTCGGTGGGAAGATCGTCGCTGAAGCTCTAAAGGGTGTAAAGCAGGAGCATCTATCGCCTATTTAAATATATACTTGCTGACGAGTTTTCCCCCGGCATATTGCTAGCTATTTTTTTATATTACTTATAGGATCATATTAACTATCAACTTACACATTTTTATCCGGGAGGAAGTGACATATCTAAAGTTGTTCGACATAGCTTCATGATCTAACTGAAAGATGTAATACTTTTGTAATGTTTCGATAGAATCAATATCTAAATATACAAAACAAAGTCATGTTAGTTACACCACTTATAACTCAAGATCGGCTGGACTGATTTTGATCAAATTTGGTATGGAGGTAGCTGATACCCTGGATTAACACATAGGCTACATAATTTTCCGCATTCCTACGAGAACGAAGTCCCGGGCGTAAAGCTAGTTCTTTATGGTTTTGAACTGATAATAACTCTAAAAATAAAAAATAAATATCACTCCCGACATTCGATTGTTTATAACTCTTAAATTGCTGAACGAATTTCGATCAAATGCAGCTAAGAATTTCTGGATTACGTCAGCATTAAACAAAGATACCGCATCGCTAACGGTCCATTTTTTTAGGAGCTACGATGCCACAGACAGATGCACAGATAAACAGAAACATTGATACATACCTATAACACCACCTGTCCTTTTTAGGCGGGGGCTAAAAATAGAAATAAATAATTGAGGGAATACTGTGAGAAGCTAAAGATAATTTAATAAAAGTTATGTTTAAGGCAGCATATCCAAATTTCATACATCTGATGACGGCGGCTTTTACCGGTGGCGCCACCGCTAACTGAATTTCCAGTTGATAAGTAGTTTGCAACTTCACATTCGGTTGGTGTGGCGCTGCTGGTCGAGGTGGTTGTCAGCAAGTATATGAAAATGTAATAGTTCTCAATATCACCACCTGAACAGATAAAATATATTAATTGTTGCTTAACCCACCCACCGAGCCGCGGCAGACGTTCATAGAGCTTCATGATAAATCTATCTGAAGCATTTTACAAGTTATCGCCCGAGAGGAAATTGATCATGTGAAACTGTTACAAGCTCGGGTACTATTATATTCTGTTTAATATTTGATGACTCGTATCAACAACCCTGCCAAAGGCAACTTCTATGTAGACAGTTCCAAAGATATAGTTTCTTCAGAGTAAAGGATCTCTTATTTTGGCGGCCATGATAACAAAGAATTTAAAGACACTAAGATTTTTTTGGTAAAAATTAAACAATGTTTAATGTTTTAGATTATGAATCCGGTTTTAAAACTGCCCCTTGTTGTTTGGCAGACTGCAGCCTTAATACCATTATGCGCCATTATTTGTATCCGTAATCTTAAAAATCTTGCCCTTCTCTCGGGGATCGCAAATGGGATGATCATAGCAGGGTTGTCAATTTTGACTTATTTTCTTGTAACGAATGAAGAGACTGGCAAGGACTTGGTTCTTTGGGGAAATATAAAGACCTTTCCATTAGCATTTGGTACCACGTTATTTGCATTCACTGTTTTCGGAACGGTGAGTAAATAATACATTTGTAAGTATTTATATGGAATGACTTTAAATACATTTTGGGAAACCATAGCCGACTTCCTGAGTGAACGGTCGGTCCGGGTATTAATTGATGGCTGCTCCTCTGATCTTATGGACACCGGAGTTCTTTTTTTTCTATTTCACTAGCTGAAGTATTTTTTTAGTGGAAGTGGCTTACTGTCCAAAGAGTAAAAGATGGTCAAATTCAAGTGAAAGTTTGAAATAAAAAAACTGAGGCAGTTGTGTATAACTTTAGACTTCAATATAAAGAAGTATTACTCAGGGTTGTTGTGCAAAAAAAAACACAAAAGTTAAGATTTGTAGTGACAATACATACATGAAAGATCACCTCAGGGTGTCAGATTTTTAGTCTTTTTTTTATAAATGCCAATTATTTTTAAAGTACATGACTAATTGCCTTTCTTTAAAGGCAATGTCCCGACTGATAAATCAACGCCCAGCCTACACCACTAAATAATAAAAGATAATATTGATTTCATACTGTAATAATTCTGGAACTTTAGCATTTGCCTTCGGAAAAATTCCAACCAAGCTGAAAATTTGTGTACATGTACCTTTTAACTTCCTGAATAACCTCTGAAAAGTCCCAAATTTGCTCAACTTGTAATTGCCCTTTATAAATAATACAAACTTTTATCTCCTATTTCATCCCTTTAGGGGACGAATTTAAAAAAATAATTCTGTAACGTGACGTATTGAAACTCAATCTGATGTTTCCCACCTTTTTCCGTGGAAGTGACTGTTTTTTCGATGAACTTTTATAAGCTTTTTTGTAGAGATTTTTTCATTCTTTCTTTTATTACAACATCTCATAGTGTTAGGATAAACAGGAACGAAAATATTAGCAAAACACCAAAAAAAAAATCATTTTTTTCATCGTTTTTTTGCTGTCAAAAGTTATGCCCACCCCTGAGCTCTTGGGACTTTCTAGAGGTTAATTGGGAAGCTTAAAGGTACGTATACACAAATTTTCAGCTTGGTTGGAATTTTTCCGTAGTTTTGCCAATTGTTTTTCCAAAGTTCTTGGATCATAAGTGTTAATTGAGCAATGATTTTTTAAAATTCTTCCCCTAAAGGGATGAAATAGGAGATAAAAGTTTGTATTATTTATAACGGGCAATTACAAGTTGAGCAAATTTTGTAGTCTACGCGAGCAATAATGCGGAAAAAAAACCCTTTTTGTAAAAAATAATTACAAATCTTTTTTCTTAAAATTTATTTGGGAAAAGTAAAGTAATTTAGTTTTACAGGTAGGTGGATGACTCGCAAAATAACTCAAACTGAACCCTATGTTTACTCTTATTTAATAACAAATTGTTTTTTAGGGCTGTAAGTTGTATCACTATTACATTAGTAAATCTTTTTATTTTATTATTATCATTACAGGTGATGTATATAGAAAACGAAATGAAGAATCCTGAGCAAATGACCGCGCCCTTTGGGGTCCTCAATATGGGAATGGTTGTGGTGGTTCCTGTATACCTGGCTATTGGTGTTTTTGGTTATGTGTACTGTGTGTCAAAATGCCAAGATTTAATTGTATTCGATTTGCCTACGAATAGGTAAGTGTAAGGATTTATATCCAGGATATAAGGGGACCCTTAGCAAGTATTAAGATAGAGAAAAATACATGTAAATAATGTTTTTAAGACATTTCGCAATGAAATCGCTTGATATTGTTGAAAAACTTTGCAAAACTAAATATTATAATAAGTAAGCGAGTAGCTTTCATTTAAATAAACGGCTCTGAATTTACTTAATTAAAAAATACTTTTTATTTAAAATTAACACAAATTAATGTTAGCTACAAAGTAATTCAAAAATTTCTGTTTTCCAATGTTCATCAATTTTCTAGTTAAGCTATTTCCTTTCTCTTAATAGAACTTGGTAAATGATTTTGTGATTTTTTCATATCAGTTTGATGCATCTCTTTTTCTACATATTTCGAAGCTTAGTAAGATAAAATATGGCTTTCAATCAGTTTTAAAGTACACAATAGTAAATGTCGTACATCAAAAAACTGTTCTACCAAAGTAGAATCATAAAAATAACGTGTAACTAGTTAAGTTTTGAAGCAACCAAAACGGAATATACAGGGTGTCCTAGGAAACCTGTGCCAGCGAAGGTATGTGGTCTGGGGACACCAGTACCAATCGATTGGACCCCCATGTATGTTCCGCGATTTTTCGTAGTTTAGAAGTTATAACACATTTAATGAATTTTTCGAAATTTATCACCCTGCCTCGATTTTTCTTTTTTCTCTCTTTATGTTTAAGATTATTCAAAAAACTTCTTTATGGTAGATAATATGGGAAATATTAGCTACCATTAAAAAAAATTGATGTCTCTCATCATTATGGAACATGATTTTATATTTAACTTAAAAGTTAAAATTGGCACTTCAGCGTAATCTTTTCAAAACTTCAAGTTGGTAAAAAATAATTGAGATGGACCTGCAGGTTTTAAACAGCTTTTTTATGAGTAATTCACGTTTAACGTTAAGCAGAAACCATCGTAGGCAGTTTCCTAGTAGTAATTCCATATAACGTATTGTTTTTGAAAATACCACAGACGTGCCCAAAAAGTTGTTAACACGCTTGTAAATGAACCTTAGACGAGTTATAGCGATTACTCAATCTTCACGCTATATCCCTTGTGGGGTTAGGAAAGATCGATGACTGAAAGAAAATGCAAGAGTTTGGCCCCCTACCCCACAAGGGATATAGCGTGAAGATTAAGTAATCGTTATAACTTGTCTAAGGTTAATTTTTGGGCAAGTCTGTCGTATTTTCAGAAACAATACGTTATATGGAATTACTGCTAGGAAACCCGCCTATGATAGTTCCTGCTTAACGTTAAACACGAATTACTCATAATTCCTAAAGCTGAATATCTTCTGAAGTTTTTAAAAGCTGTTTGGAATCTGCAGGTCCATCTCAATTATTTTTTTACCAACTTGAAGTTTTGAAAAGATTTCGCTGAATTGCCAATTTTAACTTTTAAGTTAAATTCAAATCATGTTCCGTAATGATGAGGGACATCAAATTTTTTTTAAATGGTAGCTTTTTAAAAAAGTTATTAACCTTATTATCCATCATATAGATTTTTCAAAAATAATCTTGTCATAAAGAGAAAAAAAATAAAAATCGATGCTGGGTGATAAATTTCAAAAAATTCATTATGCGTTATAACTTCTAACTAAACTACAAAAAATTGCGGAACATACATAGGGGTCCAAAAGATAGGTATTGGTGTCCTTAAACCACAGACCTTCGTTGGTACAGGTTTCCTGGAACACCCTCTATACTTCTATGTGAATTGTATTTTAACAGGGTAACAATTGTAACGCAAGCACTATATGGACTCGCTATCCTTTTATCATACCCTCTAAATGCTTATCCTGCTACCGAGATAATATGGGGATCGTATGTCAAACCAAATCTTGAAAAGAAGGGTAAAACCAAACTGTGGCCGTATGAGTACGCGACTCGATTTTTCCTTTGTTTTTTGACATGTAAGTAAATTTTAATATTTTTTAATATTATAAAGTCCTTTGTCCTGAATGACTGACGGATCAACGCACAGCTGATGGTCGAAACCTCAAACTTGGAGGGTAGGTTCTTTGTGTGACGTAGGAATCCACTAAGAAAGGATTTTTCGAAATTCTATGGAACTACGTGATTCCTTGGTCCAATGTCTTTCAAATTGTGCATGGACATTCTTTTTATTTATTTTATTAAGACGAGTTACTTATTTTATTGAAATTCATTTCCTAACAGGGTTTAAATGGGGTAGAAAGTTATTTTGGGGGTAATTTATTTCCAATGAACACAAGGAAAATAAACCATATCAGTGAAATAAGAAGTTATCATTTCTCTTGCGCTTGAATTTTGACTTACGTCCTTTTAGCAATTTGGGACCATAAGTCATCTTCAATCAAATGCCAGCAAAGGAAATCCAAACTTCTACTCTTTTACTTAATGTCATGTTATCTGTGGCAATAAACTCCCATTCGAAATTTGAAATAGTAAGGACTAGAACATCAGATATACTTGTATACTAAAATTATAAAGAGGAATTAATTGTATTTTTGTATGCAGCGAATAAACTTAAAAACTACTGGACCGATTTCAAAAATTCTTTCATCATTAGGATTATCCCTAAGTAACATAGATTGCATAATTTTTCCGAATTCCTACGGGAATGAAGTCACGAACGAAGTTTCTAATGTGATGTCGTAAATAAACACATTTTCTCGCGCTTACATAGCAAACGCTGGCTGAACTCTACGAGATCGATCTAAATTATGTACTACAGTATTGTACATCTTAAAAAGGTCTTCAAAAAAGTCCGCGATGGCATATGTTTATTTCTTAGGGATAACCTGCAATAACCATTTTTTGTCCTTTACTTTTTATACGAGAAATAATGGCTTATTTACGAAACGATTTTAAGCAATACAGTATTATTCCTTATCCAATTAAGTACCTAAAACATTGTACATTTTAATATAATATATTTATCGATATTTATCGATATTAAATGTTTTGCCTATAAATAGTGCGCCGAATGCCGCGCTTAGCATTTATGATTATCAGGCAGCGATCGCACGCATCTGTCCGTTACGCTTTCACGCCTAAACTACTAAACTGGTTCTGATGAAATTTGGTATAGAGATAGATTAGACCTAGGAAAAGGACAGAGGTTACATGTAGTCCAGGCGGGCGAAGCCGCGGGCGGAAAGCTAGTCAATTAATAAAATTAGTTTACCTGTAAAGTGGTGTAGTAAAAATCTATTTCTAGTTTTAAATATGATTTTATTTAACTAAAACTGTGTTTAAAAAACTAGTAGGTAGATAGCACGGGAAAAATAGCATATTTCGGAGGCAAAATATGTACATCAATAAAACTTTGTATAATAACATCTTTATATTGGCACTAGAAATGAGGATCAGCCGAGTCCTACTAAAATTTTGGGGTCCAACCCCCTCCACTGGGTTTAAAAAATTCCCATACAAAAGAAGAATCGGTATTTTTTACCCACTAACAAAGATTTCCACGCAAAATCAAAACTATTGAAGCCGTAAGTTTGAAATTTGGCTTAGATGATCTTCAGATATTGTGGGAGCTTACTTAAAAGATATTACACGGAATTCCCATGGAAACGAATTGTAGGGCCTAGTTAATATGTAAGTTTAGTGTTTCAGTCGCAGCCCTCTATCTTTCAAACTATTACAGACGGCGTATCAAATTTTTCAGGAAATACGTATTATAATGGTATCTATCGTAAAATATAATAAATAAAATTATAAACCTAAACCACAGTGGGGTCCTCATACGACAAACGTTCAAAATATCGCATTTTTTAACAACTTTTGTGACTGCTATATTTCAAAAACTTTATAATGCATATATTCCTAACTTAATACACATTTAAAAAACATTTAAATTAAAAAAAAAAAAAATTGTCAAGAGTGAGTCGGATTTAAGCTAAAAAAATTTAAACAGAAACTCGCACTTGAACTGTTTTTGTGATATTTACCTGTTTATTTGTCATGGTATTACTGTGATATTATAATAAAACGAAGACATATACATCGAATGCACGTATTCTAAAATTTCTGAGTTATAGTGTAAATAATAAAAGTAATTCTACGACAAATAACCAGGTAAATGTGACAAAAACAGTTCGAGTGCGAGTTTCTGTTTAAATATCTTTAGCTTGAGTCCGACCCACTCTTGACTGTTTTCCATATTTTTTTTTAAATTAATGTTAAGTATTTTTTAAATGTGTACTAAGTTTGAAATGAATGCATTACAAGGTTTTTGGAATAGAGCAGTAACAAAAGTTGTTAAAAAAATGCGATATTTTGAACGTTTGTCGTATGAGGACCCCACTGTGGTTTAGGTTTATAATTTTATTTATTATATTTTACGATAGATACCATTATAATACGTTTTTCCTGAAAATTTTGATACGCCGTCTGTAATAGTTTGAAAGATAGAGGGCTGCGACTGAAACACTACTTAAATATCAACCAGCGTCTGCCCTAAAATTCGTTACCATAGGAACTCCGTGTAATCTCTTTTAGGTAAGCTTTCACAATAAATTAAGATCATCTTTGCAAAATTTCAAACTTATAGCTTCATTGGTTTTAATTTTAATCGCGTAGTTTGTAAAATGTTCACTTTTAAAAATTTCCCCCTGCCCATACTTACCCCCTGGGAGGGGGTAGGACACCTAAATATTGGTAGGACTCGTCAGATCCTCATTTCTAGTGCCAAGAAAAAGTTATAAACAAAATTTCAAGGATGTACATATTTTGCCGCTAAACAGACACTTTTAGTCTTACTTTACCCGTGCTATAGAGATGAGATCTAATTATATCGAGGGTACTTCTTCAAGCAACATTTCAGTCTGACTATTCTTACGTCGATACCTGAACTCACAATTGATTAAGTTTATAAATAAGGTTTAGTAAATAACACATATTTTCAGTATAAATTGTTCAATATCTCATATGTTTTATTAAATAAAGACGACATCGACGTCTTGAATGAGGCTCGTGCAAACTTTGACATAGTTCACCACACGTGCTCTGTTATTTCAACAAAACGAGTTTCGTCATCCATTCTTTAGCAGCGAAAAATTATAGTTAACAAAGGCATTTAACAAAAAGAGTGAAAGAACACGCATTCAAACTGAACAACATCTATAAACAATTTTAGGGAAACAAAAATTATTCAGCGCGAGTGGGACTTGAACCCACGACCCCAGGATTAGATCGCGCGGTGCTCTAACCGTCGTGAGTTGTCATGCCTAAAGTCAAGCGACGACCTTTTTCATTCCTTTACTTAGCAGAATCTGTCGTACTTGTAGGTTAGCGTAGCACCCTCAGAAAACTTATCAATAGCTTATAAAAAAAGGCAAATTATCTATACAACATATCAAGTCAAAGTTGACTTGAATCTAATTATTTTCACTATTAGGCAAACACTCCATTCAAACATGTGTTAGGAAGAAGAATACTGTAATAATAAATTATATTTTGCACACAAAATAAAACTGTTTTCTTAGCTACCTAAAGACTTCTATTCCTAACTTAAGAGTTAAAATTTTTTAATCGAATAACGCACACAGCGAATTCCAGCATGAGCCTCACTGAAAATGAATGTAATACAGACCTTCATTATACACTTCATTCCTATTGGACGTAGGCCCATTTTGCCCACTGTACTTTCATCAAAATACAGATATTTTTGGAAAACAAATAAAATAATTATAAGATAAGTACAAAATAAGCTTGTTTAATAGATTATTGTTGTTCGTCATAAAAATATTTGAATTAAGAGACAAATTAATCTATGGTCGAATTTGGGAATTTTATATATTTGGCGTATATTTATAAAACTAATTTATTTTTTATTTTTTCAATTTCAGTCGCATTAGGAACAACGGCGCCTCGACTGGAGGATTTGATTTCCCTGTTTGGAGCTTTTTGCCTTTCGTGCCTGGGTTTTATATTTCCTGCTATCATACAGCTTATAGTTTATACTCCCAATTATGGGAAATATAATTATATGATATATAAAAATGTGATTTTATGTATTATCGGATTTGTTGGCATGATAGCCGGTAGCGCCTCGGCAACAGCAAAAATTGTAAAATCATTTCAATGATTAATTTAGTTATGAATGTTGTAGTCTATTTCATTATTATCATTATCAAACATGATTTTGTTTGGTTTATCTAACTTGAACAGTTTACAAAATATACCCTGATTATTTGATATTATCCTCAAAAACTCAAAAACAAAAGAAAATCGTGGACTGATATTAAGCATATAATGTTATTAGGGCCTGGAAGTACACCACCTAAAAGAATGATCAAATTCGTCGTTTTGGGGCCACTCTTGTTTGCTTAGCCTGCTAGACCTTTTATCGAACTTGATGAGCTGAATCATGAGAACGGATCGTCCAAAAAAACGATTGTGGTGTTATTTTATGCAAGATTAAATGCCCTCCAACTTTTATGAAAAAAGTTTTCGATATTGTAAGTCCTGTACGAGATATAACTTGAAAACTGTAAAAACACCCCTTTTGGGGTACATTTATACCCTCCACCTTAAGCACAACTCCGCCGGGGGGAAAAGGAACCTAGGGTAGTCGTATTTGGCAACAAATGAAGCTATTTTACAATAAAACCTTTTGTAGGAATTAAATCCGATTTCAATTCTAAGCCTGTTATTGGCCTAATATCTACACCTATACATTGTTTTAATTTAGTAATTTTCAATATTTCTTTTGCTTTTGAATTTGGAGATGCTTCCTTTTAGCAATGCATAAAATTAAGTACACACGACAGCATATCAGGCTATACATATTGACCTTGACGTCGCCCTTATCTCGCTCGTAATAGTGTCGGCTTTCGTAGTGCAAATGGGTAAACTGACATGCTGCTGTCTGTACCTATGTAAACTTAATTTTCATTGGCATTCAACTCTCATGAGAGTACAGATGCATTGCAACTCTGTTGAGTTGTTAGTTAGCACATTCTATTTTTTTTTCTATATAACACTTAAAATATGTCCATAAAATATTTATACTTCCTACCTTTTTTCTTCCAATTTTTATTATAAATAAAACTTGTAGTACATTTTCTGTCTTTTTGTAGCAATATTTACTTTCTAAGCAAAATTGTTACAATTACATATTTGTAAAAAATGTACAAAGAAACCCAAAACGCAATAACTAGAGCTGGAAACTTAAGAAAATTTGATGATTTTCCCGTTTTTCGGATATTCTTTTTTTTATGGTAAAATTTTCTGCTTTTTTCCGATTTTTTGCTTAATACTCGAAAACTATTAACTTTTAGTAAATAGTCTGTTTGCAAAAATTAAAGTACTTAAAATTATCTACAAATATCACCATATAGTTTTTTTTTAGATGAACTATTCCGTCTCAAATGCGAGTTCCAAATTGTCAATTTTCAGCAGTCCCACTTTTAACATTCCAAAACATTATATTTTTATTGGAATGCTTTCATTTGATGAATTTCTCATAGTTTTCCTCACAAGTAATAAAAATGAAAAAAAAAAGGCTCGAAATTATACAAATTCAGTATCAAACATGTTAGGACAAAATAGAACTAAAAATATCGTTACTTATGATCGTATATTATTAATAATACAAATTATAATATCCATAAATTATAATATCTGATATTTTAAATTCTATTTTGTTAGAGATACTGAATGTGTATAATTTCGACCTTTTATTTTATTTTAATTGTATGTGCAGAAAACTAAGGCCCGTGTTCACCAAAAATATAACCAACGGTTAAACCGCGGTTAGAAGCTAATCAGACAAAATGTCAAAAAAACTGTATGAAAATGACATTGTCAAATCTCTGGTTAGCTGCTAATCGTCGGTTAAATATTTGGTGAACACTGGCCTAAGAGAAATATATCAAATAAAGGCATTCTAATTAAAAATAATGTTTTGTATTGTAAAAAGTGGATTTTGCAGAGACTGTTGAAAATTTACAATTTTGAAGTCGCATTTGAGACTGAACAGTTCATCTGAAAAAAAATTAAAAAGTTACATTTGTAGAAAATTTTAAGTACTTTAATTTGTGTTAACAGACCATTAACCAAAATTTAATAGTTTTCGAGTTTTAAGCAAGAAACCGGAAAAAAGCAGAAATTTTTCTCTTTTTTTGCGATTTTTCAATGTTCCGCCACGAAATTTGGTCTGCAAACCTCAGATTCGGATTCAGTACCCCAAAATACGTATAGAATGAAAAAAATCAGAACTAACCCAACTTTCCTAGTAAAACACAATTTAACAGGAGTAATATATAAAAGGCAAAGGTGATGGACTGATGTATCAACGCATAGGCTAAATCCTTAAGGCTAGAAAATTGAAATTTTGCACACGTATACTCCATATAACGAAGGCATCCACTAAGGAAGGATTTTTCAAAATTCAACCTTCAAGGGAGTGAAATAGGGGATAAAAGTTTGTACCAAACTTTAATTCCTTGGATATATTTGCATGAAATTTCGTATAAATTGAGTACGACAAAAATAGTTACATATTTCAGCGTTTTCTAAAATTCAACCCCTAAGGGGGTGAAATAGGGGTTCAAAGTTTGTATGAAGAAAACAAATTTTTTTACCTTTGGACTCAAAATTTCGTCAAGATACACCTTATTTTTCGAAATTAAAGCCCTGTGTTGATGGAATAAGGGGTTCAAAGTTTGTATGGAGAAAATCATTTTTTTAGGAATTTTGATTTGAAACTTCGTTGAGATATACCTTGAAACAAATAAATTAACAAATGTATCTTAATTTTTAGGAAATCGTCATCTAAGAAGTCGAAATGGGTTAAACAAAATTAAAAATGCAAGGTCCTGAATTACTTACTGATTTATCAACGCCCAGCCGAAGCCCTTGGACTTAGGAAGCTAAAATTTAACACAAATGTTTATTTTATAATATGCAAAGAAAAAGAAAGGATTTTTCTAAATTAAACCTCTAGGTGGGTGAAATGGAGGTTTAAAGTTTGTAAGAAGAAAACATTTTTTTAAAATATTTTGACTCGAAACTTCGTGAAGATATAATAAAATGACACGTGTTTTAGCGATTGTTGTAAAATCATCCCCTGAGGGGTCGAAATGGGTTATGGGAAATGGGTTAAACAAAATTAAAAATGCAAGGTGACGAATCACTTTCTGCTTCATCAACGCCTAGAATTTTTGCACAATAACAAGTGACACAAGAGAATAAAAAAAAACATTCTCATTCCTTAAAGTACCACTGTAAACCAAAAAGATCGTGTTGCGCGGTTCGACTTAAAAGTTCTTTAGTCCAATCGCGCAAGCCGCGGGAATAAGCTAGTTAAGAATAAAGAATGACTCAAATGTGGGAGGTTTTTTTTACCTCAGTATTTGCTAAAGCATAAACGCTAACTTTTGTTTGAATTACCTAAACGAACATATATTTTTGAATCACTCGTCGCAACTTGAGAGATATTTTTTTGGATCTAATTTGTATTTTTGTCTGTTGTATTAATTTCAGAATTTAGTTGTCACTCCAAGGAGTGCATAAGGAGTAAATTAACTGTTCAGTTTAGTGATTGAATAATTAAACATTTGAAATGACGAAATTGACAACTATCGCTTGATAAAAAACGACTGATTCCGAAATAATGCCCTGGCGTTTCACGCAGGCGCAAAGCAGCCCAAGCGTCTACGTGGCAGGGTAAAGCCAGGGGAAAAGAAAATGATGAGATGTACTTAGTGAGGGCGCAAGCTCTACCCGTAACGGAACACCCTACTTTTCTTGCCTCTGTGATATATTTACACATGTACCTATGCATACTATTAACATAAAAATCGAATAAACAAAGTCAATTTTTCCCTACAGCCGTCCAAAACACCTAAATACCGCGATAATAAATAATAGTACAAAGCATTCCAAAAAAAAATTGTTAGCTATCCAGTATGCAGCGTGAAAATTAAGGGTAAGTTTTCTTTAAATTGTTTCGTTTTACCTAAAGAAAAACTACAATCATTTAGGAAAGTTTATATAATATGTATGCTTTGCTGTTTATTTTTTGTCTAGTTGTCACAAAAAAATAACCTTTCAATTTACTTAATACGATATTTTTAGCTCTTAAAATTGTATAATTCTTTGCCGCATAGGGTACAGGAACATTATTAATTACAATTTACCCGCATTTGCTAAGAAGAGTTGCACGAAAATATTGTATTACGTAATCGACTGAAAACCATAGTAATAACTGTGCCAATTTTACTTGGAGCTTCAAAAGCTATAAATAAATTAACCTCAATTTCTTCTCTTTCATGTGGTTATTATAAGTGGCTGACAAAACTTAGACAAAGCCAACAGTAGTGTCAGAATATGGTAATCTATGTTGTACTCTTGGTCTTGGATATAAATATTCCTTTCTAACCGTGGACTAAAACGAAATCTGTTCACTTAAGCCACAATACTTTCAGGTAGGAACTAAAGTTTATTAAATTTCCTTTTTTTAATAAACTTTAGTTCCTACCTGGAGTAAATCCTTTTTTCAACTCACAATTTCTAAGTAATACGTTCTTATAAAAGTTGGTAAAAATTTCTTAACGTGTATATATTACATAAAAACGATCTACACGTCTAAGTATGACATTTGGCAGGTAGATAAGTAGTCCACAAGTTGAAAATATCAGTTGCAAAAGGATTTCCCGAACTTCCTTGGGAAACACGAGAAAATCAATTAAAATATAAAGTGAAAGACTACTCACTGATGGCGCCCACAAAATTCTGTAACTTCTGGATCAACTTTTTATTTCCCCTCATTTTTTAATCGACGTCGACTTATAGCTATTGTCCTAAATGGTCTGACAAAACTAATAATTAGCAGGCCACAACACCACAAATTTAGTGAGCCTGCTTTTGTATTTTTTAGTCATTTGTAAAATGTATAAAATTTGTTTAGCTTTTATTGCTCCGTCCACTGGAATCCATTGGATGGCTACATTGATAATACAGCTTTTAGTGTTTCTGCTCTAAAATCTACAGTATTTTTTTTTTTTGCAAAAACAAAAATTAGAGGCCAGAGCTCAACCCTTAACGTTGAGTACATTTAGTATGTTTATCTAGATTTGGGTAAACCCTTAAGGGCAAAAATTCTGCACCATTCCATGTACAAGTGCTCCTAATTGTAAGTCATCGATTTTTCGAGTGCAGACGCATACAAATATTTAGATTAGTTAAATTTAATTTGAATGAAAAACTACATCCTTTATCGACTACAATGTTTTCTTTTACAGTTGTTTTGTTTATTTGTGAAACATGAGAAGTCTGTGAACAATAGTAACACTGTATTTTGCAATCACTCTTTGATTGGACATCACAATTATTATTTTTATGGAAGAATGTAAAAATAACAATTGGTCCATTTCTTTTTTCTTTTATCCATACATAAACATATTATATTTTTGATGATATTATAAAGTATGAGTACTTACATAGCTGTAGTTTATCCATCAAATGTGGGGTAGGGTACTCCAGCAGATTCGTGTAAAGGGTTGATCTGAAAGTAATTACTTTATATAGTACCAGTTTCTGAATTGATCAAAAATTGCAATTGATCAAAAGCTGCCACTTGATTATATCATTTAACATTTGTAATTAAGTATCGCTAACTAATTTAAAGTCACCCCGTAGAGTCACGGATAGTTTTAATTTTCTCCCGTTTCATTTACTCTATGCAAAACAGCTGCTTTATTTGCTCTTTGGATGTTATCATTTCACGTAGGTAAACTGCAAAAAACCAGCTCCGGATGTTGCCGCTTTTTAGTATGATACATATACATACCTACTTCAATGATGATCTATATCGACTATCTTGACCATTTAAAACATTCTGGGTCAAAATAGATTATCTCCCTTAAGACAAAAAGTTAAACCTCGGTTATACGCTCTGTTCCCATTAGTTCCATTGGTTGTTCCATTGATAGAACTAGTTGGACTATACGTGATTAGATGACAATTTTTTATTTTTTTTATTGAAGCTTCTTTGCCTTATAAATAGCCTGGTGGAAGTAGTTTTTTAATATCTTTAAAAATAAAAATAAAGATATGAACGTTTAAACCTCTCAATTAGATAGATAGAAAAAAAAGGATGACGTCCCAGTTGAGTACCGCCATATAAATTCTATACAAAATTTTGTTTTGTAAGACAAAGATAGGTAAAAATGTTTGAAAGGCTTTAAGTTTTTTTATATTTTTCGACCAATTTCAAATACGATTGCGAATTCTGAGAATTCACGGAAGATTAGCGTTGTGTCCCGAGAGGGATCACACCATTGCACTGCTGAGTGGAGGCCTATTAAAGCCAAACTTTTACTCTTACATACCTAGGTATGATTTATTGAAAGAAAAAAAAAGAAAAATTGTTTAAATCTAGATTTAAATCTAGATTTAAATCTAGATTTAAATCTAGATTTAAGTTTAGTTTTCTTTTTTATTATAAGATGGGTTAACTCTTGACCTCTATCTTGACCATAAAGGTCAAAGATGAGGTCGACGATGGAGCGTGTTAACCCAGAAAATGCCTATAAAGGCACTGGTACTCCCACGCATCGACGGAACACAACAAGCTGTTTTGGCATTGGACTTCGGTAGGAGGGTGGTCGCGAACCAGACGGCCCTTTACAGAGCCTACCACACCGCATGAGACCATAGGACGACACCTCAGATTCATAAAGAAATGAAGTGTCGTTGCCTGGGATGGATAGGAGGCAGGTCTCATTTGTGTTTCCTTAGTCACCTCTTACGACACCCACGGAAAGAGATGGGGTGATGTTATTCTCAACCGATCACCACACGGCAAAAACAAACAAGTTAAGTTTGTTATGTTTAATTTGGGTTGCTTTAATTTAAAAAAAAAAACTTTTTTTTTTCTATAAATCATATTATTTATATTAATATGTTATCTTAACAAATATCATAATATTCAATATCAGTCATCTACCCTATTGCGTGGAAGAAATTACTAACAGGAAAACTAAACATTAATTAAGTGTTGTTACGTTATATTTCTCAAAACATGGTCTGAAACGATAGTGGCCGAAGCGGTAAGACCCGTTGATTTTACAAACTATTTTATATCTAAGAATGTGTGCTCTACTGCACTAAATAATAAGCATGGAATTGCATCCAAATAGTCGTGTCGATGGTAATGATGATTTATGTACCTATGATAGTGTAACTAATATAGTCTGTTAATGATGGGCGGGCGCGGGTAGGCGGCGGCGGCGCGGGGTTTTGCGGGATCACTCTCAACTACATGTAGTCAGTCCCGGCCCACGGCGCACGCTCATCCATACACCGGCTCCCACTCTAACCACATGATACCTGCTCATACATCATAAATACAACTGTAAGTGTACTTTTCTATTTTTAACCACAAGCGTTGGCAAAAGCGAAGACGTCCTATTTCGACTCTATACGATTTTATCTCTGTTCGTGACATGGAATTAAGATTTTGTTTATTTTCACCAAAAAAACAATAACAACATGATTTAAATGCTAGTGCATCTTTTATGTAGTCTAGTTGTGGTATCTTATAATTTAATGTGGCAATTGATATTATCGAAAACATATACAGTAAAGAAAATTCCAATAACTGTTTGGTCTTATTTATAACCGCTATTTGTGCTCTTACAGGTCAATTCATAAGTGAAAATATTGATTTTTTTTATTACTTAAAGGAGTCTGATATACAGTTATTATTAATCAAAGATACAACTAGGACCCTTACGCAAAGCAAAGAAAACCCAAAGAATGAATAAATGAATGAATTTATAAAATAAATGATTGTAATAAATATCAAAATTTCTCCGAACAAGCTTTTAGCTAGGGAGATGAAAGTTAAATCAGACAAGTAGTTATTTAAAAAGTTAATGAACCAATCCAATGGTTACTTTTTGTACAAATCAAAGTTTTATTAAATCAGTACGAAACAGTTGGTACAGGAATCCTCTCTATTAGTTGAGGGCTATTTGATATTTTATTGAATTAAAATTAGTTTAGAATTCATTAAATATCAATTTTAGAAGGAAAAAAAAAATTGATTACTTTTTCAGTATGTACTTTGAGAAACTTGAGTTGAAAGAATAATAAAAAAGAGCAATATTGCTATCTGATTTGATGTTGCAAATCACATTAACTATAAGTGTCGCAGAAATAAATTGCGCTTTTCGTAGTGTTTTCTTAAGAGCAGAGCGTGCCCGTCGATAAACTGCCTACCTTTAGGGTTAGTGAGATTTATTTTCTTTGTTTTTTGTTATATGGGGAAACTTCAAATTAGTTAGCGAAACTGTATCTACCGATATGAAAGCAACCCATATGAAGTTCTCAAAAAAAACATGAAAAAAAGCAAATCTTATCACAAGTATGAAAAATTATTCTCATATTTTATATCATAGCATAACAATTTTTCATATTTAAACCCTTTGCTCCTTGGAGAAAGTTGTTCAGTTTCGTGGGCTGAAACTTTTGAAGTCACCCAGTATAAAATAAAACCAAGAAATAAATTAGTAGTGTGTTTTTGTGCTTTTAATATATTGTGTTGTACTTTGTCACATTGGCTGTCTATAACACGCAGGCCAATGAATGGAATAATTGCATCAATTAATGGATTCAATGATGGTTGAGAGAAATGTGGCAGCGCGATGCGATGCGGCCCCGGCATGGCACGTCAACCCAACCAATCTATCTTCGCCATGTTTGCTCTACGCCTAAAGTAAATTTTCCAACAATTTGATAACATACTCGCTTTTGCAGCCGACTTTGTATGCATGGAGTAGTTACTTTGGGTAGTATTTTTTATGGTATTATTATTCATCCCTTATTTATACTTATGTTATCCCCACATAGATTGAAATTTCTAAAACGTTACACAGAATATTTATTTATTTCTTATTAAGTACAGGCCCACAAATTTATTTGACCCGATGACGGCGTCGCTAAAGTCGAATTCAGTGATGCAACCAATCGGAAGTTGACGGTTTTTAGGGTAAAATTCATGCCGTTTCTTATACAAGATTCCTAAAACACTCGATAAAAGTCGATTCAATTATTCTGTGGTGGAAATTTTTCAAGGAAAAGACGTCATCACAGAATAAATAAACTACCTCTAAGGAGTGCTGTAGAGGAATCGTGTTTTTGTAAATAAGGCCGTAAGTCTAAGCATGAAGTAAAAAATTAACACAAAATTTAGGCAATTATATTTTAATATTATAACTGTGATCAAGTAAACAATTTAAAGGTCGAATTCCAGAAATTCCCGTACCCGTACCATGCTAATAACCAGTTTCATCATTGTCAGAATCGCTACTTTCATTGTCACTTATATGTATAACTAGCTTTCCGCCCGCGGCTCCGCCCGCGTCCTAATTTAAAAAAATAAAAAGTATCCTATAAACCTCACGGAGCCCGAGACCTTTCCAACGAATGCAAAACCGTGGAAATCGGTTCGTGCGTCTGGAGTTATAGCGTCAGGAAGGAAAACCCGACTTATTTTTATATAGTAGATTACTCGTTCAGCTACTCCTTCATATACATTTTGAAATGGTATTATTGGGGCTTTGAGACGTTTTTCTTCCTCCATAAAGGCCAACACTTTTAAAATCACGTTTTTCGCGTCACTTTCTAATGCTTTCGGCATTATTTCTATCACTTTTATCAGCAAAACAAGGAAAAAACACATGACGCTGCTCTCTGCTTTACAATGACACACAGAATGACATATTCAAGATGGCGACTTCAGTTCCTGTTTTCGCCACCGGGTCGGATAAGTTTGTAGCGCTGTAGGTACATACCTATTTACAAAGTTTCATGGTTTTATCTTCTGCAATGGCCAACTTCCGTAAAATCTTTTATCCCTTTTTTTAACCTGTTCAAGCCTTTTTTTCGCGATAAAAAGGTAGCCTTTGTCCTTTCCCAAGCTCTTGTCGATCTCTGTACCAAATTTCGTCAAAATCAGTTCAGTGGTTTAGGCTTGAAAGTGTAACAGACAAACTGACAAACAGAGTTATTTTCGCATTTACAACATTAATAGGGATTTTACAGTCACTAGTTACATGATCGGGTCGTTGTTTACGACACGCTTCTCTGCCGCGATACCAAGGAATGTCATCGTTTTATTTTTGTAACAGCGAAGTATGTTAATAGATCATTAGCCCTACAAAAGGAAAATATAGAAAGTATAATCTTTATCTCTAGGTCTTTATATCTATTGTTAAAGTATTTTAGAAACTTAAAATTACCCATATTGTCGCTATTGTTCTGTATTATGAGAGATGTACACATATGTATAAAGATTCCAAGGCTACAGTACAAGTCTTAATAAATCTGGTTAAATAAATATCAAATAGCCCTCAACTAATAGAGACGTTTCCTGTACTAACCGTTTCGTACTGATTTAATAAAACTTGATTTGTACAAAAAGTAACCATTGGATTGGTTCATTAACTTTTTAAATAACTATTTCTATGATTTAACTTTTATAGAGTTTCACAAATAAAAATAAGTAACAATTTTTAAAGTCAAAGTTATTTTATACATCATTTAGGATTTTTTACTTAAAATAAGTCATTGTATAGAAACGATTCACGTACGAGTATTTCCCGTGGTACTTTCCAGAGACTATCACAGGGACCATGGGGAATAAAGGGTTCATTCATGCAAAAACTGGTTCTTTTAACTATATTTAAAAGAACCAGTTATACCGTGTGGTGATTGGTTAAGAATAACACCACCCCATCTCTTTCCGTGGGTGTCGTAAGAGGCGACTAAGGAAACACAAATGAGACCTGCCTCATAGTAATCCATCCCAGGCAACGACACTTCATTTTTTTCTGAATCTGAGGTGTCGTCCTATGGTCTCATGCAGTGTGGTAGGCTCTGGTTCGCGACCACCCTCCTACCGAAATCCGACGCCAAACAGCTTGCTGTGTTCCGTCGGTGCGTGAGAGTACCAGTGTCAAGATTGAGGTCAAGAGTTAACCTATCTTATAATAAAAAATAAAAAAAAATTGCAAAGGTGCAGCCTTCGTCAAAGAAGATTAGGCAAGAATCTCTGAGGTGTGCTATTTTTAACAATCTCACTATAACTTACCTTATTTTCTAATTTTAACTATATAAATCTCATATAACTCTAGAGCTGAGCAGTTTATTCCCATACTTGCTTGTCTGATATATAATCAGAAATTCTATAAAAGCCGTTTTTGCAAAGCTTTTGTGTATCTAATTACTGTTCAAAAGGTAAATTTTTTAATAAACATGGGAATCCTATTATAGAAACATATTCATTGAAAGAGTTCGTGACCCTATGGAGACGACTATCTAATACATCCAGTGCCTGTTCCTATTTCTCTTAAACAAATGTTCATTTTTCTCTATTTATGTATAAAAGGTTGTTGGCGTACTTGAGTGCCTAAAATAATTCTCAAAAACTTTTCTGTACACCATTTGAAGCAATTGATTGTGTGATGGATATAAATAGATGGTAATAGGGTCTGCGGCGACTCGATGGGTAACATCCTGAACCCAATGTATCTGCCATTGTGGGTTCGCCTACATTATCCTCGTTAGTAATAGTGACTATAGTAACTAGTAGCTATTCTGTTATATGCTCTAAGATTAGAATCGATAGTTTTACGATCAGCTGCTAGCGAAAGTCAGAGTAAGAATTATTAAGACTAAAAGATTTGATAAAAAATAAACAATAATGGAAGTCACTACATCAAAAAGAGAGCAGCTCCTGACATTGAAGAAGAAAATATATATGTATATTCATTATACTCCTTTTAACCAAATGTTTAGAAAGTGGTGTAGAGTAGGTAGGGTTTTTGACTTCAGGCTTTGGCTTGGTGACTCTTAATTACGAGGTAAACGTATTGAAATTACCTACCTAAGTTAACCTCACTTCTGACAATAGAATATTTCAATTGTGTTTGGACCCCAAACCTATCCCTGAAGTCAAAAATTCTGCCCTCCATGTACCTCTATAATATTTTTTTTATTAGACTGTTACTCGTTAATCTCTGTACTCATGACATTTTTCTTGTGTGAAGGCAAATTTAAAAAAAAATGTCTGTTTAAATATTTTGATACTGCAACCTCAAACAAACAGATTCACATTTACAGATATGGATATAACATAGAAGCCATTCACAATGAAATGTATGGATTTGCAAGCCAATATGTCTTTTTACCGGATGAACCTTTCAAATGCTGCCCTACGACCAGTGGTTTAGGCTGTGCGTTACGTTGATCCATCATTGTGTGCTGTGATGTCCGATATGATAAATGTGTCTTTCTTTCTTTCTTTCTAAGAGAAACGCTTCCAAAAATGAAAATAGCGAAATGATTACTAATGTCTTTAAATTATTCAGAGAATTACATCTTTAAATTAATTTTTAACGATGTCAATTGACTGCAGAAACGGAGTTATTTCACATCTTGTAGTGTCATGAAAACGTTATTATCTATTTATTTTTATATTTATTTTTATTATTATTATTTTTTTTTTTTTAACGTATTTTCACCTTTAAACTTTTCTTGGATTAACTGACACCAAATAGAGTTTACGAAAATTTTTTTTTAAAAAGATGTACTTTTTTTATTCATTTTTTTACAAGGAGCCGTAATTGTTTCTGGAAAAGTTTCGTAGATAATTAACAAGTACTTAATAGAAGTCTAATTTCATTATTTTAATCAATCAAAACTGATCAAGCAACACAAACGTTGATATTAATACTGTTCTTTGTTGACTTTTAGCAGGTGAAACAAAGAAATGGAAAGCCCACAACATGAAACAATACATTTGCAGAAAGTCGACGACGACACACATGCAAAGTAAGTAAGGACGTGAGGGTTTTGGTATCTCGTGGGTGAAAGGCTATCACCACTATGATTAAGTTTCACCTAGTAATAACTACCCTCAAACTGTATGACAAACATGACCACATGTGAACCACATGATACTCTGCCTGTGGATTAAGTCGCTCTGAAAATAATCTTCCCATTTTTATATTCTGAAACTAAGTTAAATGCATAAATATATGTATAACTAGCTTTTCGCCCGGGACTTCGTTCCCGTGGGAATTTTCCCGTCAATTTTCCAATGTTTTTAATAGTTATTCTGCTATTCGGGACGGAGAGAAATACAACAAATCAAAAACCATGGCAATCGGTCCAGCCGTTCTCGAGTTATAAGTGTTGTAACAAACACGACTTTCTTTTATATATATATAGATATATAGATATAGATAGATTTTCCCTTACGAGTATCATAAATTCATAAGTCTTACAAAATTGTGATAAAATAAATAATAAACGCTACACACTCAAAGGTCCACACTATGGTTTTACTTTATGTCGTGGGTCCCTCGAAACATACATAACGACAGACACAAACACCCATGACCAGAGAACAAACATCTGCTTTTTACACAAACATTTGCCCCGACCGGGAATCGAACCCAGGACCCGTCGATGAAGAGGCAGCGACACTACCAGCTACCACTCGATCAAACCGGCCGTCAAACAAACAAACATTATCGCTATAACAAACATTTGTTTTTCTATTTCAGAGATGAGGCTGAGGACGACTACGATCCTCACTTACATCGACAGGTTGACAAACCTACAAGGTAAATTTCTCATCTATACTAACATTATAAAGATTTGATTGTTTGTTTGTTTGCATAGAATAGGCTCCGAAACTACTGAACCGATTTGAAAAATTCTTTCACCATTAGAATCCTACATTATCCGTGATGAACATAGGGTACATGATTTTCCCGAATCCGCACGGGAACCAAATACCGGGCGGAAAGCTAGTATGAATATAAATAGAGTTCCTTTAACAAATACTATTATAAAATGCTTGAAAAATATCAGAAATCTAAAAGTAGGTACACAGCCCGTAGCGTCGTCATGGATATTTTATGTAGGATCGCCAATCAACTTCTAATGTCACTGGGAGATGGTTTTTCTGGCGACGCTAATAAAAAGCTAAATGGACAGCTAAACGTGGATCATGTGTTTCGGTAATATATGACGGAACTCCTGAACCCTTAACCGTAGATCCACCTGAATGTAGTCATTTGAAACGTGTACATACACTGGCTAACAGCATTAAAATTAGCATAAGGCAAGTAAATTAAACCACACGGTTTTGTCTAGTCTGAATACTGCTACTCATTACTGGATGAGTAGGATTTTATGGTTTTTTGTTTCTATCTACTCAATAAGTTACACTCATTGACTGACCGACACAAAACAGAGCCTAAACCAGTATGTCGGAACTTCTCAACGCAACGAATGGTATACATTAGCATCTCGGATGACAGCATGAAATAAACCACAGAGGAGGCTGGGGAATAGAACCCTTTGCTTTTATATGAATAATTGAATATGGATAAAATATAGTCAATTCTTAGTAAAACATTAATTTGACTAATAGTCTACTTTGTAATAGGGTTTTGGTAATAAGTATATAAGTAAGTATGTCATTAATGCTGAACAGCAGAAACATGGGAACAAATCAGCGCTTAGTTCTTAGTGCAGCAGTTAATGTATCTACCCATACAATTCCTTGCTTCCATAAAAAAACTATTACCTTTAAATGAAATAATGAAAAAAAAATATATTTCTTTTAAGACCCACCTTCAAAAAGGGTGATATAATTTTTAAGAGTATGAACGAAGCGCTCGCAGCCCAGTGACGCCCGCTGATTTCAACCGGTCAGTGCGGTTAAGCAATGCATATAGAGGCAGGGAACCTGATGGGTGACCAAAAGTGGCAATTTATCACGAGCGTTTCCGTGCTTCGGAGGGCACGTTAAGCTGTCGGTCCCGGCTGTTGTCGATTGACTCCAGTCGTTAAAACCAAGTCAGAGGCCATTTGGCGGTTTGAAAACTCTGACACCAAGGTTAGCCAAGTTCGCCACACACTTGACTGTACCTACACGATAAGAAGAAGAAGAAGAGTATGAACCATTAAGTAAGGGTTATTTTAATGGGGTAAGTAGTATATTATGCCACCCTCTCATTCTATCGTAGAATGTCATCGACATAACAAGATTATCTCTTTTTGTTTTCATTTTTCTGTCTGAACTAAATAGGCATTCAGCCTATAATTTTTTTTCCTTTGCAGTAATTTCGAGACGTTAGTACACCTGTTAAAATGCAGTGTGGGAACCGGTATTCTAGCAATGCCTCAAGCGTTCACCCGCGCTGGACTTGTCATAGGAATTATAGCCACAATTGTGATTGGTATCATGATCACGCATTGCTTGCATATCTTGGTACGTACCTACTTTAATTTGATCGTTCAAGGTTCAATAACCGGGAGCTGTAGCTATCTGTTTTAAAGAGCTGTTATGTAAAGGAACTGGATTCTACTAATAGTCATACATAATCTTCGAGTTTTGGGTATAATGTTGCTAAGGGTTACCTATCTTAAGTTCGAAAAAAATGCTGACCGATTTTCATTTGACAGAAAACTTTTGGACTTTTTTGTTTCGTTTTTTTTTTAATCCGCTGACAGAAAGTTTGCCACTGTATCAGTTTGACCTATTATTAATTCGATTTTTTTCGTTACTCCATCGTTTTATTTGGCCGAAAAACTTGTTGGCGAATTTATGCTCGGCCATCACTTCATTACACCACCGTTTTATTTGGCATTTTTTTTTTCACATATGTTCACTACACCACCTTTTCGTTTGCCTTTTTTTTTCAAAACATTCGATAGTAGTTATTACTCATAACAAGCAAGCGCGCAGTGTGCAAGCAAGCAGGCAGCATGCAAGCAATCAGCATGCAAGCAAGCAACATGCAAGCAAGCAGCATGCAAGCGAACAGGCAGCATGCAAGTAAAGCAAGCAAGCAGCATGCAAGCAAGCAAAGAGCAGTATGCAAGCATGCAACATGCAAGCAAGTATGCAGCATGCAAGCAAGCAAGGATGCAAGCAGGCAAACCTATAGCATGCAAGCAAGCAAGCATGCAGAATCATAACCTAACTTAACATAACCTAGACTGTCGCGTCGGTTTGAGTGGTGTTTGTTTTGTTATTCTTGCGGGGGGCTTCACCCCCCAACCCGGAATTCGGTCAATAGTTTAATGCTCAAAAGAAACTTCGACCAACAGTAAAAAGTTATTTGGAAAATTGATAAAACATAATTCGGTAAAATGATACTTTTGTCTAATGGCATTTCGATGATCTGAAAATATGGCATATGAAGCATATAGCAAAAAAGACCCAGGTTAACCGTTTTCAGTCAAATAAAATTCGACAGTAATACTTTTCAGGCTTAGGGAGAATCGCTTTCAACTGACAGCTGTCAAATTAAGTATTAAAAAACATGTTCCTAAAAAACATGTATTACATTGCGATGTAAAATTGAAATAATAAAAGTTAAGTATTCATTAAAGAATACATTTTAAAATGACTTTATAATAATTTACTTTTAGCTATTTCTTTAAAATAACATAGATTTTGGCAAAATATTCACCTTTTTTTTCAATGATGAGAATGAAAAATAATGGCTGAATAGCTGGCCAGCCACAGAAAAAAAACATAATAGGCGTAATGGCATTCCTTTTTTTTCTCATTTGTTTTTTCTTCATCTTCATTTGTTTTTTCGAGTTGTAGAGTTTTGTAACTTTCGCATAGCAGCAATGAGTTTAGCTTATTCATGTTTTTATATTTACTTTCTTTGTATTCGTAATGAAAAGCACAGTGTTTACCTCGGGTGAAATACTTATTTAGTCCCTCGAACTTATTAGCTCCCTCGCTACGCTCGGTCGCCAAACCCCGTCTCGGGACTTAAATAAGTTACTTTCACCCCTAAAGTAACAATGTACTATGCACCTACCTCTAAGTATGAAAAATTATATAAAACCTAACGTGTACTAATTTTCAGGTAAAAGCTCAATATGCCTTATGTAAGAGAAAACGCGTACCTCTCCTTACCTATCCGGAGTCAATGGTGGCTGTTCTAGAGATTGGTCCGAAAGTACTGAAACCATTCGCCAGAGCCTCTGCCATACTTGTTGACTGCTTCTTAGTCGTCTACCAACTCGGCATTTGCTGTGTCTACACCGTCTTTATCGCTGAAACATTTAAAAAGGTAACAAATTATTTGTTTAAATTCCAAAATATCATCATGGTGTTAATTGACGGCCGGTTTGGTCGAGTGGTAGTGACACGCTGCCTCTTGATCGGCGGGTCCTGGGTTCAATTCCCAGTCGGGGCAAATATTTGTGTAAAAAGCAAATGTTTGTTCTTGGGTCATGGGTGTTTGTGTCTGTCTTTGTGTGTTCCAGGGACCCACGACACAAGGGAAAACCTTAATGTGGGCCTTTGAGAGTGAAGCGTTTATTTATTTATTTATATTTTATTTATTTATTAAAACGTTCATCCATTCATAAATTTACGCTTATAACATTATTTGGATCTAGAACCACGTGACGCTTATAATTGGTTGCCTTTAAATAAGCTAGCGAAAATTAAGGATGTGAATCAGCCCAACAACCTGAACGACTTTCCCCGAGGAACATAGGTCGAAATATGAAAAAAAAATTGACCGTTGTTATAACTTTTTCATTACTCATACTCAGAAAGTAGATCTGAAGTTGCTTACGGAGCGGCTTGAAAGTGATACTTTTCAAGCCTAGGGAAAGCGATTCTCCCTGGGCTTGAAAAGTATTACTTTCAAGCCGCTCCGTAGGCTCTACTTCGTACCTACTTTCTGAGTATGAGTAATGAAAAAAAATATGTTCCAACTTCCTATACAGCCACTCTATTACAGCGCGATGTAAAATTGAAATAACAAAAGTTAAGTATGAAAATGAAAATGAAAAATAATGGCTAAATAGCTGGCCAGCCACTGAAAAAAAACATAATAGGCGGGAAAGTGGCATCTTCATTTGTTTTTTCGAGTTGTGGAGTTTTGTAACTTTCACATAGCAACAATGAGTTCAGCTTATTCATGTTTTTATTTTTACTTTCTTTGTATTCGTAATGAAAAGAACAGTGTTTACCTCGGGTAAAAGACTTATTTAGTCCCTCGAACTATTAGCTCCCTCGCTACGCTCGGTCACCAAACCCCGTCTCGGGACTTAAATAAGTTGCTTTCACCCCTAAAGTAGCAATGTATTATTGTGATCAGCTATTGTGAAAGTTTATGAGAATCACATAAATGCATGGGGAGAATCACCCCGTAAAGTTCCACTAACTGATTTAAAATCACCCTATATAAAACGTGCATGACATCATAACGACACTGAAAAACATGACATTAGTGAACGAATAATCTGCCACTGGCAGTCTAATGAGTCATATAATTTCAATACCTAGGGCAGCGATTTTGAAATTCATGAGCTGGTGACTGATTTTCCACAAAAAACTAAGTTTACCGTACTAAAGTTCAAAAATGCCTAACGATAACCTTCATCATTGTTAAACACTGTAAATCGATCTTAAGATGAACTAGGTATACAGAATTGAAATCGCAAAAACAAGTCCCTGTTCCTTGAAGATTGCAAAAAAAATATTCCTAGAGGGTTTAGTAATCAGCATGTTTCGGTGTCATAATATAGTAGCATTTATGTCGTTAAATGTTTTGGAAATAAATAAATAATGTATTTTTAATAAGGATTATTTGTGGCACGCTGGTTGAGAAAATCTAATTTGTGACTTATAGACAGATTATATTGTTTCAGATCGTAGACCCGTACTACAAAATGTCACTCACTATTCACATGTTAATCATCATGGGGCCTCTACTTGCAATGAACTGCATTCGCAATCTTAAAAAACTAGCTCCTTTTTCATCTTTTGCAAACTTTTTGACGATAATAGGCCTCGCAATCGTGACTTACTACCTCATTGCTGGATCAAAATCTACTGCTCCGTTGGACCTATGGGGCTCTGCAGCAACGTTCCCTCTATATTTTGGAACGACATTATTTGCTCTCACGGCGGTTGGAGTGGTGAGTATACGGACTTTCTTAGAATTTTATTAAATATAATTAAACCTAAAACAAATAAAAATAAATAAGTACAAAAACATTTATATATAAAACAAAGTCGGATTTGTTCGAACACTTATATCTCGAGAATGGCTGGACCGATTGTGATAAAATTTGGTAAGGAGGTAGCTGACACCCTGGAATAACACATAGGTTATATACTTTTCTCAAAATCCCACAAAAATGAAGTCCCGGGTGGAAAAGTATTTTTTATATAAAAACTTTACTTATGAATTTGTCAAATTCTGAAACATAGTCAAGCTTACTGTGGATCTTAAAGGGGACAAAGTGCTAGAAAAAATAAAGGATTTTGCCGTGTGGTCATCGGTTCAGAATAACACCACCCCATCTCTTTCCGTGGGTGTCGTAAGAGACGACTAAGGAAACACAAATGGGACCTGCCTCCTAGTAATCCATCCCAGGCAACGACACTTCATTTTTTTCTGAATCTGAGGTGTCGTCCTATGGTCTCATGCGGTGTGGTAGGCTCTGTGAAGGGCCGTCTGGTTCGCGACCACCCTCCTACCGAAGTCCGACGCCAAACAGCTTGCTGTGTTCCGTCGGTGCGTAGGAGTACCAGTGCCTTATAGGCATTTTCTGGGCTAACTCGCCTATGACCGATTGAGGTCAAGATTGAGGTCAAGAGTTAACACTTCTTATAATAATAATAAATAAATAAAAAATGGCTGTACAATTATTGTTGTGATCTGTTGTGTATGTATGTGTTCCCATACTGAAATAAATAAAAGGAACCTGAAATAAAATGGTTAATCACACGAATAGCAGATAATTGTTTTAACATTTATATCTAAACTTAAAAAGGAAAATTGTGTTCTTGTTTCAGGTGATCGCTTTGGAAAACAATATGGCGAATCCAAAGGACTTTGGTAAGCCCTTTGGTGTACTCAATGTGGGAATGGCGATAGTGGTATTACTATATGTGGTTATTGGAGCCCTCGGCTACGTATACTGCAGAGAAGCGTGCAAGGACTCTATTTCTCTGGACTTGCCTGATGGATCGTAAGTACTGTTAAAGTATTAGCCCCTTTCACTGTATTGCAGTTTTGGTTTTTAATTTATCTATTACCTAAGAATTTTTGTGCTGCTACAACAACAGGCTCTTCAAATTGTATACGACACGGAATTCCGATGGACTTAGAAATATAAAGTCTTGGAATCTTAGTTCGCTGATTAGATTTCCAACTTTAAAAAAAAGAGCTTTACTATACATAAAAGGAGTTATGTATATTGTGTAACACTGATGCACCGTTCAGTACTAAAACGATAGAATTCGTTTCGTGGATTTCGCGTGCTAGATGTTTTCAAACCACACTATTCCTTTTACATATTTTCTGACATCGTCGTCGGTAATATATAAAATTTGGTTTTAGCAGAATACCAGAGTTTTGTCTTTTGGACAAAGCTTATACAGAGCTAGAATGACCTTTTTGTTGCACTTGAGAATAATTTTGTAACCTTTTATTTATTACGTGTATTTGTACCTGTGGTTTTTGTATGGTGTATGTCCATACGAATTGATGACTTTTTAGATAGACTTTGACTGTAGTATGTTAGGTATAGGGTGTTTGGTGCATCGTGTGCCAAATTCATCGACCGTCGATGGCCAAATTGAATTGTTGGAGGGGTCTTTGGCTACCTTCTTCAGCCCCCATAAAAAAATCTTGGTCCAACTGAACTTTTTATGCAGATTTTATATATTTTTGGGTGAAATTTTGTAAAAGTCTACATTTAAATTTTAATTTAAAAAAACTGTGAAGTCTAGCTTATTTTTTTTAAATCTTTAACGTTGTACGCTTCTATAGAAATCAAAATTACTCGCTAGCAACATTTAGTTTTTTAGTTTCTAGGGGCCAAAGACCCCTCAAAACACCCTATTTAAATTGGCACACGATGCACCAAACATCCTGTATAAATGTGGTTATATGAAACATATATAACAGTCATATTTACATTTTGTATAAGTTATTGTAGTGCTGCCACTTTCTTTATTATTGCCATGATTTTTCATATTAGCTTTGACGTTATGTTACAATCATAAGTGCGTGATAAATGATTGCGATTGAATCATCACGTGTACACACAACGCACGTGATCTGTAATGTGGATAGAACAGTTAAACACCACTTAGGAACAGAGGACAATTTCATTCAACTCCGACTGTACGTAACGCGTGGGTGGAGAGACAATCGTATCGTTAAATACACATGTCCCAGCAAGAACATTCCAACGATTATATGTCAGACGAGTGACTAAATAGGTATCTGGAACAACGTGGCGGTGGCAGCTTGTGTTTAAAAACTTAGTCCTTACGCCTGATTGGTATCGTGACGTAATAATAGTTTCATAAAAAAATAATAAAAATCTGCGTCGAATATATTTATATGTACCTAATTTTTTATCATTTTTTATAGAAGTAAGAGAAATAAGTTAATTTTTACCGCTTTTTGGACAGTATATAAGTCAGTAAAATGATACCGAAAGGGTGTAAGAAATATAGCTCAGTCTGTAGGTAGTTTTGCATTGCAAAAGGTGGCGTAGAAAATGTTTTGACACAATATTGTTAAGGTATGGCAGGTTAATAAAAATCCAAGTTCTCGACCTTGAAGGACCCAGGCGTTAGCCGCCATCTTGAATTAAAGGTGCCAAAATTAGGTATATTTTAAATAACTTCTCAATTGTTTACTAAATCACAAAAGCGTCTATGAAGGGTTCAAAGAAGACAAAATTGCCTACATTTTTTGCATACATGATTATTCCGTAAATCTTAAAGGTAAAAAGTTACAAGCGACGGAAATAACAATATTTACAAAATTGATATGCCAGTCAGTTAACCCCCTTAATCCCCTTAGGGGTAGAATTTCCAAAAATCGCTCCTTAGTGGATGCCTACACTGTATAAGGTATCTATGTGCAAAATTTCAGGTCCCTAGTTCCAGCGCTTTGGGCTGTGCGTTGATCGTTCACGCAGTCAGTTTATCCTTTTTTCACCCCTTTGGGGGTAGAATTTTCAAAATCACTGATACTCGTGTTCATTATTTTTTAATCATCAGCCTACATACGAAGTTCTAAGATCCTAACTTCAAAATTCACGGACTTTCATACAAACTTCCATCCCCTATTTCACCCCCTTAGGGGTAAAATTTCCAAAAATTGCTCCTTAGTGGATGCCTACACTACATAAGGTATCTATGTGCAAAATTTCAAGTCCGTAAGTCCAGCGGTTTGGGCTGTGCGTTGTGTATCCCCCAGTCAGTTTATCATTTTATATATTAGATTTTGTAAATATTGTTATTTCCGTCGCTTGTAACTTTTTACCTTTAAGATTTACGGAATAATCATGTATGCAAAAAATGTAGGCAATTTTGTCTTCTTTGAACCCTTCATAGACGCTTTTGTGATTTAGTAAACAATTGAGAAGTTATTTAAAATATACCTAATTTTGGCACCTTTAATTCAAGATGGCGGCTAACGCCTGGGTCCTTCAAGGTCGAGAACTTGGATTTTTATTAACCTGCCATACCTTAACAATATTATGTCAAAACATTTTCTACGCCACCTTTTGCAATGCAAAGGCCTTTGCATTTCCCCACAGACTGGGCTAATACTCGTATTTAGTAAGAAGTAACAATTTTCCAAAAATCGATTCCCTTTTCGCTATAGATTTTTTGATAAAAGATAACTAGCCAGTGTTACGCTCGAACCTTTGTAAAATGAAAAAATATCAGTATTTACTGAAAATTAGATTTGTGGGTAAAAAGTAACTATCTGATATTCTGTTATAATTGTTCCGAAGAAGGAATAACATTTTTTTGACAAATTATTTAAAATAAACCATGAGTCAGCGATCAAACCGACTGCTATGTGAAAATATATTATTTCATTGAGAGAAGGGGCTTAAAAAAATGAAACAATTTAAATCCAACCCCGCCTTGTGGGAAAACGCAAGGTTTCTCAACTTTTCAATGTCACTCTCTTAAGGTTGTATGCTGAAAATAATACGTCACTTGCAACTACTAAAATAAATCATTAGTAGAGGGCCGTTAGACCAAAAATCGCTAAAACCTCGGAACCCAGTTCCACTGAATGGATTTTCGTGAAACTTTTTTATTATACTGTTCGAGGTATAAATAATAAAGTTTACCCATCAAAATTTGCCGATCTCAATTATATTTTTTTATGAACTCCCATACAAAGAAACATCGGATTTTTTTACCCAAGAAAAAAAAACCGCAACATTACACATATCTACACGATCTTAGCAACAATTACCGATTAAGGGGAGGTATTGTGATGAAATGGCTGACTTACTTTATTATGTTACCAAAACTAAAAAAATAGTTCAATTCGGAGATACGGATTACTTTTTTTAGACTCATGCCATTTTTATCTTACTGCCCATGCGCCCTACTTAGTATAGTAACTGTTGATTTTAACAATATTTGTCTGATGTGTCCCACTTTGGCTAACTTCGCCAGCAATAACGAATGAATGAATTATTGAACATGTGTCTGGTAATAATATCGTACAAGCAATTTAACAATCAATTACAAAGTGGTTTCAAAGTCACAGATCAATATAGCTCCGCAGACGATCAAATTACACTTAAAATCAGCTGACGCTGGACAGTTACAGCGCTTTGTAATAAATAGTCCGTGAACATCCTAAATAGCTAATGTAACGCAAGTGTTATTTTTAAAATTAGGTTAACCCTGACGGTGTTGGTGTTCTACGCCGTGGCCATCCTAATTAGCTACGCATTACAATGCTACGTTCCTGTAGATATATTATGGAATACGTACACGAAACCCAAGTTACAGAGCCGTGGCTACACTAACCTTCTTCGCTGGGAGTATGGGCTTAGAATCGTTCTCTGTCTTCTTACTTGTAAGTACTAGCCAATGATTAAATTATTGTCTGCTTTTAAAGTAGTATTACAAAAGTATCTGCTCTTATAAAAAATATTCATCTCAAATTTTAAGTCACTCGATAGACCCGTGAGTTTCGCCTTCAAGGTAACGTTGATGAGTCAGTAAGTGAGCTGTGTTGGCTTTCAATTTTTATGATAAAAGAAACCTTGTACCTTACAGTGATTCTGGAGATGTGTTCGTAAAGTTTTTCAAGTAACCAATTTTGATAATTATATGATTACAGTTATACTGGCGGTCACCATACCCAGGCTTGGGTTGTTCATCTCATTGTTCGGCGCCCTCTGCCTTTCTGCACTCGGTATGATCTTCCCAGCTTTCATGGAGGTCTGCGTCAGCATGCCCAAATTGGGTCCTTGTAAGATACTACTCATCAAGAACGTAATGCTATTCCTTGTCGGTCTAACTGGTATGATAGTGGGCACCTCGACCACAGTCGTTGCAATCGTTCAGTCATTCACAAATGAACCTATACCAGCATTAAATGGTACTGGTACGTATTAAAATATTACTTAAGTATATGAAATCCGGAAATCATAATTTTAGAGTAACTTTTACAGTTGTTATCTTATTACCAATATCAGATATTATATTATAAGCTAAGTTTCATAATATTTTACTTTCTCTCAAAAAACATACACATACGGACAACGAGCGCAATTTTTAGACAAAAGAGACTTAAACAGCTTTAAAAATGACTTTCCAAATATTTTTTAAGTAGGCACTGGCACGTGTTAATTATGATTATTTGCTTACACTTTTAGTAATCCAATAATAGTAAAAGAAAAGCAGGAAATAAGTGCATTTAATAAATTTAAAACTTACTTCTTCAAAGAAAGTCTGAGTACGCGATACTCGTACTGTGTGTTTTACCCCTTTATTTACATGTCTTAAGTCATTTTTGTAGCTGTTCAAAAGGTGTACGTTTCGTATTAAAAAATCTTACATGACCCCTTAGATAGGTATTTTTGTAGTGTTAATTTCTCAGTTTGGGAGGAACTAGATTATAAACTCATTTGACAAATCAGCTCATTGAAGTGAAAGAAAGATTGTAGTAACTATAATTGGTAATAACACTAAAATTAAAAAATTTGAATCACCCCGACATTCGATTGCCTATAACTTTAAAACGGCTGAACAGATTTTCATAAATACATGGCTAAGAACACTTGGGATTAAATTATCTATGACAAAAAAAACACTAAACGAAAATCGGTTCATCCGTTTGGGAGCTACGATACCACAGACAGATACACAGACACGTTAAACTTATAACACCCCTCTCTTTTTGCGTCGGGGGTTAAAAACATTCACACTCTTTTGCAAAAACGCCATTAAAGATGGTACTTTTAATGTCATGCTGTCACTTTCCATCTTGTGAAATAATCAAGGACGGCATTATATTTAAAGAAGCGTTAGCTTTAATAAACGTTATTTGTGCAACTGAGCGTTAGTTGCGCAAACATCCGGGTTTGTTAACGATTTTATGCTTACTGACAAAGTGCCTCCTAGAAGAGTCTTGCAAACATGAATATAATAAATGAAACTAGTGCAATTTTTTTTGCGAAGTTATTCTCAGCATGACCCTTCAAACAATATTGGTAGGTAGGTAATTTAAGAATTATCCGTTAAGGGCCCGTGGTCCTACCGATTTGACCTACTGGTAGGACCACGGTACACTACTATGTACCCGTGGTCCTACTGGACTAGGGCTTATTATTAGTATCGATAATCTTATCGCTATTTTATTATTTCGAAAAAAAAAATTGAATTCACAGTATCTTTTGCACTTTAATTAACTTTTAAGTTAATATAAATTTCTTTTTAATTTACTTTAAACTTTACATAAATTTATTTCTTAATTTACTTTTAACTTAACATAAACGAGCCAGTACATTTCATTTTTTTCTTCTGACTGCAGGTCCATATAATAGAAGATTTTTTCTGTTAATAAAAATTATTTTATTGTGATCCATTTTTTCCTTGAAAATATATTATGTCTTATGACAATGTCAATTTGAAACAATTTTTCCTTGTTTGATTAAACAACAATAACATTACCAAGAGTCTATTCTATTCTAATAACATTTCCAAGAAGTCCGGAGTAAGAAGCCCGGAGTTTGTTCTTTATTATTATTACCTATCGATACCTACTATAATGGACACTACGATATTCTAGTAAGCCCTAGTCCAGTAGGACCACGGGTACATAGTGGTGTACCGTGGTCCTACCAGTAGGTCAAATCGGTAGGTCCACGGGCCCGTAACGGAATTATCAAGCTTGTCTGATTAGATTAATTGAAACAAACACATTGCAGCAACCCCTATTTAACTAACACCACTATTTTTTTGATAGCGCAAGTAAGTAATATCTACATAATTATTACTCGTATTTAATATTTTTATTTTTTATTTCGACAAATATATCAAAAGTAACAATAACTTCAAGAAGACACTATTAAACCACATGTGGTTTGTCTTTTTATTGATGTTTATTCAATTCATGACCTGCCTGATAAGATTGCGGTTTTTATAACAATGTTATTTTAATAAAAATAAACTTTACTTAGACTCTTACGTCAAAAATGAATTTATCATTCTCGAATGTGATTAGAATGTTATGATTAAAGTAGCATGTTATAATAAAGCAACTTTGCATTTCTCAAATGTTTTTATAAGAGGAACTCTAAAATTATGGTTGTTATTGTTAAAATAAAATAAAAGGAGCTGCTCCAATACCTTTTGATTAGCTCAACGACCAAAACAATTGCTTTGCATGGGCAAGCTTTTATAGGTACACAAGTGAGTACGTATTGCACGTTTAGTGTTCAAACAGATCTGTGATCAAGCTCAATGAACAGAAATCGTTAAAAAGATGTTTCCAAATAGAAGCGACATTTTATTTAAACGACAAGAGAAATTAGAGTAAGTTAATTTTGTAGTGTGTGATGATTGATGACAACTTGTAAAGCATTTTCTGGATTATTAAATTAAGCGCATATTTTTGATGCATTAGCATTATTCAGTTTATCTAGATCTATTTAAATGTTAAGAGGTTTTATAAAATATATTTAAGGATCCTTTTATATAAATGCAAGCACCTACATACGTAGTCATTTTGAACGCTGTCTGTGAATTTAAAATTTCATTCCAAGCAAACGATCTTCGATGTCGTCCATACATGCGTGTGTAGAGTTTTTGTAAAGAGTTTATTTATATTGTAAAGCAATGTACACATTGTTTGAAGTTGCGTGGACCGAGTGCCATGAGAGTGAGATGATTGTGATTCGTATGTTGTATAACTTTCCTATAAATTTAATTTGTTTTCCCACTAAATTGTTAATAATTTAAATTACAATATGCTAAAGTCAGTATTAAAAATACACAGATAAAAGTAAGTAATAAAAACAAGTACAAGTCACCTTAAAGATAATCAAATAAACCGCCCTGGGTCGCACCTGATGGGAAGGTACTCATACGTACTAGCGGCATTACCTCGTTCGACTGAAGATCTAAACAATCATGTGGTAAAACTGTTTTTTTATGAAATTGTGTTTATTATAATATTTTGATCTAAGGATATTTTGCTTTATGATTCCATGAATTTTATTTGCACAAATGTATGAATTTTGGTCCAAGAAGCTCCACGTGACTTGTTTGAAATGACCTCCATCCCTATCTTAATATGATTCTTGCAAAAGCCTATCAAATTATTTTCTCGTTTCTTTTTTGACTGAGATCATATTGCTTCTGTATAATTATATACTAACACGGTAAAACAATATACCTACCATGTTGACACCTTACGAACCAGGTAGTTTCATTTAAGTTGTATTTTATTTCGTTTTCTTTAAATAATATTTGGTCTACAGTTATATAGAAGCCATATGTAGGGTATGCTCATTCGTTATCGACTAGTTCCATCAGTAGAGTTTCTTTCTTGGACCATCTTGGTCATTTGGAAACAGTGGCTTTACATTTTTTTTTTTTTATGTATGTATATGTCGCCGGAAAATAATAAGAATCGTAAGTTGATCAATTTTCGAGATAGTTTATCAACTATCAGAAAATCATAAACGGCAGTTAAAATGTATTATTTAACGCAATAAATTTTAGCTAATTGATCACCTTACGCTGCCTGGCTGTAACTTTATAAACTAACGATTTTGCCACATGTCAAATCATACACGAATGAATCCATCGCTGCTCAGCGTACATTTTTACGTTAAACTAACATCCGTAATATAATACACTGTTCACATATTTATCCCCGTTTATACATATTATACATTATATTGTACATGCTCTTTTTTAGTGTTTATCTTCGCTGCTGAGCACTCGTGACTGATGTTAATGAGGTTATAGCAGAATACCAGTATGTTGTCCTTTGCTTATGCTAAGCTATGGCCTTTTTGTTGCATTCTGACACACACACAACACTCTAGAATAACTCTGTAACCTTTAATGTGTATTTGTACTTCTGATTGTTTTGAATGTTGTGTGTATGTTTTAAAGCAATAAATAAATTCTTTGTCTGTCTGTCTGTCTTCTGATTGGTCGATGCGACAACCGCTTAACGCAACCACAGTCGTTTCTGGAACTTCGCTTGCTCGGCTCGTGCGTTGGGGGTCACAGTTCCAAATGAGACATTCAACCAATCAGCGTACACCTCGCGTTCGTCGGATCATTTTACCGCGAGACGCTGTAAATTGATCAATTACCGGAAATGTATATGTTAAATAATATAATACATTTCAATTGTCATTTAAGATTTTTCGATAGTTGATAAACTACCTCGAAAGTTGATCAATTACGATTCTTATTATTTTCCGGTGACATATACAGGGTGAAAAAAAACCTCCTAGCTATATTAAAAATCCTGAACCAGTATCACTTACAGAACACTTTTTTTTTCGGTGGGTTTTTTTTTTCCTAAACGTGCACCCCCCGAGCGCTACCCGTTTAATGTTTTTTATTTATTTAACGTTATCATAATGAGTAATCCCCTATGCCACTTGTACGTGTCACAATGAAGATATTTTAATTACCAATTCTCTAACACCTTTACAGTTTTATTGCTTCATTTAGACCTTGGTGACTATAAAGTAGTCATTTCATGCGATTGTATCAATAATTGAAGCCTCAAATCTGTCTACATTTGGCGCTTTTTTATCAAAAAAAGTTACATTTGATAAGGTTCAAGCTATCGGTTGATGGAGGTTTTATGGATGGCTGTTATTTTCAAAATGTCAGACAGTGAATAGGCCAGCTTTCATACAAAAATCTTATAAGCATTTGTGTGTTGAATAGTTTTTGTATTTAGTATATCTACAACTAATATTTGTCTTTTAGAAAGTAAACATTGCTACAATATATGTATTTTATGACTAATTTAAAAATATATATAATTAAGCGTATTATTAGTACCTAAGCTAAGAGAAAAGTTTAATCAAAACTTCTAAGTAAGCTAATTATAACTGTTAAATAATTTATTATTTTAAGGCGACTACAGCACCTAAATTACGATTTTATGATGCGTAGATAAGCATGACGCACTGCATTAAATCGAAGAAAAAATAATACTACAGTAATATTCAGGACATAAACTAGATAAGTAGTTTGCTGAAAACATGATTCAGCACTTTTGGTGCGATAGAAAAAGCTCACTAAGTCACCTCTAAATACCAATATTGTGTATCTTTTAAGCTGTAAAAACCATAGTAAAATGCACACAGAAACTTGAATTTGCTATGAAAATGTTCGTGATTGAACACTCTCGATAAGTAGTTAACGCATTTTTCGATTTAAGCTGTTACCTTTCCATAAATCTCATTTTTCTAACTTTCAAACATGTTTTTACGTACGCACGCTTTCATAGTCCGTAAACTTCGTGTATCGACACTGTTCGCACTGCCGGCCCAGGCCTGTTGAGAGACGGAGATGGCACTATTCCTATGTGTGCTGCCTTTATCGGGTGCTGTAGTCGCCTTAATGCTGTTGCCAATCGTGACTATTGAACATCTCTTGCTATGAATCCCTTTTTATAAATTAAAAGTACAAGTAGTGGTAAACTTTATAACTTAGTTATAATTATTATCATGATGTTTACTTTGCGTATGGTTGTTTGTTACCCTTTGCTAAGTAAGGAATAGTTTAACATATAAAACAGTTGTACTAGGGAAACCGTCACTATGATAAACCAGATAAGGATAACTACAAGATTAACGTTTATAGTCTGACGTGCTGTCTTATGTGCAGCCAGCAGCATGTCAGGTTACCATTTGCACTCGAAAGTCGGCGCTATTACGAGCGAGATAAGGGCGAAGTTTAAATCAACATGTATAGCCTGATATGCTGCCGTGTTTACATTAAGTTGTAGTAAGTACAAACTCAGAGGTTATCATTGTTGTATAGTTGAAGATTGTAAAGGACCTTTCCTTTGACCTGTGCCTTCTTCCAACTTTGATTATTGATACGGAGGACATAAGTTATACTGAAATTCATAGATCTATTAACCATTTTGTACGACCATGCATGCCAAGAAGCTAATGCTACTAAGTAATTACGACGCGCTGTTGCATTTCTTGTTAAAGAAAATCATTATTTTGCTCTAACACGGACAACAAAATTTCATAATTTTGAGCAACCTGTCCTTGAAATACTCGTATGCACAGTGGCCCAATCGAGAGTGCGTAAAACGCCCGATAAACATAATCTTTCTTCGAGAAAGAAATAGCACGTGTGCAGTGAATTAATAATACATATAATTGGTAGACAAAATTTCGTAATTTAGTTACCTACCTGTGTAAGAGTATCTTTAACTTTGTTTCTCAGACGGATGCAGCTTTAGTTGTTTCTGTAGTTAAACAATTTTTGCAAAGCTTTATATCGCAACGTTCAGGGTTGTTTTTTTTTAATTGGGTAAGTACTATTTAAAATCTATGATTGTTGTAAGAGTTTACTTGGACGGTAATAAAGATTTGTAGTATGAATGTGTCTTTTATTAACTACAAAATTTTTAGTTGCTTACTAACCTTCGTATGACGTAAACATTTTTATACCATTCCCCCTCTAAAAAGCTTCTTTTTTTCACTGAAAATTGGGGATAAAGAGCTCTTTTAGTCACAGTTTTGGTATTTGAATTTAGAACCCTAAAAGATTCTTTGTCTCCCGCAAAACACGTAAAAAAAGAGCACTTTTTTGTCAATTTTGGTGTTTGAATTCCAAACACTCCAATGTATAGACATACGACCTCTACCGCAAAGAATATTCGAAATTCAAACTCCTTGCGCAGTGCTTAAATCTTTCTTTTTCTCGAGGTCATGGTATAAAATATAATGTGCAACTCTTGAATAAAACGGATTTTCATCGAGGGCTATGAATCACTCGCGTCATTCAGGATTCTAACGCTTGAATCACTCGCTTACGCTCGTGATTCAATAATTTAGAATCCTTCATTTGCTCGTGATCCAACTTTGGCCCTCGCTTAAAATCCGTCTTTTATTCCCGAGTTGCACAATATACTATTTTACCATTGCCCCTCGAAAAAGGGTCCTTTATTCTTCAAAAACAGTGAATAAAACGCTGTTTATTTCACTGAGTGAATAAAACATTTTGAAATAGGAACATGCGCGAATATTCGGATTTTAGTAATAAAAAAAAGAAAATGTGTAAGGAGGTTGCATACTCTCGGTATAAAAACGTACTAAAACTTGGCTGTATATAATAACTGGCTGTATGGATTATGGCTCGGTTAAAAAAATTAAATTTAGGATAAGGAATTCAGACAATTTTCTGTGCATTTTTCATGCAATTTAAAGTTTCTGTTAAAAGTTTTTGTCTCAAAATCATAAAATAAGTTCGACATCCAGTGATGAAAGTGAACCTCTCGTTCCAGAGTAATTTCGCGAGCAGCAGCTATTGTTGATAATATACTGTCACAGAGTAATTATTTTCTTTTTCTCGTAGTCAATGGTAAAAAGTAGAGTACCTAACACGTGAAAAATTTTTCATGCAATTTAAAGTTTCTGTTAAAAGTTTTTGTCTCAAAATCATAAAATAAGTTCGACATCCAGTGATGAAAGTGAACCTCTCGTTCCAGAGTAATTTCGCGAGCAGCAGCTATTGTTGATAATATACTGTCACAGAGTAATTATTTTCTTTTTCTCGTAGTCAATGGTAAAAAGTAGAGTACCTAACTCGGCTCTTGTATCCCTCGAAAAGAATTCACCTTTTTTCACTTGTTGGGTAATCAACTAATATAACTCTTCAAAAATACTTTCTGATATTTTAAAACATTTTCCGTTCATGTACGCATAACTACAAGGGATAAGTCATCGAAAGGCAGGATATCTTCTCAACTTGTGAATTACAGATACCACCTAGTACTTCCGATAGTGTCATTAGCGTGGTTTTTATTAGTTATACCTTTTAATGCTTTGCTATCGATGTATACAAGAGGGCAAAATTATTGTTTTTTTGAGTGGCTTTTAAAATTATGAACTAGTGAAGTATTCTAAAATTGAATCGCGAGCATAGCGCTCTCGAGAGGTTTGTTTTTGTTTAGTTCTTCTTAGGTTTTGAGAATAACTTTGGTACTTTGCTTTGTATTCATAAAACCTAAGAACTAAACCAAAACAAGCCTCTCGTGTAAAACCTTCAACTTTTCACCTCTCTACAAAGCAGGTAGACGGTACAGCCTTTATTCTTAAACCCGTTGGAGGGCTAGGCTCGCGGGTGGAAAGCTAGTAGGTAAGTAAAAGAAATAATGTTAATAGCCACACAGATTTTACAACTTTATGATACTCAGATTATCCTACCTCTGTGGCGATGTTAATATCACGCGATGAGTTGTCAAGAGGTGGCGCTCAACTCTCGACTTGTAATGATCTGTATTCAAAGTGTATGAAAAACTATTACGCAGTACAGGTCTACCACATTTATAAGCCATTCGTTTGCGCATAAAGTCCCGACAAAGTTTATTAATTTTATAACAAATGGGTTTGCGTTGTTTTATACAATTGAAATTAAAGTTTTCTTTTCCTTATAAATAGCCTGGTATTAATAGTTTTTTTAATAGGTAATCTAAGTAAGAATAATATTCATGTTTTAAACAGAGTGAAAGACTCAAATAAGACGGCAAAGTTCATAAATTGTATACTTTTCGTTAAGAAAGCTGTAAAACGGATGGCACGTATATGTAGCGCATTATAATGTCTACGATTGGCAAATATATTATATCGCTTTTCAAAGATAATTACTTCAGCTACATCAACTTATAAGCGTGGTACTGCTGCACCGAGGTTTTTGCGGAACTTACCATTTGCAGAACATCCGAACATTATTAGTTGAACCTCGGTACCCAGGCCACGGGCACCCAGTTTGACAGTTAATTACCGTAGCCATTATGGCTTCCCATGGTAGCTCCACGTTGTTAGCATCATATCTCATCGGCCATGCCTTCGTCTTTATTTTACAGTAAACGTCAAGATTAAATGACGCATACTCGAAGCGATTTGATAAATTATCACTCGTATACACTTTGCGTCAGTAAAATGCTTATCTTTAAAGGTATTCTGTAAATGTTATGGAACTATTAAAATACCATATTGCAAATAAACCTTTATTTACTCACAATACAACATTGAATTAAGTATCTGACATTAGACACGCATAGTCCGTTGGTTTCTCCTAGACACAAAATTTAATATAAAAGCTTAAATAACTCTTAAAGCACAGTTTTTGTATGTAAATAACTTTAATCCTGTCTTTTAGTTAAACAAATTATGTTTTATAAATTATAATTATTACTATTAATAAATATCAATTTTGTAATTTAGGGCACTTATAATCGAACAGTTCAGAACGTATGTGATCATGTAAAACACATTACCTTATATCGAAATATAAAGTAATTATTTCCTTGATAAACAGGTCCAGGAGGTACCATACTGCACTTTGCTTGCACTATGTGCACGGTATGCAGGCCATTCACATAATAGCTACATAATTTTCGATGTCCATGCAGGCGAGTTCAATTCAGATCAATATATGCGTAAGTAAACTTTATCATTAGATTCACGAATTTGAGCACCACTACGACCACACGTCTGGCACAGTCAACAGCAGTAATAGCGTTGTACAGAAGATTTAAAAAATGCATGCGCTAATATAAGCCGGCCTGTAAAATATTTAGTTCTTTTTTTTCAGCCATCTTGTCACATCATATTCTCGGCGTCTAATAGGTGCATTAAAATGCATACGAAAATGACTCATTGAAACGCTACTATTAATTGCTGTCGACTGTACACAAGGCTACTTATTTAGTGACCATTTAAATAGTTCATTTTTTAATCAGGTATATCGATTTACAAAATAAACCAGTAAATACTATCATCCAAAGATTAAGTTACGGAATTTGGACTTTAATGTATTTTGGTAACTATTTTTTTTAATTCTTTGTATACAAAGCAGAAAAATGTTACCCTAAGAGATCAGTGTTAGTTTTCACATGTGACTGCACCGATTTGTAAACGGTTTATAAATAAGAAGCTCCACATATTTACAAAATGTTAATATCACCTTCAAAATAGAAACTTTTCCAAAAAAACAGTTTTGAACTTTGCACTGATCTCTATCGCTATGGGGAAGTGGTGAAAAATAAACCCATTAAACGTTGCAAAACTACTCCCATAGAATTTTTGGTTATTGAAATTTTCACCCTTTTTGTTCTTATCACAAACATTGACAAATTAACCAAAATTATAAAATGTTGTATGTGAGTCGGGTTGACTTTCTGTCTTGCACATAACATACAGTGCAAGTGTTGACCATGTCGGTGTTCGTAGTAATTTTTCTTCTGTTCCATTTTGTAAGTAATTCTGAAATACTGCGCACACGCTCTAGCTTTCAAATTCAAATCTCGCGAACCGTTTCCGTGAAACGGCTAGTTTTCAAAAATATACCCACTAGGTACTTACGTGATCTGCGATATCTACCTAAGTTTTTATCTAATTAATTCAGTTTTCGTCGTGTAAAAATATTTTTTACACAACAAATACCGAATACCTACCCGCTGAATCCTTTAAGATCGTTCCAATGTATGCCTAGAAGTTCAAATATTTCTAAATATAGTTGAACTTTTCTAACATATTCTAAGCCAAAAACATTTTTTAATTGTATCGTTTGTTTCGGATGAGGTAAACATTTCAAAGGCTGTCTACTAGCTCGAGTGCTCCACTAATTAATGAGAAAGGGAAGATCTCTTGAATTGCACATCGAAACGATCTTCACTTTCCGTATCGTCCGTTTATTACCTGCTACGCACCATAATGTACTTAATAATCTTATAATATCCAATAACGAGCATTACAATAACACATAACGTCAATTAAATTTAATCTGATTTCCTCAACGATCAATCTAAGTATATCATGTATCTATACATATTTTATTATATAGCCCCGAGTCTGTACATTGGTTAAACCAAATTAAACTGTAAGTAGGTGGTTACTATTGAGACAAATCTAACCGAAACTGTAGTTATTGTCGGTACTGCATTATTTACATGAACGGTGTTATTATGAGCGTGAATTAGTCACAATAGAAGTAACAGTTGATAAAATTTACTTATTTCCAACTTACACAAATTTAACTAACGGTTAATTCAACGTATTTGTGTTTTCATAATAATTTACACACAAAATGACATATTATTTACTTTCTATAAATTTCTTTAAAACAATTGTGATTATAGTTATTAACGGTATTCATTTGTTTAACTATCTCCATATTCCAAGACTCATGTAAATGAATTGGGTCGATAGGTTTATTACAAGTGGGATGGATTGGATTAGAGAAAACTTAGGTTTTGTGGAAAGTCGTTTTGCCAAGATGCATTACAGGATCCTACTCAGGTAGTAATTAGGTAGTAGAGGTCGTGAGTAATATGTCAGCGGGTACACACGGCGTGATGTTGGATGTTGGACCGCAACGCCGTGCCTGTTACTTAGGGTCAGCGCAGGTGACTGCGGTCACTGGACGGCCAGAGCCCGCCGATGCCGCTTATGGAGAAGGCGCCAAAAAAACTAAATATAATTACAACAATTAACGTTTATTTCAATCTATAGAACCATATAAATTAAAGTCAAACAAAATACTACTCGTACATGTAAGGTCAATATGGTTTTATGTTGTTGCAATGCAGATGTTTAATTTTGAGGTAAATTAGATACTTAAGTAGGCATTACGATTAAAAAATAAATAGGGAAAGGAGGAAGGACGAGTGATACGGGGTAAAGTAGGTGTGTAGGGGAGCGGGGAGCGGGGTATGAAGGGAGCGGGAGGGCGGGCGACGCGCTGCGGCACCTCGCCCGGCAACCACACGGACACTTCACTTAACATAGGTACACTACACTTTACCACAATGCTTTTACATACGTCTCCTTATCACGATACCTTGTATAACATTATTATACCCATGTTACAATTTTCGGAGAAACGATTAATATCATGTAAGTATGTATAGGTACGATATACATTTAAAATATAGTGAAATTCAATGTATATTTTTTAACAAACAAGATGTAATATCAAATGCTGCACTGCGCAGCTGATTAACATTAAGTTTATCAATACATATAATATCATTTGATATGAAACAGTGCATTTCAAAAGTTCAACCGTCACACCTTTATAGAATCCCTCACATGTAAACCTTTATAGAAAAAACATTTTATTGTTCTCGCTTTGTATCCATAAAATACTTTCAAATGCAACAACTTCTTAGTCTTAGTTTATAAACATTATTTTTTCTTCAATTCAATAAACATTCAATTGACTCATTTATCAACGGCAAAAACCTACAAAAATATATTATAACATTAATTAGCACGAGTCAAGAGTGCGGAGGAAACGCCGAGAGACGTAATCAGTGCGGGGACGCGTGGGCGCGGCCGGTCGGTCGGCGGTCGTCGCGTGGTGAGCGCGGTCGCGGAGTGAGCGCGGCGCCGGCGCCTGCGCACAGCTGGCTGTACGCGGTCCTACCCATGTCGACACATTATGTGAGTCTCTTTATAACTAAAAAAAATAATAAACTTTCAAAAACGTTAACAACTACAGCCATAACAAAAATAGACTAATAACGACTACTCTACGGAATCTACGTACTACTTAAACTATCCACTAAGTAAATTTGAAACGAAACTAGTGTTCGCTCACTACGGAAACGACGGAGGGTACGTAAGAGGGTACGGAGAGGCGCAAGGCGCACCGCTCGCCCCCGTCGGGATCTAATCTCATACGGAGCGTCCTACGAAGCGAGCTAGAGTGAGAGGCCTGCGAGCGGGGCCGAGCCCGGACACGACTCGCGGCTGATACTGGGTGTGAGTGTGACGTTCCGAGTTCAAGGACGGACGGGGTCAGAATCACGACGGCCTAGTTTCCAATAACGTCAATAACGAGCGGCATCCAGTGTCCGGGACCGGCTCGAGGCCTTATTAAAACTACCTATATACAAACGCAGCCACTACTATACTTGCGCATGCGTACGCGAGCCACTTGAGCAAACTAGCGTGCGGCCGAGGCGGGCGAGCGCGGAGCGCGCCGGGTCGCACGCGACCGCTGCCGGTTCAATATAAATATTCAACAACATTAACTTATACAATAATTCGCACTCGAGTCGGACTCGCCGCGGACGCGGACGCGGCAGACGCGGAGCACTCGGGACGGGGACACAACGAACACTGTTCAAAAATAACTTTTTTTTAATTTGGTCCGTACGTCGTTGACTAACCCTGTTGAGTGTCGAACTGAGTCCGAAGGAAGGAATTAGAGACGACGATAGATCAGAGGTCAAGCGGAACTTTGGTTAAGATTCACCTATTAAAACTAAGTAGATAACTTACGGTAACTGCATATTTAATTAATCCTATGTCAAAAGATAAAAGTAGTTTAAGTAATAAAAAAATCGATCAACTAATTTAACTCATAAATTAATGTTTAGTTTAACAATAAATATTTTATCTAAATATGGATATTTCGTTTAAATAATTTATTTTTACAGATGTTATATTAGTCAATCGACTTTCTTAGAGGCAAAACCGCATAATGAATAGACGAAGTGTGGTGAAGTGATAAAGGCGAGATTCGGCAGCAACTGGCGGATCTCGTCTTGCAATTGATGAGCAGTCGAATACAGTAATGGAGACGGGAACTTAGTTAATTAATTATTAGGTAAACAATGTATTATCAGCTGAAGAAGAAAACTGAACGTGAAAAGCGTCGCAAGTTGGTAGAGGTGTCTCCGGAACCGGTGGCGCTGGGGCGGCGCGGGGGGATGCGCGCCTGCCGCGGCCCTGTGCGCCCGCGACCTGTAAAAAAGCCACACCTAAATTAAAATTAAGACTAATGTATCTTTCTGATATTTAGTAGGAAGTGGGAGCACAATACATGGCACGTTAGTTACTTAAATATGAAATATGTGTGTTTTGAGGTGGGCACTATACAATACCATGCTTCTTTTCTTAACGTAAAGGTACGTTAAAGAATAGTGGCGATCTTCACTCGATATGCTGTTTAAAAAATGGCCTTTGACTTAGTTTTATGACTGCATTAGAAAAAACAGACGATTTGTCATGCCATCCGAAGTACCGAAACGCTCGTAATGAGTTGCCACTATGGTCACAAATCAAGATTTCCTGCCCCGTGTACGTAGCGTAACCACGCTGATCAATACCTCAATCTATCATGAAAATTTTGATATCAAAGAACATTTTTGGAGAACCGATTTCTTCTTACAATCATTTTTGGATTTTTTTCGAGAATGTGAATTCCATATTATAAACAGGAAAAATCAGATGTTTGTTTGTTTGCATTGAATAGGCTCCGAAACTATTGGACCGATTTGAAAAAAAAAATTACCATTAGAGTGACACTTTATTCCTGAGTAAATAGGCTACATAATTTTCCCGAATTCCCATAGTAATGAAGTGGAACGCTATATGCAATAAAATTTTGTAAGAAGATTTGGATAACATTAAATTAAGGCTAGACAGAACTACCCCATAACCATAAACTTATTTAAAATTTGTGATTTGTATAATCTTAATTATACAAATCGCAAATTTTAAATAAGTTTAGGCAAAATACGCACTAGAACGGGCAATATATACAAAGTACAATAAAATCAACGAAATCATAAACAAAATACGTCTTTCGAATGATTCGGAAGTTTCATAGGTAAAGACTTTCAAACGTACAATAGAATGTGAGCTAACAAAGACCTTTGGTCGATTAGCTAAACGTAGAATGAATACTCGTTTATACATATTATTCAATTGAAGAGAGAGCTTTTACAATATTATTACTAGTCTTGCAGGCTTACAGGTTATCATACAGTCGATTATATATGTATAATAATTGGCCTTTCGTTGTTGAAATGGACAAATTTAAGTGATCGAGAAGGAAAAAATCTTCATAGATTACTAGTTACCTAATCCCAGCTACCTACTCGTACACGAAACAAGTCCAATAAATAATAACAAACTTCACTTTCCTCAAAAAATCCATACAAAGTTATCGGAAAAATTTCGATTTACTTACGTTTCGTTACAAACTTAGATTCATGTTCTGTGAGGAAAATTGTTGAAGTGAGTGACTAACGCTATTTCGTAAATTTAACTTACATGTCTTCTGGCGTGTTTGTGCTATGCAAGTGGAGGGGCTGCCTATACGTCCGCGTACTTAGACAATTTTTCACGCAGGATGTGATTCTCCTTTTTTAGTAGCTCCACTTCTTGTCGAAGCCCCATATTCTGAAAACGTTACATTAAAATTATTAGGTACACAAGTATTAACAATACTTCACCACATATTTGATTATAACCCACACTATAAGGACGGGACCATAACAAGGATTTCAGTTACATTAGACTGAAAAAAAAATGTTCATGGGAGTTTTATAGCACAACTTCATGATAAATAACTACGGTGATCACCTCCACCATACCAGACAAATAGTTTGAGAAAGGCATTCCTTCTAGGAAAACCTTGACCATTATTGTGTTCGAATTTAGGAGATGCTTACAAAAGCCTATTTCAATCATTTAAAATAATCTTAAACTAACGTAAGTTCGTTGAAATCTTTTGTACGAAATTTTTCGTAGATATCAACGAAATATTTCTGTTTGAAATTCCCATTTTTTTATTTCTCTTCTCATACAACGATGTTTCCAATCTATCAATCTAGCACCTTACTTAAGTCTTAGATATGAAGAGTAAGTAACATTATGAAATTACCCGTACAGAGAACAAAACAATCTAAAGTAGATAAATAGAACTGCACCGAAAACTTAAGGTAATCACAATGGAATTCAATTGCTCAAATGTAAATTGGTTTTTAATCTCAACACTATAAAAACTGGTTTCTAATTAAACTCTAGATTTATTGAGATTTTAAATACCTTTCAAAACAGATATCTAGATTCGATATGAGTCCTTGATGAAAAGACGCGATAGTGATAATACATTTTTACTGTTCTTTGAAAATGTGAGAAGTTATCTGATTCTTAAGTTCTGATACTTTTCCCGCCAGTAGGAAATTTCATTAGTCAAATATTGAGAAAAAATCTAAACAAAGAAAATGAGAATTTCAATTATTGAAGTGGTACTTAACGTATTTGTAACCTCTTGTGTTGTCATACTTGTTGTATGTGGAATAAAGCTATCTGTACATTTAACGCAGTAGTCTTAATACACTAACACTTTTTGAAGTTGCAGGATTTTTTATGAAATAAAAAATAACTAATTAAAAACCCCCCGATGTAACACACTTAAATATAAGTCACAAAGTGCGGCCATGTTTCGGAACCTATTTACTCCTATATATGAAACCACATTGGCCGAATCATTTGGATTTGTTTATGAAGACTTAGTAAGCGTTCACCTAGTGCGAGCGCCTAGGCGTTCGCTTAGTAATCTCTTGTTATTATTTCGTAAATGGTAACAAAAATATTAAGTTTTTTTTTACTCGTATGTCCATCGAGTTTTTTAAAAGCCTGTAAAATCGTTCATTTAGAACGAGCCAGGGGCCGTACTCTATACCATCTACGATCGACAGACGTCCGATAATGAGGGGTTTTCATAGTGCTTCTTGAAGTGCCGATAGATGGTGCTTACCCATGAACTTAGTTTTTTTTATTAATCCGGTGATTCCATAGGCATAGAAATTTAATGTCTATGCATAATCCGAGATCCCTATCAAAGGCCTGCAGGAACATAAGAAGTCTTGCGTACTTCTGTGAGGACATTGGCTGGCTGGAATAGCGAGTCCAAACAAAATCACGCACAATGGCCCAATTGAGAGGCTAAATGAGGAAAACGCCTGACAAACATAACCTAATATGTCTATGCACAGCTTCTATGAATATCTATTTGCAGGGTTTGACTTTAGCGAATTAGCCTTTGTTTTTATTTTAGAATTTAACGTTTAAAATTGAGACATATACCTAACTATAAAACATACGAAACACTGTGAAGCACTTGAAAGTAATATAGTTAACCGATTGTCAACTACAAAACAATAATTACATTTTATTAATACTAGTGCAAATTATCGCCATTTCTCTTGAGTCACAAATTGATAATAGTAATGTGTCTACGACAACTTGAGTAAAAGGAGAGGCCGCAATGGAATGACCCATAAAGCTATAAATACTTATTAAAATATAATTTCTATGTCTATGGAATCAGATTATTTTAAAAAAAACTTAGTTTATGGGTACGCGCCATCTATTAACGGAACTTTCAGTAGCACCGTGACAACCCCTCATTGAAAAGCCTACATTGTAACTACCTGTCACTCTTATATGTGAAGTTCTACGCTTTTAAATTTCGGTCGTAGATAGTACAAAGTAGAACCTCAGAGTACTAACCTCTTTTTCAAGATAGCCTGCTCGTAAAGCGATCTGATTCTCTTTCATTCTGCGCGCGTCGCGGGACCGCTTAGCTGCCATATTGTTCTTCCGCCGGCGCGCCCAGTACTTGTCATCTTTCAGGTCATCAGGGACGAACTGCCGACGACGTCGATATGGGGTTAACACGCCGCGCCACACACTTATACCACCCTTCACCCATAGCAAACAGCCATGTTACAGCTCTGCATCGGTCACATCCCTCCCGAAATAACGTACTACCTATTCAATTCCGTTTTGTAACTATTTACGTTGCATTGCATATGCTGCAGCTCGAGTACGATGTGCTCGCGCGCGGAGTGCGCCGCGGTCCTATGTCAAAATGTCAACATTGACAATGCCAGAGGGCGAGCAAGCCTTTGCAAGGTGAAGTTTCAGCGTCAGCCGAGTGGCATACCACGCGAGTTTCTCGCGCATCATTCTCGAGCTGCTGTTTTATATAGGTATACAGAAGGCTGATTTTCTATCACCACTATGCTGTCGAAAGACTAATGAAGACTTTCAATATTGTATTAATCAATATTTGATATCACTAAATATCACTAGATTTATGTACCGATTTCTAATTATCACTTGCTCAACGGTGAAGGAAAAGATCGTGATAAAACCCGCCCATCTTAAAAAGAAAATCGAAAGACGAGCGGTCCACCAACCCGCATTAGGCCAGCGTGGTGGACCATAGCCTAAATCCCCTTCGTGTTTCGAAGGGAGGCCCGTGCCCCTCGGTGGGGACGTATATGGGCTGGGGAAAAAGTAAAAATAATCAAGATTTCTTTATCCCAATAATACGTAAAAGCTTCGTCCTTTTATTAATTTCTACATTTGTAGCATAATCGCGTTTATATCACCTGTCATGGTCATGTTCCTCAAGACCCACCATGGTGCTCACTAAATCCATCCCTAAAAAGGATATTAATAAGGCCATTAAACTGAACAAGTTTCTCCAAGTTGGTTAAACTATCCGAGTTTAGGGAAATTCTTTTAGCAGCTCGAGTACGATAGTGATACCGCGCGTTGTGTGCCGCGGTCCTATATCAAAATGTCAACCTTGACAACGCCAGAGGGCGAGCAATCCTTTGCAAAGTGAAGTTTCAGCGTCAGCCGAGTGGCGTACCGCGCGAGTTTGTCGCCATCGTGCTCGAGCTGCTGTTTTATATGTGCAGGTTCAGATAAGTTGTGATAATTATGGAGTGATTCTTTATAGAAATGATACATATTCGGGAATACTATGTCAATAAATTCCTATAAATTAAACAAAAAACCCTGTGCGTGATAAGGACCGTTACCCAATTCACTAATAGGCTCAATGCTCTAGGTAACTCGATACGGTAAGTAGTACGTTATTTTACCGGATTTCATTTTTATGTCAATGGGATTTGATTACTAAACCCGTATGAAAAAAGTATGGCGGGATAAACGAAAAAATTACACTTACTGGCAGTTGTCAACCAAGAGATATAGTGGCCGATGCGAGCTGTTCATCAAGATGCGTCATTCATTATACTATCGTACAAGTGTTTACCATGACTTTACCGTTTTACGTAAAATAATTGCTCTTTGTTACTAAAACTTAACGAGTCATTGTAATGTCTCTTCTGTTCTTTAATATTGGTACAGTCAAGTAGAGTCATGGTACAGAATGCGCCAAAAAATAAAGATATGGTTAAAATTTACATCTTTAAAGAAAGGTTTTAGTATATTAAGCAATCATTGATAGTTTCATGTTGTTGGATTCAGTTAACATTTATTTTTTATTTTTTGACATATTACATAAATTATGTACAAGTATCAATCCTCCATTCACATGTTCTTGTTATTGTGACTGTTAGACTATTCTGGTAAAGCGTTAGTTAAGCTTGTTACAAAGGACATGACAAACCGTGAAATTTAAAAGTGAAGGAAGCACACCTAGGTAGATAATTAAGAATATCTCTCTTCTTTTTAGTTTCTAGCGCTTAGTCTCGTTTCTCATTCGGTATTCTTACGCTTGTAAATACCTAGGAGTGCTTCGTACAAGAACGAACAGAATAAAAATATAAAAGTATTTTCAACAAGTTTTGTGACCGACGTCTTCTTGCACGTGGAAAAGTATCAATTATTTAATAGATTACTCAAGTAATTAGGTTATTGTCTTTGTGTATACTACAAAATTAGTGTGCAGACTGTTAGTTTATTAAAAAGTTTCATGTAACTCAACCTTAACTCAACGCAAAAGTACTGTAGGCACTTTTATTTATTTATCGCTTATAATTAGACAAATTTTTCGACTAAACAATTCACCTACTGGCAATTCCAACCAGATACCTACCGCCCATGCGAATACAGGGTAGGTCGCTTTACTTATTAATTTTATACTTTATCGTGTGTATAATGTAGGTAGTGTAACATGATTGTTTTAACACGTTATTTGGTATAACTGTGAAAATAATAACATAACATATTGTCTATCAATGATTCATCTATAACTTGCGCACGTAAATATGTATATGTAGTCAGTCACTGTTATGAACATAACTTCAAGAAAGTTGATTTAAAAAGAATATGTTTATAGATTTAATGATAAAAGCATTGATGTGATATTATAAATTATAACACCAAAGTTAACATGTTTTCTAAGAATCATTTCCAATAGTTACATAATTCGATAAAATATTTACACGACTTTTAGACTAATCCTTACTATTCTTACTAATGTTGTAAATGTGAAAGTGTGTCTGTTTGTTTATTTTTCCTTCATGTCGTAGCGGAGAAACAGACCGATGTTATTTTTTACACAGTATGGTGCTTTGAGGGCTGGAGCGTGACATACTACTGTATAGTTTCCACGCGAAAAAGATCGTCGGCGAAAAGCTAGTTGAAAATAATTATGGACAATCTAACACATAGCCCTACACTTTTTTAAAGAAAATAATACCACATCAATGGACAAAGTCGAAAAAGTTGAGAAAAGTTAAAGGGGAAATGTATGTGAGTAGATCGCACCCCCGCAGGCGATAGCAGCATGCTGCTAGGAATGATCAGCGCACTAACTTCATTTACCTGTTTCCTGGACTTCTTGATCATGGGTTGAGGCTTGAGTTCTTCGTCAGAGAATGCTCGCGTTCGTGGATCGAAGTCACGCCCTGACGAGGCCATTGAAAATGCTGAAACACCACCGCAACAAAAATTATCACCTCTATAAATGTTTGTTTCTAAGAGAAATAGATTCTAATTTAAAAAATAGTTTTTTTTTAAATACATTTCTTAAAGGTTAGTCAAAGTGATCATAATTAATTTGTGATACTACCATCTTCGTAAAAATTGAAATGTGGATTATCTACTAATATTACTAATAATATAGTACATATCATAAAGAGACAAAGATTGCAAATTTATTTGTAGGAAGTAACTACTGAACTGAATTTAAAAATTATTTTCACCATTAGAAAGCTCCCCTGTCAGCAAGCGATATAGGCTACATTATTTTCCCGAATTCCTACGAGAACGAAGTCCCAGGCGGAAAGCTAGTTTTAAATAAATTTTATGTTTAGATAACTGGATCTAATTAATTATAAACAAAAATTCATACTGGAATCGGCAGGTGAGAGCGGCGGGTTTATAGTATCAGGACTCATGCAGTCGGAGGGCGAAGGGGAGCGCTCCCGCTTGGTGACGGGCGCCTGCAAGCCGAGCGCCAGCCCCGCGCCGCCGCCGAAGGCTGAGCTGCCGAGGTGCGCGCTCCCCAGCGCTTCACCCGGCATCCCATTCTCCGACAGGAACTCGTCCAGGTCCACATACTGCAACCGCCAAAATTCCAGTCACACGCCATATAAGCGACACGCATCGCGCGCCGCTCAGCGCTTTGGGCATCGTCAACTTTAATTACATTCGCAAACTATTCCAAGTCGCATTCGCTAGATCACTCGCCACAGTAAATAATGATTATTTTTTTATCTTGTGAAGTACTTGATATTTACACAACCATAATATAATACAGAGTAATTACCCTCTAAATGTCTAATCTTAAAGTAGGTAATTGTGCTAAATTGTTTCAGCACAGCAAAAAAATTATTCCTAAGTCGCAAAGCATGACGTCATGCTTATAATAAAATTTAAAAACATATTATAGTTACATTAAACATTTCTAGATGTCAGCAGAAAGCAGGAAGGTGTAGGAAACAGCAAGCGACTCTATTACCTAGTGCGAGCTGCAGCGTTAAGAAGCTGATGAGAGACGCACACACAAACACGCAGTAGGTAATAAAGTTGCGATTACTGACTTCTTGTACCTTGAGATCGGGGTCATAAGGAAGCGTCTTGTCCCAGAGGTTAGGGCCGAGGAAGGCGGCCTGCGCCTCCCACAGCTCGCTGTCATCCTTCTTGTCCTCTAGCACGTCCTTGTTGTTGACAGACTTGCCTGCAACAACAACACCTGCCCGTCATTGCGAGCCGCAGGCTAACACCACACAACAACTCTTGCCCTCTGCACAAATACCTGAACAAGCCAACTCACGCATTCTACGCTCTTCTGATGGTAAGTCGAGCCTACACCTACTAGGGTACTTAATAAACATGTAGATTCGATTCACCAACAGACAAGAGTCAAAGTGAATGCAGAAAAGTAGTCAAAGTACATAGAATACAAGATCAGACGGCTTAGGTTGTTGTCAGTATTATCCTGAGACAGGAAAGGATGTTATTCAACATTTGAGATATTTCAATACAGACTAGACTCACTAAAAATTACGTAATACACTCGCACAGCGATAGCGCATAGGAAATGATACCATAGTAATATAAAGATACTGTCGCAGGAGCAATATTTTAATAATAAAATTATATAAAAGTGGAAAATGAAAGTTTATAAAACAGTGTTGGAATTTGCAGCACAGTAACCTGAATATGGGTAGTAATGAGTGTTGAACTAGATTAAGAAAGAACGCGTGCATCAAAATGTGCACCATTGGCAAGTTGGGAATACTAAGACGAATCGAGTTACGAGTTGTGTTGTTATTATTTATATTTCATTAAAAGTTGTACCAATGACTCATTTTATTACCCTAATGGCAAGACTATGGCCTAGATCGTGTTTCAAAGGGAAGCCCGTTCCCCTCAGAGGGAAGAAGTACATGGGCTGGTAAGAAGAATGGCAAGGTTGTGAAAATACCAACAAATCCTCGAAACTCATGAAATGAGCTTGTCGAAGAAAATAATTATGGTATTCTTTTGTTAAGTGAAACTAAATTATATATTTTTTTCATTTATGTAAACGATGGCGAAAACGTGTTTAGGTGCAAGAAAGTTGAATAAGTTATTATTGTTCGGGTTCGAAACGTGGGTAGGTGAGGGAAGGTAGGGCATGTCACGTTGTTTGGCACGGGGCTAAACGGGGGGGCGCGGGCTGCGCGGGGGCGGCAGGTCAGGAGGGCCTTCATGTCGAAGCGCGTGACAATTCAGATTAACTACTTACTGCTAATTTGCCGCCTGTTGCTGTTGCTCTCCAAAAATTTACGTTACTAATAACCTATTCAATATAAGTTCTTCAAATACACTTTTTTATTTCTATTTTAGACAAGATATTTATGACCACTGTCAGCAAGACAAATAATAGACGAAAACTAGTCTATCTTCTTCTTCTTCTTTAAATATAAAATCAATTGCTGTTCATTTTTTTTAGTCATGTTCGCTCTAAAACAGGGGTGGTTAAGAAAAAGTTAAAACCCAAGAAAGCTAGTTTACGAACAATTACGAAAAAAAAACTCAGTACCATAAGACCGATCAATCCGTTACGGTCACATTCCGAATCTCAGAAATGCTACAAAAATAATCTTAATTTTCGATTGTGACGTTGTCTATAAAGGATTTTACAAGAAATAGGTAAGTATAGACAATATCGTTCTCCAGTGTTCTTATCCATCTTATCCAATTTAAAAGATAACATTGAAGAATCAAGTGGTTGACGCGTGGCAGTTCGTCCAAGGCAAGCAACATTAGTAGCGTGTCATTTATCGTTATTCAAGTATGTCTCACAAACTACATTTAAAACAAAATCTGACTTTTTAGTAACTATTTTTACCAATAAGACTACCAAATTACACGAAATAACAGGCGCACGTTTATTTTTCATACGTAGGTAAATTATACACGATTCACTTTCGCTTTCTCTATTTTATTTGGCAGCGAAAGTATAAAAAGTTAAGTTAAGTTTTCAAATTTAGTTTATTTTAATTGATGTTTTTCGGCGATTAGTTAATCTCAATATGCATAAGTATAATAATGACCACGCTGGCGACCAACCCACGCGGCACGCCACTCGACTGACGCTGAAACTTCACTTTGATTGTGCGAGGGCCCCGCGCAAAGGCTTGCTCGGCCTCTGATGTTATAAATGTTGACATTTTGACATAGGACCACGGCGCATTCCGCGCGCTATCACCATCGTACTCGAGCTGCGTGAAAACGATTGATGGTCTAAGGTACAGGACAGAGGTCGTTCAAGACCTAAGCTTTTATGCGATCGGGAACTTCCCATTAGTTTTTAAATCAGTTTCAAAGACACATAGCTGAGCAACCATCTTAAGCAATATCCACACACATTTTTGTTTTTAAGTATTTAACTATTTATTCATCAAATGGATTTTAGCAACAACAGACGAAGTCGATTACCTAACCTCTTAGTACTCAATAATAGTTCGTCGTTCTATCTCTAAAAAACTTATGAATAAATAAGAAGAAAACATCATCGTTGCGAGAAAACTAATCTCGCACGTAACATAAAGTGTTGGGTCTAATGACACAATAACGTGGGAGCCGCACGCGATCGATCGCTCGGTGCGCCTGCGCTTCCTCGTGAAAAACCGGCGCAGGGTGCGAGTGGGGAGAGGAAGCGGGAAGTAACCCACTTGCCAGCGTAACGTGCGCGCTACGCTTTCCTCGTCGTTCCGCCAACGTGCACGCACGCACACCTCATACGCCACCACCACCTATTGTGCAACAAGCAACTGACGATCCTCATCCCGAAGGTTCCGTCGACGTGATTAAAATAGGTCATTATTACCCATAACAACAATTTGACATAGTTATTGAAAATAACAACTCCATATCGAATGGGAAGAGGAAAAATGTAAAAGTAATCGAAAAGAGAATTCAATTGAATAATGTCCAGAAAAAATAAGCACATGGTCTAAAGACGTATTTTTGTAAACGTTTATCTCGTATGTCATTCATATTATTCACTTGCATCTGAAATAAGATCTACTGCCCGGCCTGGTCTGCTTTAGGAAGTTGTACGTCTTCCTATTGTTTTTTTATACGTAAATGCTCATTAGCTAATTCAGGGTAATCTATAATTATTGTCTATGCATATTACGAAAGAAATAAAATGTTAAGTTCAAAATTTTGCTATTTGTCCTTTTGTCACTTTTTTAACAATAAATAAACAACGATTTTACTGTGGCAAAGTACCCTGTGGCCTAAAATGTTTGATTAGCACGAAAGAAAAAGATTAAATAAATTCATGTTGATACACCAGAAGCCTGTATAAAGTTTTATTTCACGCATAAAAATGGTTGTCGACACTAACGCTTGCAACTATTTTCAAATCTTTAACTAATTGACGTGATAGTTACAAGTATTCTAAGGGTAAATGAAAGCCTTCCGCCAACAGCAGCTCGAGTACGATATTGATAGCGCGTGTATATAATTTTCTGCGGTCCTATGTCAAAATGTCATCATTGACAATGCCAGAGGGCGAGCAAGCCTTTGCGCGGGGCCCTCGCGCAATCAAAATCAAGTTTCAGCGTCGGAAAAGTGGCGTGCCACGCGAGTTTGTCGCCGTCATGCTCGAGCTGCTGCTGATTCTTACAAGTACATACTTATATGTTTTTTGAATGTTATATATGTATAAGCTTCTGTGTATTTCCAGTCGAGCGCAAAAAATTCAACCCTTTGAATTTTGGATTTTTAACTTCGCAATAGTGGTACCTATATTAAAATATGTGGTTTTCAGTAATTTTGCGGTAAAAAAAACTAATGGATTTCCCTTTTGCGGGAAGGAATGCAAATATATGGAGTTCACTTTACTTGCGGGAATGAATCAAAATCTACTGCTACATAGCAAAAACAGGCCCCTAAATTTCCCTTCTTGTTTGTCTCGTCGCCACATAAAGTGTGGCGACCGCATGGACGTAGTGACTCTTCCGGGGGCCCGGCCGCGGCCGTAGGCTCAACTCACCGGCGGCGGCGCTCTCACTTTCGTCCGCCGGAGAAAGTCACCGCCGCCTATGACGACATTACAACACTATGCACAATCGATTATAATACCAACCCATTACTTTCCTACCACACTAAATCATTTATGTGTATAATAAAATCTAGTGGTTCCAGGAAGCTCAGCTGAGATATCTTAAGGATTATTTTCATTAGCGCTAAATGAGTTTATACATAACTTAATTTTTTTAGCATAAGAATTTTGTAAGAATTTGAGTCTTTCATCTATCACGTTAATGTGTGGCAAACGAAAAAAAATATGAATAATTTCATATTGTATTTTTAATTTATGTTGTTAGGTTTTAAATTCCCAATAAATGGGACAGTTCATTCATATTTTAAAAAATAATACATTGCAATTTCAATTTAAATTACGAAACTTAATTTAATACAAATAAACAACTCATTTCAAAAAGTTTAACCTAAGACTTACCACTGCTTCTTTGTTTACATAATTTCTAAATGCCAAACAAATATAGGTCTTGTTTATTTTAACAAACTCACCAAAAGCATTTGCTTTTGTTTTTTTTTTTGTTAATGTATATGTTTAAGTACAAATCAGTAGTTTATCGATTTCAATAAAGTTACAACATTAATACGATTTGGGCTCTCTGACCTATACGGCCGGAGAAAGTATATGAATCACGCGGGCAAAACAGCAGAGCCCTGACGCCGCCGCCACCGCTTCAACGACCACTCTCACTTTCTTCAACGGACGTTAGAAAGTGACGCCTCCCAAATTACTAAAAGCATTAATCTTAAATAGATAATAATAATTACCGTCTCCCAGTGACCAAATAATTGTATAGTCTACTTGTAAGATCAAGGACTTGAAAGAAGCCTTAAGAGTGAGGTAAGTTTTGATGCAGGGAACATTAGTGTGAAGAGAAGCTTAATCAAGGATGTTACGCGCATGCGTAAATGGTGTTTGTATGCAGTGGTGTCGCGATTGGAATGCTGCGCCGACGCTGGTGGAAAGCTGGTGTTACGTAACACCATCGCTTCCTACTCGGAAAATATAGGTGAGGAGTGCCGCAAGCAGGGCGCGGGGTGCGCGGGGAAGGGACAGGGGCGGCGGCGGGGCGCAGGTGGGAGGGGGGGGAGCGGGAAGTGCTTGCTTCTGTTGCGCAACGGAGAAAGCCGCTGTTTTCCGGCGACTCGCGATCATTTTCGTAAACGTGTGAATTGAGCGAAAGTGAACGAGAAAGTCGTAAAACTGAGTGGCACCTACTACCGTACAAAACTTTTTAAATTTGTCCTGATATACCTAAAAGTCACCTTAAAAACTTATAATCCAAATCAAAGTTACTATAGGTAATGTACTTTAATACTGTCCCTATATATTTGGGTAGGACAGGGAAAATAGAATATGACCTAAATATCCTAGTATAATTCTTCAATACGGTTTAATTAGTTATAACAGTGACGGGTATGTTTAGGTGGAAGAAAGTAAAACACAGTAATGTGCGACTTTAATCAACACAGGTGTTAGCGCGGTCAGTAAACGGCGGTGGTCACGCAACTGATTCTCAATGACGGATCATTTCAATGATGTAAACAACAACCGTGTATATTACACCGAATAAATGAAACTGTCTACAAGAAGGTATGTTTTTAACCCCCGACATATCAAGCAAAATAGGCGCGGCGCATGTTGACGTCGTGTTGTGGAAGTCTTACAATTACAACCCTACATAAGAGAGGAGTGTCATAAGTTTGTCGAGTGTTTATGTTTGTCTGTCTGTGGCATCGTAACTCCTAAATGGATGGACCGATTTTGATTTTGATCGAAAGCTGACGTAATCGAGATGGTTCTTAGTTATAATAATTTAATTATTTCTTAACTACTTAGTTATGAAGCGAATTATGAATGTAAAGGAAGTGACAGAGGTGTGTTTAGACTGTAGTAGGCAATCTGTAGTTTACGTTTACCCCAATGAGACAGAGGCGTGAGTTTATGCATGTATGTTTGTAAAAAATAATATAAGCCCATATCAATGACAAGTAGTTTGTTACTATTAATGCCTGAGTAATCTACAAGCGAACAGAGTTTCTTTAAAAAATTCTGTCAGATTATATCGTAGAATATTTTTTTAAGTTGGCACCGTTAATTTCACCACATTTCAACTATTCCCGGGCATACTGTAGATGTGGTAATATAATTTCTTGAAAGAACTCGACGGTTTCGATTTATATTGTGAGCAGCAAACTGACAACCTATCACAATTATATTCATGTTTCATTTAGTAATTCTCAGGATGTCGTTAAATATGGCGTCAAAGTGGTTTTAAAAAAAAACATAAAAAGTGTGAGTGTAAATTTATTAAAAAATTTGACCATCACCATTTCGGCCAAAATTATAATTGAAAATTACATTTCAGTAAATTAAATTTAAACTCCAGCTGAATATCCAGCTCAGTCAGTCAACGATAATAATTCATTTTACGCTGAATGACGTATTCTTAAGAACTTTTTAAACTTGTAAATCAATTCATATAATCACATAATTAAGTAGTTGCATATTGTCACTATCGAGTTACCTAGTTCAATTTTGTTTTGTTTTATTATTCTACAAAGTAAATATTCAATGTTAATTCTGATTAGGACTTTTGATTTGTTGTTGATTTTTAACATTGAATAATGAATATGTTTTTGGTCGTTTTCGCGAAAGTGCAACATCCCCCTGGTGTCGTGAGTTTAAGGGCTGGGTGGCTGATTGGTCTTAATGAGGGCTACAAAATGAAAAAAAAATTTTTTTTAACTCAAAATACTTCTTTGTGAAAATTTAAAAATATATATAAAATACGTGAGTTTATCGTCTATTTACGGATAGAAAAATAATTATATCTTATGAGTAATAGTGACGGTGAATGAATGATTGTATGTGAATAAATAAATATGTATTTTGATTTTTAGTGGGAAAAATCGCTCGCTCCGTGCCTAATAGATACAGTAAATTGTTTAACAAGGGATGCATTTTCAGTTTTCATTAAATTAAATAGAAGTTATACAGAAAAAACAAGCAGCCAGTATCATTTATTTGAATTTCGAAATGAAAACTTTTTAATTCTACCATAATTCCATCTTTTATGTGATTCAAATTTAAAAAATTAAGAATCTGCATAGTAGTAGTGGATTTTCATGCAACTTTCTGTGCCTAGTCAGCAGGTATTAAACGTACTTTTTTGAGTAAGTAGTATTAATTTTTTAAAGGGCGATTGGCGTGGGCCTGTGTATTTTCACAATTGCATAAATATTAAGGGTCCGTCACTATATTTATATTTTATATTATAACTACATAACCTGTTCCTTTTGATATCACATAACCCTAAGGTCAATTCTATGAATAAAAATAATTTAAAAAGTCCACGAAACATATAAGTTCTTAAATGGGTATTTTCGAAAAATCATCAATCAAAATAAAAATATTTCAAAATCTTTCTCCCATAACACGAGTCCTAAGTTGGTACACTTTCATTGATAATTAGTTTAAATCATTCTTAATTTAGAATACGATAATGCGACGACGTTGTCATTTCTTACGTAAAGGTGTTTATACAGGGTGGTCCAAAAGGTGACGTCAAATATTTTTTAGATTCCTCACCCCTGGGTGAATCCGAAAATACCCCATGTATGTTCCACGATTTTTTGTGGTTTAGAAGTTATGATTTTTTGAAAGATTTTTTCGAATTTTGTACCAGCGGTACTTTAGAAAATCATAACTTGCTTAGTAATAAGAATTTTCAAAATTTTTTTTTGTGCAGAATGATCACCTTAAATCACTTTTTTATGTAATCAATCAACTATGCCACACTCTTCATTGTAAGTTATCAAAAAAATGGTCAAAAGTGAAAATTTGTGGTTTGAACGGAGGATAATTTTCAAAAATCTCTGAATAAAACTAAATGGCTATTTTATAGGTTCAAACTTATTTTAACAACGTAAATGATTCCTCAGCTTACCAAATCATTTAAAAAAAATGGTCTTAATAAGCGATTTTTCGATGCAATCGGCGTTTGAACTTAGTTTGGTAAAAAATACACTTAGAACATTTTATGTTAGAAAAAGTTGTTTTAGCTTGGTTTTTCATCCTTATAACCGGAATTAGTGAGGCATACTCAAGAACATTACAATAATTGTGCACTTCAAGGTCATTCAGAAATTGCATAAAAGAGTAATAACAAAAGGATTGTTTTTCCTACCCATCTCCTCGCTCCTAGGTCCTTTTAGCCATTTTTCTTATCCAATCCACCACATCCCCAGTCATTCACTGCGGACTCGTGTGTTAATATACTTACTACGTTATTTCTGATCCCTTACTTCAAATTTACTTCCGCATTCTCACTGGACTCCGATTTGCCTTACGACTGACTTGTGTTTGTGTTGCTGGACTCCAATTTGCCTAACGACTGACTTATGCTTCTGTTATGGACCTTGTGGTTGCTTAGTTAATTTGGATAACGTTCGTGCAGCACTATGAATAATTGTACACTTAGTGAGTACGCCAAAATGCACTATTACTACGGCGTGGCCCAAGGAAATGATCATTTAGAAGCAAGACTGTATTGCGAACTACTGCAGCAGCAAGGAGAAATACGGGACCATTACCTGGCCCATTATTAATTACTCTGGAACTAGTACAAAGCTCTTTTTCAACTTCTGCCAAGACTTGATATCTTCTGTCCGGATTAACTATGGTGGGTTGGATAAGACAAAAGGCTGAAAGGACCTGAAAGCGAGGAGAGGGGATGAAAAAACAATCCTTTTGTTATTGCTCTTTTATGCAATTTCTGAATGACCTTGAAGTGCACTTCAAAGCCATTCGGCCTAAGGTTTGAAAATTTGATAGTCAAATTGATCAAATTCAACGATCACTTTGCTAAAATGTGTCACTGATCGTTCAATTTAATAATTTTTTAATGTTCTTGAATAGTCCTCACTAATGTCGATAATTAGGCTGATAAAACAAGCTAAAACATTTTTTTCTAAAATAAAATTTTCTAAGTGCAGTTTCGCTCAAGCATGCTCAGTGCTCGCAAAGTTAGGAGAGAGTGACAACACGATAACCTCCCGCAAGATTAGTGTAGACGCAATGGTGGTTGGAAATGCCAAAAGAGGAGAGGGGATGAATAAAAAAGCAAAGGAGCAGTCTTGGATTACAATGGCTGTATAAAAACCTCAGAAATACATGAGATAGTGGTGTACGAAGATAGGGGTGAAAACCTGAACTTCCTCTTACCACATGCACCGAACAATGAGACATCCAACGGTCACCCCATTGCGGGAACACTTAGCGGATCCGAAAGGTTACAACAAAAGATAGCCCAAGCCAATCAAACGACGCAGCAGAAGCGAAAAGATGTAAGCACCAAGGGAAAAAGCATGATAAGCACAATACTTAATGCAATAAATGCTGCAGCTACCAATATCCCCGGCGTCCTCAGGAAAAAAAAGATACAATGACCACGTCAGAAAAACAAGCAGCAGCAGTTGAGCTGTTCACGAGAAGCCCTCCTAAAAGACATCCAGTAAACCGAACAAAAAGAAATCCGAACAAAAACCGATATGGGGCAAGTAGATCCGCCTACCCTCAGACAGGCAGAGTCTCCCCGCGACCACATGGCGAATGCATTCCTTGAGTTCATAGCAGTCATTAAAGCGACCAGACAGGTCAATCTCAGGACCTGCGAGAACATCTTGCATTCGTTCCATTTAGGAAATGAAGGACTGCTTAAGGTAAGACTCGAGGAAGCAGATGCAACCATATATAACAACGACACCTGCCAAGTCCTTAAAGGCAAAGAAATAAGTCGGCATATGGTTGCATATAGCAAGACTGGTAGCTTTGTGACTCTGGACGAAGAAAAAACTAGAATATCGGGAGTAATAACGTTTGAAACCCCTTCAGAAGATTCTATAGCCGTTACAGCCCGATGCACGAAGTTAATGCTAGACGACAGGATCCTTGAAATGTCTGATAAGGTTTCGAGAGGTTCTTCCGTTGACATAGCTTTCGAGTCCAGGGAGGCGTCAAACATATCATGGATAAATGGAGTTCCTGGATGTGGCAAAACAACCTGGGTTGTAAACCGTTTTGAGGTTGAACAAGACCTGGAAGTCACAACTACAACCGAAGCGGCAAAAGACCTTAGAAACAAACTTGCAAGCCGTATTGGAGGCTTTGCCAGATCCAAGGTGCGTATTCTTGCATCTGTTCTAGTTAATGGCCTTAGAGAACCGAATAAGGACAGATGCAAGAGACTCATTGTGGACGAAGCACTCATGAACCACTTTGGAGCTATTATTATGGCTGCCCAAATTGTCAAGGCAAGCGAGTTGCTGCTTATCGGTGATAGAAACCAACTACCCTATATTGACCGACACAATCTTTTTCCTTTAAAATACACCCGCCCTGAAATAATGAGTACCATAACGCAGGAGCTTCTGTGTACCCATAGGAACCCTCTTGACGTAGCATTTGCCCTTAGAGAAGTCTACAGTGGCATTTACTCGTTGAAACTTCGTACGGCTTCCTTAAAACTCGAAAGGTATATATATATGCACAGATCGATCGAACCCAGTCCGAAACCCTGTACCTTGTTCATACACAGGTAGAAAAGACTACTCTACAAAACCATCCTGTATAGAAATTCACATTTTTATCGAATTATTTTGTATGAAAAAAAATTGAGATCTATGTAAATAAAAGGCAAAGGTGATTGACTGATGTATCAACGCACATGCCAAACCTATAAGGCTATAAAATTTAAATTTCGCACACGTATTCGTCATATGACGAAGGCTTCCACTAAGAAAGGACTTTTCAAAATTCAATCTCCAAAGATGAAATAGGGGACAAAATTTTGTATGAAACTTTTTATTCCTTGGACATATTTGAATGAAATTTCGAATAAATTGAGTACGGCAAAAATAATGAGTAACGTATTTCATTGTTTTCTAAAATTCAACCCCTAAAGGGGTAAAAATTGTTAAAACAATTTTTTTGGACATTTTGACTCGAAACTTCGTCAAGATATACCTTAAAGAAAATAAACGGACACGTGTTTCGCGATTTTTTCTAAAATCATCCGCTAAGGTGTCAAGAATGAAATGGGTAACTAAAAGAGTTCTTTGCGCGAGGGAAGCCGCGGGAAAAAGCTAGTTATTAATAATTGAAAAATAATGTAAATGCTATTTGATTCATATACGTCACGTTTTCAGAAATTTCAAGTAAAACAAAATATATTGACTAGAATTAAAAATTCAGGTTTAGCACTTGCTCATCTGAAAATTATAGCCCTCCAACGTATCTCGAGTATGCTTTTATAGCTTCTCAAACAGACCTATTTTGTATGAAAAATCATGCAATATCCCTAGACCGTGTCGATGTGTGTATTATGTTTTACTCACCGCCTTTTACATTAAGAAAGTCAGTTTTAGTGGAAAATAACATGGTAACGAGGTTTTATACACTTCAAAAGTGATATCTGCTTTATGTTAACTGTTCTATTCATCTTATCATTCGGAGGAACTATATACTACATTAAGAAATATGAGGTAAGAAGCAGTCATGATCAGCTGAGCAATAAACTAGCGGTACCGAGAGTGAGGGCCACGAGAGGGGATGGCACACGTCCGCGGAAAAGTAAAAGTCGGAAGGTGGTGGGGCGAGGGGGGACACGGAAACTTCGCGGAAGATTACTTTTACTCTCGCTGTACTGCTAGTTACTACGGAGTCTGCGCACGCGCTCTACCATAGCGATAAAATCGACGCTCTTCAAACTTTAAACTTTATACAGATTAGTGTGCTTTACAACTATTTGTAAAATTTTTACGATGACGATGGTATAGTTACTATCGTAAGTAGTCCTTCTGACACAACCCTTTACTTAAAAATTTTAGAAATAACGTTGAAAAACTTTGACTTGCACTCTTTAACAAAAATAAACATTTGATGAATTATTATAAAAATCGCCTGAATAATTATTCTATCAAAAAACAAGCAGTGTTAGGTGTTACATCTTCCTATCTAGTAGAGAATTATTTGACCACATAGCTTGCCAACCAAAATGTCTAGTTACTTAAGTTTAAAATAACAGGTTCTTAAAAAAACAGGTTTTGAGTTTTATTTTAAATATTTGTATTCCAACTTATTACTTGATCATATTACGACTCATAGTGAGGACGATTAGCTTTCCAAAGCGAGTTATTTTGATGGTATTTACGAAAACCTCTTGTTGTGGGTATCTGGACAGGCATCCATAAAAATAGAGAACAAAATATATTTTAAACTAGAAATAAGAAGACACCGAAGAACGAAACAGGCTGCTGTGATTATCAATGGACTCATTATACGCTTTAGACCTTTAGTAAGAAATCCCCGTCAATTGTTAAAATTTATTTTCGACTAATATGAATTTGTTGGCAATTTTGATCAGCCTTTCATTTTTATTTACATACAACGGCGATTTTGTCCCAATATTTTATATTGCGCACTGCCTAGAAATTTAAAGTTCAAGTGAATAGGCTTCTTTATTCCTCGAGCTAGATTATGGTCAAGAGCGGACCCGTTCATTATTTTTTAGGGTTCCGTACCCAAAGGAAAGAAACGGGACCCTATTACTAAGGCTCCGCTGTTCGTCCGTCCGTCCGTCTGTCACCAGGCTGTATTTCATGAACCGTGATAGTTAGGCAGTTGAAATTTTCGCAGATGATGTATTTCTAATAGCTCTATAACAACAATTACTAGAAATCAAAATAAAATAAATATTTGAGGGGGCTTCCATACAAAAAAAGTGATTTTTTGCTCGTTTTTATAGAAATTCTGTCCGAGGCTGTATCTCATGAACCGTGATAGTTAGACAGTTGAAATTTTCATAGTTGAATTATTTCTATTGGTCCTATAACAACAAATATTAAAAACCAGAAAAAAAATATTTTAGAGGCCTCCCACACAAAAAACGTGATTTCTTTCTTCTTTTTTACAGATAAGACTGTCTGAGGCTGTATCTCATGAACTGTGATAGTTAGACAGTTAAAACTTTCACAGATGGTGTATTTTGGTTGCTAATATAATAACAAATACTAAAAAGTAGAATAAATTAAATATTTAAGGGGGCTCCCATACAACAGACGTGATTTTTTTTCCGCTTTTGTAGTGATAATGGTTTTCATAGAGTCCGACTCGCGCTTGGCCGGTTTTATAGGTAATGGTACGGAACCCTTCGTGCGTGAGTCCGACTCACACTTTTCCGGTTTTATTTCAAACAGTCTCCTTGGATTCATTTGCAGACCTTTTTATTAAAGAAAACATAATTAGAAAATATAAGTCTTTGAAGTTTTCTGAATAGTATGACTAAAGATATCTTTTTTTTGTCATAACATCCATTACTAACCACTAACATAGTTTAAAAACCAATTAAACAAAAGTGATAAGAGCTATAGTATATATGCGAAACTAAACTTATTTCGCAAATTATAGCAATTATAGCGATTAATATGTGTGTATTGTGTGTATAAAATATATTTTTTTGAATTTGGTCAAAATAACATCACAGACCAGTAACTTGTAATTCATCATTAGGTAACTTTAAATCATGGCTGTACTGAACCATGTGTCCCTATATATTGTACTAGCTGACTCTTATAGCACAGGTTTGACCTATTTTAAGTGTCAGCTGTCCTCTCTTTGTTTCTCAATAGCCGTATTGTAAAATGTAACTATTTCTAAAGATATTTGTATAGTCTGGCTTTTTTTAAATAAAAAATTTGAAATTTGAATATTATAGAATCCAATTAAACTAAAATGATGAGATATATATCTATTACCTATACTTAATGTTATAAAGAGGAAAGATTTGATTATTTGTTTGTTTGCATTGAATAGGCTCCGAAACTACTGGACCGATTTGAAAAATTCTTTCACCATTACAAAGCTACATTATCCCCGATGGACATAGGTTACATAGTTTTCTCGAATTCCCATGGGAACGAAGTCCCGGGCGGGATGTTAGTCTATTATACGAAAATAAATTCATTTCGCGAATTATAGTTCTATGGAGCTGGTTAGAATAATCTCTCATCATCTCCGTAGCGCATTGTTAAGTTTAAAAAGTAAAAGTGGTTTGCCTACGCTCACGCGGAAGAAAGCACGTGCGAGAGCGCGCGGTCGGGGGTGAGGTACGGCCGCGGGGAGGGGAGAAAGTCGCGAAAAGGTCGTCACTTTTTCCCAAATATTCGGAGTGAAAGTGCATGGCCACGCTCGAATTGATCATAAGTTGAGATGGAAATTTGAATACTTTGCGAATTACGATCATCCTCATCCTCAAATATAATGCCCCACCTCTAACGAACACCTATCCAGTGTTATATTATTCAATGTCAAGAACAAAAATTAGAACGCTTTCATTATGCAATGTAATGAAGTAATTAGATTACGTGTGCTTTAAAACCAAAACATGCAGAGTCCGTAAAACACATTTTGCATACCAAAAATTTTCCTTTGTTCAAAGCAGTTGTTGTTTCTAAGGAACCGAAAGATCATCATCATAGAGATGAATCTCCTTTTTAATTTTTAACTGTATTACTAATAAAATTTACACACTAAAATAAAACAAAAGAAAAACTATTCATAAATTACTAGGTTGAATACATAGTTTAATATTGTTGATTAGTTGGATGGTAAATATGTATTATAAAACAATCAACGTCCATCTTTCCTCGTGTCCGGTAACTTAAACCACGCCAGGGATAAGTTATTTAATGAATTATTAAGTATACTTAATTAAATAATGGTTATTATTTTATAACACTGCTTTGGTGGGAAAGCCGTTCTCCTTGTTGAGGATATAGGTAAATTTATTTACTTTTTTTATGTCTACATTTAAATTCAGTTGGGTTTGTTTTGTTTTTAAATTGATTTTGGACCCAATGTTAGAATTATGAAAAAATATGAAACAGACTCTAAAGTTAGTTATTTAAATAACTATTTATATAATTTGTTAAATAATTTACCAAAATGTATTTTTAGATGTGTGTTTCAGATCTTTTACTTGTACGAGTACATACACAAAAATGATGACTGGTTTGTTAACAATATAGGAAGATTTTTTTTAAAAAAGGTGATTTAAAATTAATAATGGAAACAAAATGGAAGTCACACCACGACCCTGATATTAGTAATGCGAGTTAGTATTAAAAAAAAATATATATATATAAACTGTGTGATGTTCAAGTTACGTCCTCGCGTGGTAACGGCGACCTTATTTCCGCAGTGACATAACAGACACACGTGTCATAATAGTGTCAACATACCACCAATGCCAAGTTCACACTGCATGTTTATAAACATATGTCTTCAGTAGTATTCTGAAACTGTAATCTACCGCCACGCCGGCCACCGCATACCCCAATCATAGTCAACCATCCAGTGCCCATGACGATACAAACATTATTTATACATAAACTATTACAAACATTATTGTCTTAACGACTAACATAAACTATTTCTCTAAAAGAACATCAAGATTTGCAGTAATTTTGGAGTTATCATCATCATGTCAGCCGCAAGACGTCCACTGCTGGACATAGGCCTCCTCCAGGGATCTCCACCTCGATCGGTCCTGCGCCACCCGCATCCAGCTCCTTCCCGCAATCTTTACCAGATCGTCGGTCCACCTTGTGGGAGGCCTTCCTACGCTGCACCTTCCGGTACGTGGTCGCCACTCGAGGACTTTTCTGCCCCAGCGACCATAAGTCCTACGAGCAATGTGCCCTGCCCACTGCCACTTAAGGTTAGCAGTTCTTTGGGCTATGTCAGTGACCTTGGAGTAACAAAAGTTATTTCTGATTCAATAATATACTAGAGTTGGAAAGTTTTATTTATTATATACTAATCATTATAGCCGAAATATTGCAACGTAATAAGTGATAATAGGCGTAATGAGTTTCCTGCGGCGATTAGAAAGGCGACCCCGAGAGAAAAGAGCCGAGACCAACGCAGACGCACACCTAACACTCAGGTGGTAACGACACGCATTGTTCTATACAAATTGCTACATTTGCAGTGTTAGCAGTTTGATACTTTTTTTTTGCATAAATCAGATGTTTGGGATCAAAATAATGATACTTTACAGGACGATAAAACGGTCTGAGTGACTTAACATTGTTTAAAAATACCGCCGCTACAAGACAACAATAGCATATATCTCGGGGTAAAAATCAGGAATATTTTCATGATATTTGTCATTCAGAAGGAAATGTTTTTGACCCCTAAATCATAACCATAGCGAAAACTTTTGACTTTGTTATCAATCCTATAAGCATGTAGGTTCTAATCTAAGTTCTACTTTTTAAATATAATGTATTTAAATCCTGAAATTCAGAAATCAAAATTGAACTGCAATTTTGATCATAAACCAAACAAGTAATATTTTTGGTAGGAAAACTATCTAGATTCGGTACAGCAAAATTACCGCGTGACTATCCTTATAATAAGGTTTTTGTATTTTTTTTATGGTTTTAAAATTATGCTTTACAAAAAGCACAAAGAAGATTACATAACAGCACAATACACAGTGTGGATGCTGAGCATAATATAAAGAAATGTAAAAGTCAGAATCCTAATTTCGTAGCACTTTAGTTTCGTAGTAAGTAACATATAATATCATTGTTTCGTAGTAAGAAAAAAACACCTGTCAACCGGATGTCATTTTGTATCTCATAGTACAGTAACATTAACACAGTAACATAAAATTTAATTTGATTCTATAATCAAATTAAATTTTGATGTAGATTGGATACACTTTAAGTTTATATTATTTATTAACATAATTTACCATGATACCGTTCATAAGAAAAGACAGTTTATTTTTCATTTCCTTTTGGGAATAGCAAACTTTTTGTAAAAACATAATCAGTTTAATTTATTTATTTCAAGTGATTCCTCATATCAGAATACATAAAATATCAAACAAATCAAACAGCATGACTTGTTGTATGAAATTGCATTGTGTTGTATTGTAGTGTGTTGTATTCTACTTGTGCAGTGTACTGAATGAGAATCAATCTTTTGTAACATTTCGGTGTTATTTTGGTTCGTCTTTACAGAGTTTTTATACTGTCCAGATTGAAAGTGAAAGGAAGAATATGTCAGCCATACTAACTGTAGAAATAAGTAAATTTACAGAAACGTCAGTAGCCTATCACTTTTATTTTATCTAATACCCCTTTGAATACACTTATTTATTCAGTGTTAACATGAACCCGTCGCGCGATTGTTTACGCCGCTTGCGATAGTAATCTCGTACACCAGGTGTAGCTTTTTGTAGAGATTTTATGTAGATTACTTGAGTAAAAGATTTTTATGCTATGGGCCACCGTTTAAGAATTGTTCAAGAAAAACTTAAAAAAGGAACCTTTAAACCGCCCCTAACACGTTAGCTCCACCCCTATTCATCAGTACTTTCAGTATATTGTTTCAGACACCATTCTCTATAACTATGCCAAAAATCGCTTATACACGAATTATTTCCCCTATGTTTCCTTCGTTAAATGGGCTATTAATAGTGGCTCTTAAACCACATGATTTTCATTTCCTTTTTGCAGCTTTTTTACCTTGTAAATAGCCTAGTATACTTTTTTATAACTTTAAAAATAAGAAAGATCTGAACGTGAATATGTCTCAACTAGACAGAGAGTTAATACTAAACAATGACGTTACAATACTTAAGACCGCCATAAATATTACAATTTCAGGCTGTTAAATAACAGCTGTTAGTTTTTTAAATAAAAAATACAAACGAAATTGTAGGTACGGATGTGTTGTTAGAAAAAGGATTTATACACTAAAGATGATGTTTTGGTCTGCCTTTTGGTCTAGTGTATAGCGTAATACTTTTACGTAATATGTTAGCTTCTTAAGGTAACTCCGAAACATTTCCAGGAGAAAAAAAAATTATATGAAATCTTGATAAACCAAAAAAAGGTAAGCTGTCTGTGAACTAAAAGAACGTTGTGTAATAACAACAAACATTACTGACGACAACAGATAAAATTAATTAAAACGAATTATTTTACAGTTAGTTCAGGGTCATTAAAATAAATCAAACAAATAGGAAACTAATACGAGCTTACCACAATTTTAAAAGAAGCCTATGTCACTACATTATATTTATCTATTATAATAAGTCATGTTGTTTATGTAATCAAACTGTAGGTTTAGCTTCCTACAAAAGAGTTAAGGGCGAATTATGTACCAGGGCAAATTATAAAAATCTACTCGTCTAAACCATACACACTCATAATAACATATACTCGTAGCTTGTCTTGGTACAGAAAACATCAAGCCAGATTTTATCGATTTTGTTATTGCCAAAAAAGGAGTTATTTTACAGTGGGAGAGGCCATCATAATACGTCCTTATAACGTTACTCCAACTTGAATTGCCGATGACACAAATTTGGCACTTTGACCTACTTTTCTAAAAAAATTAGGGAAAAAATAATGTTTTTTATTCGAGCGCTAAAGATATTTCCTCAAGGTTAAATTAAAGTTTAACAATACTTATGGTATATGTTCATTACTTTCTATAGTGAAAGTGCACAAATATTCAACTTCGTAGCGAAACCCTACAAAAGTTGTTCCTAGGGATGAAAGTAGCATTAGGTGAATACAATATATGTGAGGGATCGGCCTAGGTAACACATCGGAAATTAATAATGTAATTTTTTCAAAATATTTTTATGATGTTTAATAAAAAAGTATTAAAAGTACATAAATAGATTCTCTTGCTATTTAAAATCCAACTATAAAACTAGTTTGAATTTAAAACATATTTCTAAGGACGCATTAAACCTGTTTTTATATGACCGTATAAATGACAACTAAATTAAATTTTTACTTCTAATGTAAAGTGTATGGTGTAGAGATGGGTGGCACTTAACAGTTTGCTCATTTGAGCATCTATAGTGTTTATAATAGTGCCCGTTCTTAAGAACGAATGGTAAATAGATAGGTCTTAGAGGTCGGTAAAGTTTTATTAGGGTCAACCTCTTCATTACCATGTTGATAAAACTGATAGCAACTTGATGTAATATTAGTGGTAAATATTATTAAATATTTTAATAGAGATTTTCTGTAAGTATTTTGGTTTTGACGACACCAGTTTGGTAATAAACCTTCCTTTAAGTCTAGAATTCTTAGATTTAATTTCCAATCGGGGAAATCATTAGTTCAAAAGCAGATATTAGTTCAGTGGATTATGTTTTGGCTGTTTTTCTTTGTATTTTATAGGCCTTTGTAAAGCACTGTTTTTTGTTCATATTTATTAAAATTTCTTTATTGGAAAAATTTAAGTAAATAAATAATTCATAAGATATTAATAAAGAGACTGAGGCCATTTAGCAGTTTAAAAACTCTAGAGTTAGGTTAAAAAAAGTATGTCACTTAATAACCTACATGGGAGGAGAAGAAGTTGACACCCTTCGATATATTTATGTATTTGTACTTAATTTTAATCTATAGTTGTGTCTTATGTAGATGTATTAGTGTTGCCGCAATAAGGCTTCCCTCTACTTCCGACTACAACCTAATCGTATTCGCGGTCGACACCAGCCGAGCCTTCCTACATATACGTGAAAGTAGCCATTGAAAGCATTTTACAATCGATTTTTATAGTATCGTGTTATATACCTACTTCATGGACGCGATTACGATGTCACGAGTTAGGCCATGTTAAGGCAAGAGCCGATAATGATTTTAAAGAATGATAGGTAATGATGAAAAGAACCTCGCCGTGAAGTATACTATTGACGGTACGCATAAAAATGCCAATTTAACGATCTTTAACACAATCAACGTTGTTTGACGCTTTTATGTAGCCTTGATATTTTCGGGACGAATACACGGACTACTTAATTATTCGAAACAACACACATCCGAAATAAATTTAAAGTGGACTAAGTGGCAAGCACTGTGACCTTTTTTACATTTGTGAAGCACGATAAATTGTGTAACCATGTGAGGATTTTATTAATTATTTTAAATAAATCGTGATTTATTAAAATAACAGAAAAACCTTAGGAAATATCTCAGCAAGTCCTATTGAGTGACGAAAACTACTTAGGAGCAAAGTTCAGCAAAACATTTCAATTTCGGTGAAAGCCCAAAAATTGCCGAAACAAACCAAAAAAATTCGTCCAATATCGGCCTGCGCTCGCGCACTTTCTCTTTTTTTCACGGCTCTCTCGCGACCGCGTCCGGGCCAGCTTGCGGGCCGCGGCCGCACCATGCCGGAGAAAGTGCGCGTGCGTCCTGACGGCAACGACTGACCGTTGACGAAGACATGCTGCCTCCAGATATGGTACTGGCTCCAGCGGTCATCCTCCTGGTTGTGGTGCTGCTGTAGCTGTGGCAGTGAGGGCAGTGGCGGCGGCGGCGCTGGCGGCAGCAGCTGCGGCGGGGGTGCCGGCGGGCCGAGCGGCACGATCGGTTGCGGGTGCTGGTACTCCATGTGTCGAGGCGCTGGCTCCCGACGCGCTCGCTCACTGGTCACACATCGCGGCGCGGGCGACACTACGCGCGGTGTGCGTGCGCGGCGAGGTGCGGCGCGCGACTACCGCCACTCGGCCGCCGGCAGCGCGCACTGCCTCCCTCCCCGCACCGCGCAACCCCACTCTGGTAAATTCAACTGCTTCCGCCACTTCCTCGACATAGTTTTTAATTGCAATGACATAATATACGATCACTCTCGCCACCGATAACTGATTACTGGTCGCGCGCACGTCATCTTTACATACGGGTGCACGTGTCGCTTGACGTGTGTAAACAAACGACTCTTCATTTGTAGGCCCGGCATACCGAGTGGGTAATTTTCACATTTTATGAGATCAAATTTGTTTACAAATAAAATTTTATTTATATGCAATCTAAAAATAGGGATCTACGGTGTATTTAATGGGAGCATTGCTTTTGTAACCGATGAGAGACATAGATGTCAGTTTGAATTGTCTGAAGTAAGCAATTTAAATAATATTAAATCATTCTCTACATTTAAATAAAAAACTTTAATAGCATATCTTAAACTGATAAGACATCGGTTACGATTTATTGTAGAGAAATCAACAAAACATTGCGAAAAAATGCGCGTTGATGTCTTTTCCTGTACATTTTGTAAGGATACCTTAAAATTTGAATACTGTTTAGCGCAAAATATTTTGGTTTTTAGTATTGATACAAAAAAGCATTTTACATAGATAGCAATACCGGTGCCAGATGCATGATTGGGCATAGTCAATGTAAGAAGCCAAACAAGACATCAAGAGCATTTTCACACATTTCATATTTAGGACGGATACCTAATCATATTTTATATTTCTTTATTTGCCTTCAAATGGTACAATAAGTTCTTAAGCTAATTATCAAGTTCATCATTTGAAACCTTGTACAAGGTTCAGCAAACTTATAGTCATTTAAAAAATACAATATTTTCTCATTATTATTTAGTGTATGTGGGCCAATTCTAAACTAGCTTAATTTAATCATCCAGTTTAAGAAGGTGATAGCGCGTGCCAAATAGCGTCCAAATACTTGTGAACTTGCTAGTTTGTATTTCAAGTGTAATCAAATGGCATACATTAGAAGTGCATGTAATCAGCATATCAAACGTCGTGATTAAGCCAGGTGTGTTTATGTGTTGCGGACTGAGGGGCTCCGCGGGGCGTGCGCGGGCCGCGGGGAGGGCTCCTTCTGATAGCGGGAACAATAGTGTTTTCCTAAGCGAACCGGCGACCTCGCCACGACCAGGTGTGCTCCACTACCACGAAACTATCCATAATGACCATTTCTTATTTTTCATTTTTTCATAACTTTCCTCACTGAAAATCGATCGCTGATAATGATAATAGGTCACTGTTATCACAACGTTACTGTAAGATAGAATGAACTAGTTAGAATACAATGAAACATCTTTACTTGCCATAATATTACATAAAGTTAGATATTAAGTTATGTATGTATTTAAATAGCTAACAGTAACCAACATAAAAATTATATGTTAAATCACCCACAAAAAATGTCAAAGTACAATTGGTCGACTTGTAAACAAATAACGAGCAAGAACAAAATAAAATAATTAATCATTTGAAATAAAGATTGAAACGATAGTTTGGTTACAATGGCTTTCGGTATATTTCTGTAACTCTGAAGTCAATTTTTACGAATCAATTCCATGACGAATTTGAATATGGTTCTCTTGAAATTCATTCCAAAGTAGATTTAAAATTTCTACACGGTTTTAGAGCTTCGTACCATAAGACGAAATTTTTCAAAACAGTGAAAATTTTAATTTCATAGTCGATCCGAAATACCGACTAATATCCTCTTGCATTTGTACTTTTATCAATAAAGGTTTCGCTCACAAGACTTTTTTTTTTAAACACACTCAAAGGCCCACACTAAGGTTTTCCCTTGTGTCATGGGTCCCTTGGAACACACATAAAGACAAACACAAACACCCATGACCCGAGAACAAACATCTGCTTTTTACACAAATGTTTGCCCCGACTGGGGTCGAACCCAGGACCCGCCGATCAAGAGGCAGCGTCACTACCACTCAACCAAACCGGCCGTCAAATTGGTCGTTGTAAGCATTGGTCGTTGTAAGTATTTGCTGTCTTGCCTGTCTCCATGATTTCATCTAAGTAATATCGTAAAGTGATATTTTCTTTTTGAATGTCGTCACATAAATTGTAATATCGCCACTTCTTTGAAATACATCAATTGCAAATATTAATATCCCCAGGGAAAAATACTGCAGAATAATACGAAAATGTTATGTTTGCCTTTTGCATATATGAAAAAAGATTTTGAGTGAAAAGATATAAATGCTTTTATTGAAAAAAAAATGTTATATTAAAATGTGAATCTACATTTTTAATGGAGGCCAACATCAACTAAAATATTATACGAACAATCAACAGCAAGAGAATTTCAAGGGAAAAAAATCTGATGTACCATCTAAAAGGTGCTTGGTGTGGTACCACCTAGCCGTGTGTTGTTGTCAAGAAAATAATACCTCATCCTTCATATTGTAACATTGCATGGGTTTTTTTTATTATAGGATGGGTTAACTCTTGACCACAATCTAGACCATAAAGGTCAAAGATGAGGTCGACGATGGAGCGAGTTAACCTAGAAAATACCTATAAAGGCACTGGTACTCCCACGCACCGACGGAACACAACAAGCTGTTTGGCGTTGGACTTCGGTAAAAGGGTGGTCGCGAACCAGACGGCCTTTTACAGAGCCTACCACACCGCATGAGACCATACGACGACACCTCAGATTCAGAAAAAAAAAATAGGTGTCGTTGCCTGGGATGGATTACTAGGGGGCAGGTCTCATTTGTGTTTCCTTAGTCGCCTCTTACGACACCCAAGGAAAGAGATGGGGTGGTGTTATTCTTAACCGATCACCACACGGCAAAGTTTCCATAAGTCAACTCAAGTAACACCAGCTACCGTAGCATATGCATTAAGACCTCACTCGTATGAGAGTCGATTGTCAAGGAACACACAACCTTAAATGTAGCGATAAAAGTTTGAATTTTTTGCATTCGACTAACGTAGACAAATGATGTTGAATCAAAAAAAAAAAAAACTTCTTTTTATTTAAATAGAGTTCAATTTTCCTGGTTGATTCAAATGTCTATGGCTCACGTGAGAGAAGTCCCATTGACATGTTAGGCCTATAGAACACCAGTTACAACTGCATGGAACTACTATAATAATTACGTTGCGATCGCCGACATGCCTGCCAATTGGTGATTAGCGATGTGGGAGAGGCTTTTTCCAGCAAATATTACAGACTAGCTCAAAGTTATAATGACCGTGATGATCATCTAGAAATTCACACGCAGCTAAACCTCGTTATGGAATTGATATAGTGCAGACGTTTTAACAGTTATGATATATGAGTAAAGGGACGTCTTTTATGTGAATAATAATTACATGAATTTAGGTATGTATAGAGTGATATAAGAATATCAGCGTTAACGGGTCAATAAAACAATATTGCACCTTAGATCGACCCTGAAGTCATTTTAATTTTAAAACTTTTAAATGTGATAGGTAACATATCCCCTTCATGTTTCGAAGGAAGGTATGTGCCTCTCAGTGGGGGCGTCTATGGGCTAGTAAGGAGAAGGAGAAGAAGAAGATAACATACATATATTATAGAAATATGTGATCACACGGTCAAACAGTTGGAATTCGCGTTTTCAAATTTTTCTACGGTGATTAAAAAAAATTAAAACTCAAATAAATTATTTGTCAAAAAATTATGACTATACATATAATAAGTACCTACTGACAAATATAACATCGTAATAAAATATTATCAATGTAGCCCCGAAATGATAAATTGTGATAAAACCTATACACAAATAAATAGTAAAGTACATAACACAGTATTATAGTTCACCATACATACACTTAAATATTTTACTTATATGAATTCGAAGTAATGGTCTACTATACATGATCACTATACTATACATGATCCGCTATAAAAATATGAAGGTGTTAGATATCTGTACCTTTTACGTAATATAATCTAGTGATTTATGTGACCTGATTAAAATTCTATATCGTAGTTTTTGAGACATTTAGCTCAGGCGGACAAATCGGTTCAGTGCAGAACTTAAAATTTTGTATACTAAGTATTTACAAGGTTTTTTTTTTCATTTTTAAATTCAAATTATATTTATCACTACTACACTTATGTTCCGTTATAGAACCAAATGATGCTCTGCCTACCAAGACAAAGATTATTTATAAGCGTGAGTGTAAAGATGGATGGACTTCTACTTTTCAAATAATATTTTCGTAGAAGTAAAACCAAAAGATTTTTTAAAACTGTAAATACATAAATGATTAAGCCGCGTCAGTTCCAAAATTTTAATTTATGTGTTGTGGTGTTAAGTGCACTACCTACATTTGTTTATTATTCTTATATTAGAATTAAGCAACTTTTAAGCAATTTTATATTAGAACTAGCTTTCCGCCCGGGACTTCGTTCCCGTGGCACTTTTTTAGTTTTTTCTTTCATAAGAACCTTCTCCTGACAATAAGGAACACAACAAAAAAAGAATCATCCAAATCGGTCCAGCCGTTCTCGAGTTTTGCGCTTACCAACAGATGTAGTGATTCATTTTTATATATAAGAATAAGATTAGAACAAGACACTAAGACAAACCATAAGTGGTATTTGTCGAAATAAATAAATAAAAAATAAAAAATTCCAATAACTTCTGTAAAGTTGTTGGAAAGTATTAAACACATTACCTAACTATTGTGTGATTTACTGTCAATTTTGCTTTACTAATTCGTTTACTAATTTATAGTTTCACAAACAACTAAAGAGGATCTCCAAATCAATTATTGTTACTTGTTAATATTGGCGGAATCGTAATAATTGCTGAGATAACCCTCGGGGGTATCAAGCTATATCAGGCTAGGTCGAACTTGAACTTGTGCGCTGCCACAAACAGCCAAACATACATTTCTTTTATTAGTATTTTGTATCGCGCAAATCGCGGTAACTTACCCATGAAACCGTTTAATCCATTGTAAAATATCTATTCATTTCCATAACTTTCCTTTGAATCGCAAAGAAAAAATATTCTACTACATTAATATCCTTACAAAAACATCACACGATTGAATGAATCCTATGAATGTTAGTAGATACGCATTTACTTAAAACCATTCTTTCAGAAGTTCATTATACTGAAACGAATGTTTTCATAATGAACCTCATTTCTCAATGAAGTTGGTTACCTAATTACCACTCTTTGTTTACTTTAAACGATGTGACCGGAGTTATGATAAATTAAACTACGTTTATGTACATTACCTACGCTACGCTATGCACAGTTTATCATAAAATAGAAGATGACCGGCATCATGACTGTCCTTTGTGCAAATTTCTAGACATATTTTACGATAAAACATTGACATTGGAATGCTAACAAACTGCTGCAGCCAAAAGTTGAGCGAGAGGTGCAAGTTTCACTTTCGTAGAGCCCCGGATCGCGGGGGGAGGGGAGCCGGTTCGTCCGCGCCCGCGCAGCCTCTTACCACAAAAAATAAGCTACTTTTCCTTTCTCAAAAACATGAACACTTTCACCTCTGCCGAAACTCGCGAGAAAATGTCCGGCCATGACTGTATTGCGCATTAACATAGATGCATATTCGATGTTTTCACAAAAGTTTATCATTATTCGGTCCTGTTTAGCTATATCTTTAAAGTATCAGAAATTATTTTCAATCAAACACAACAATCCTCACTTTTTTGGCTTTTGAAGGCAAACGTTTGCCTTGGATTACTTTTATATTCATTATTTCATAACTTTGAAGAAATTAAAAATTTGCTACTTCAATTATGTACATAAAACATAAGATGTGTTAGGGAAATTATTTCTTTAAATCCAAAAATGTAGTTTTTAGATTCATCTTTCAAAATTGAATGCTAAGGGAAAACGACATAAAGAAAATATAAATGTAAGGTATTGTTGCATGAAAGAAAACAGGGCAAGCCCAAGTTCAGGGTGACGCTGCTATAGTTATCAGCAAATGCTTATCGGTCTATTGTTTAGTGCCTACAATAACATGCGTGGTTTGCATACATCTCCTTACACCTGGTACTCAGACTGTTATGCGATTGTGTTCTCGTTCCCAATTTGATTTTACTAATCATCTGTTGGCAACAACTGAAGATGTAGTGAATAACTTACGTGTCCTTATCTCAAACCACGCCCATGAGAACCAACCAGACGCGGAGATGAATGGCTAAGAGTATGTACGAATCAGGCAATTTTATTATTACTATTGTGGAATTCTCATATCAATAACCAGATTTCTAAATTATCATCCTTTATAGCATTAACAACTTCATTATTTTATAAACATATTCTTGATTTTATCAAACTCTGCTATGCGAAGGGAAAATCTCACGACACCAGGATTTCTAGCAAGAACGTAGTTTTAAGAAAGTCGGTCGAAATCGAGTCTGCTGGGTTGATTATAAAATTTCTTCACAGGTAGATTTTATTGTCTAAAAGGATCAAGTCTTGGTTTCCTTGTACGAGAAGGAAGTGCGCCTCCGTCCGGCGGAGACCAGCTCTGTTCTGACCAATTGAGATAACAATGTCAACCACGGAGCATCTTTCATGCAGACGGAAAACAGGTCATTAAACATTTGTCTCAGATTTGTCAAATCTGAGACAATAATAAAATTATTAAAGAAGTCAAACTAGTAATTTTTATTTTATTTTATGCAAGGTTTTGTTAACAAATAACACGTTACGGCATCTCCGTAGATGAAGCTCAATACATATTATATTTTGCTATTACTTAAGCTTTTTAAAACAGTTTTGTAACTAAGCCCTAGTTCCTAACTCACATCCATTTATTTCTAAAAGATTTTAGTTCGTTGATAGACCTTCTAATTTGAGCTTCAGAGTTGTTCAAAAAAGGCAATAAATAAAATTATATTTACTAATTCTAAAACAATAAACTTTAATAAAGTTATTTCTATTATAATGACAAGTCAATTACTTCAAATTGAAAAAAAAATATGTGCAATTATATTTCAAGGTAATGGTCACGTGGATCTTTGCACAGGGATTCCGTTTAGTTTTGTCAAGATAATCTAAACTAGACTGACTTTACTTTTGGGTATGGTGATGGTAGATTGGATTGAATACGAAGCGACTACGTCATTCATTGTGCACTAATAAAAACGCACATAACAAGACACTTGCTGCTGTATACTGCTTTATACACAGTCTTATTCACTTATAATTCTGTTAGCAACGTATAAATTACGTATTAAGATATTTTGTACTCAAATCTAATTTTTAATTTCTCCTATTCGTTGCTTTATCAAACTCAGAATAGAAAATGAGCATTTACTTTAATAATTTTAAATTAGGTACTGCTTTAATTAGGTACTATACAGTAAATCTTAACTGTCGACGTAACTTTCGAGAAATTTATGAAAAGTTCCAAAAGAAATACTATTATTAGAAACTCGGGAAAATGTTTCAGTCAAGTACCTAGACTAGACTGATATAATCTAGATCAAGTACCTAGACTAGACTGATATAATCTAGATCAAGTACCTAGACTAGACTCTCTCCAATTAGAAAAGTCAACAAGTACAAAAAAACACTGCTATTCTGAAAGTTCCTTTTCAAGTTATATTTTTTTTATAAAGATTTTTGAAAAGATTTATACCACTTTCGAAAGCTAGTGAAATAAGGCATTTATTTAAGTTATCTGCACGACACATTCGATGCATTTATTTTGCACAAATTCACGACAAAGTGCCACTACAAACATTTTTCCTCCAAATCTCTCGCGATTCCAAGTCCACAACATGACGGTTATTGGTATGACTTCAGCTTATTATAATCTCTACAAACCGTTGAGATTTCAGCTTCCAGATAATGCATAAAAAAAGATTACCATAGGAAATTATTTAAGTTACACAGCTTTTTTTGTCAAAAATCGGCATTTAGCAATAAAAACACAAAAACGCGATTATCTCAAAAACTAATAACTATCGGCTAGGGAAGGAATTAAAAAAAAAATGTCGCAAATGAGCTCCACTTTAACCCCTTTAAGGGAATGTATCGAATTTCCGGTAACCCTGTATAGATGAATCTGTGGACTAGCGCTAAAATGTGTCAAGGGGAATATTATGTTATGTTATGACGATTTCAGATATTACGAACATTCCGATGCGCATATAACGAGTCCTAACAATTTTGTCATAATCAATCAGTCGCCGCGACACATTAAAAAAACAGAAGTTTAATTTTTACTTGGCTAAGAAGAACAACACAGCCATCTAAGTTTATTTGTATGTACCTACAGCACGTGTTTATGTTAGCGACAAAATAATGTGCATTGTAGGTAAGCGAGACTAGCGGAATCACGTGACCCGGCTCGGCTCACGTCACGAGTAGTGGCGGCGCGCGGTGCGGTTGCCGGCGCGGGCGTCCTTCCACTACACTGCAACTGCGCTGATATCACGAACGCACACAACGATGCACTTGTAATTAATACACAGTGCCAGTGCAGTAGATGAATCGCAATATTCTTATCAACCATTCTCACATGGACGTTCATTAAACAGATTTGGAATTCGTTAAGACTTATAGAGGCAGATTTAGTTCAATATGCAGATCTCAGACTATATTGGTTTATCGTGACTCTTTTTGGAATAGCGACAACAGTAGCAAGATATGAAATGTCTGTGACGGTCCCTGACCGTGACACATGATGTATTAACTCACGCACGGATTTTGTCTACATCTCCTACCTGTACCTAATAAAAGTCACATTTAAGAGTACCTAAACTGAGGTACCAACTGCCTGCGAATAGGAACTTTTACTAAACTTTCAAAGTTAACCTTGAAAATAAACGTGGAACATGAAGTCCTCGTACTTCGTTTCGGCTAACATGTCTTAAGGAAACGGAAGCTATCAAAAAGGGGGTGTTATAAGTTTGACGTGTGTATATGTGTATCTGTGTTTCTGTCTGCGGTATCGTGGCTCCTAAACCAATGGATTGATTTTGATAAAAGCTGATATGATCGAGATGGTTCTTAGTTGTATTTTTTTTATTATAATGTTTTTGAGTTAAACATACTTTTAAATTAAAAGTAAAAAAATAAGAGTACCTTCTGTCCTATTTTTCTAATTACATGGATGTAAAAAGAAACCTCGTGTAGAAATTCAGAAACAATAAGTCTAGTGGCATATTGTTACCTAAATTTAGTAATATTGTTCATACTTCTGAAAAATGATATAGATCATATTATATATTTTAGAATTTGGCTGTTGAAAATGTACGTAAAAACTACAAGTTTCATTAACCAAAAATCATAGTACTTTTTTATATTCCCACACTCCCATAGACTTTGAGACTTCGTAACGTGAGTATACTTGCAGGGATTACACAAAAAGAGCGGAATCCCAGACCGGAATTAATGAATCAACTTCTCTTATCCGACGATGTCCTTTCTACCCGGTAACTAATAGCTAGTTGCAGTATTGCAGGACTATAGCGAAGTCTATGTATGTATGTATCTATGTTGTGTATGTCTTATGTATGTGTATATGTATGTAGCGAAGTCTGACTGACCAATCAGTTACTACGAGTGCACAACTCTCTAACAGGAGGAATAAATTCAAACCTTAGAATGTAATATTATCCCTCAAGGCACAATATCCATACAAGAGCAAAACCAACTGTTTTCAAAACGATAATAACATTAAATTTAGGGGTGAAACTTAAATGTCCCTCTAAATCGAATGCCCAGAATTTTCCAACTATTTGTTGAGATAACATTAGCAATCACGTGAATTGCACCCCATTTTAACGTAGCGGGACTATATTTCTTTTCCTAGAAAAAAAGAGACCGAAAGACACTAAAAGTGTTTTTTTTTTAACTAAAGCAATTAAATCAGTAAATTGTTTATTATGTAACGAAAAACTAACCTAAGAGTAAAACAATGGCAATCTAAGAATACTTATGCTTTTAATAATGTATCATTAATTCATTAGTTTTTATTATAAACTTAAACGCTTCTTATAATTGTAAGATGTTTTTTTTTTCTTTTAGGAAACTTTTTATTTAAATATAAGTACTTTTACAATACTATAGTAGCCTTTAATTTATATTGCTTCAGCCGTGTACGTAACTAACGGTTCGTAAACCGTAAGATAATACTGTTATGAGGTTTGGTAGTGTCTTCTCGACGTCATTTTAGTTAAATAAACAAATGTATTTTTAGAAATTTATGAAAAATATGGAGAAATGGAGGGCTACGGGGGAGGCCTTTGCTCAGCAGTGGGACAACAATGGCTAAAAAAAAACCGGCCAAGTGCGAGTTGGACTCGCGCACGAAGGGTTCCATACCATTACTTACAAAACCGGCCAAGTGCAAGTCGGACTCTATAAAAACCATTATCTCTATAAAAGCGGCAAAGAAATCACGTTTGTTGTATGGGAGCCCCCTTAAATATTTAATTTATTCTACATTTAGCATTTTTTATTGTAGCAACAACCAAAATACATCATCTGTGAAAATTTTAACTATCTAACTATCACAGTTCATAAGATACAGCCTCGAATAGATTTATCTATAAAAACGAGCAAAAATCACATTTTTTGTTTAGTAGCCGCCTTAAATATTTATTTTATTGTAGTTTTTAGTATTTGTAGATATACCAATAGAAATATAGATATACCAATACCAATAGAAATAAATCATCTATGAAAATTTCAACTGTCTAACTATCAAGGTTCATGAGACAGACTTACTATAAATATACAGCCTCGAACAGACTTACTATAAAAACGAGAAAAAAAATCACGTTTTTTGTATGGGAGCCGCCTTAAATATTTATTTTATTCTGGTTTTTAGTATTTGTTGTTATAGGGCCAATAAAAAACATCATCTGCGAAAATTTAAGCTATCTAACTATCACGGTTCATGAGATACAGCCTGGTGACAGACGGACGGACAGCCGGGCCTTAGTAATAGGGTCCTGTTTTTCCCTTTGGGAACGGAACCCTAAAAAAGTACACCACAAGTCTTTAGTAATTTTGGCAAATATATATCCCTACAGTTTTGTAAGTGACTGATATTTAAATCGTTTATGAATGACAATAGATCACAAAAGTATAAAAAAATTACAAATTGCTAATGATGTCATTAAAACAGATATCATTTATTTAAGCAAGACATACGAGGGTGGATTGAAAAGTATTTGTCCTCACCAAGAATATAAACTCGTACAAAATTTATTATATTTTTATTTTTATACATAATTACCATCAAGTTAATACACTTTTGCCACCTCCCTTGCAAAGCATTTAGACCGTTGAAAAAAAATCTTCCTTACAGTCAAAATACGCGTCCACTGCAGTTGTGAATTTCAGCCACTGATTGCACAGACATGTGAACACGATGAAACAATACTTTTTTCTAATTTCCTTGCGTGAATAGTGTAGTAAGGTGCAATAGTAATCAGAGTTTATATTTCGGCCTTTTTCAAGATAATCAACCATAAGAACACCCTTTGAGTCCCAAAACACAAGCCATCACCTTATTTACAGACAAAATCGACTTAGCCTTTTTAGGGGGTGGTGAACCGGGTCTTCTCCACTGTTTTAATTAGTGTTCTGTTTCCGGTTTACTGTAGTGAATCTATCTTTTGTCCATTAAAACAAAACAATGCAAAAAATCATCTTGATCAGCTTCAGATAACTCCAAACAGTCGCGTGAAATTGTCAATCGGGTTCGTTTTTGTTCCACTGAAAGCAGCCACGAGACCCACCTCGCGATACCTTGTGAAAACCCAATTCGTTGACTACGATGTTTTTTGTTCATTTACAGGAGATGCCTATAATCTCAGTTATCTCCCTAATTTTTAATATACGGTCTCCCATAATTAAATCAAGTACTTTTTCAATATGTTCGTCAGTAGTGGAGGTTGAGGGCCTTCCAGAGCGGGGTTCGTCTTTCATGCTCTCTCCCTACCACGCCTAAATTCAGTTACCCATTTTATGAATATGACAGAACGGAATCTTCTAAACTACTGACCATACCTCATGGATGGCCTTCGGTGATAGCCCCTTTTTATGGAGATACTTAATCACAGCACGCTGCTCAATTTGCTCCATTTACAAAAATCACGTGGGATGGCTTGTCTAATAAATTTATAAAATAACAACTAATTATCGCACACTTTTCGAACTTCGCACAGTTAACTAAGATGAACTAAACTAAATAATGTGCATAGTTTTAATTTTAAGAATCGAGTGAATCTATGTCAGCTGATGTGACACTTTTTGTGGAACATTTTTTTTGCAATTACACCATTAGCCTTGAGGCGAAAGTGACTGATCCTTTGCAAATGCTCGTTAAATTCTTTTGTGGATGTCTATTTTCAATATGAGTCAATAAATCCAAGCGCAGGCGAACGCGGGCAGGCGCTCACGTACTTTGTGTTACGTACTCAAATTAAGCTTAGACCCAATTTCACCATATTCTGTTAGTTATTTAACAGATGATTATCAGCTAACCCGAGATTTGACAATATCATTTTCATACTTTTTGTGTGAACAATGATTTGACAATGTCATTTTCATACTTTTTTTGTGAATAGATAAGCAGTCGGACTTGTCCTGAAGAAATTGAGTTATAATAAGTAAAGCCGGGTAGAACTAAGTTTACTTAAGCTTTTGGCTTTACCTGTTACATATTAGAATAACTTTAAATTAGCAAAAATTCAGGACGTGAATCAGCTTCATAAACTGAACAACTTTCTCCAAGGAACATAGATAGAAATAGGAAAAATAGGAATCGCCTTTCCATGTAACTTGAACGGTCAGTTGATTGTCTTATATATATTTTTTTCTTATTTCGTCCTGTGGTCTTTGGATAAAGTTTTTTAGTTTCATGGGTAGAATCAATCGGTAAAATTTCACTAACAAACTCAAAGTCCCTGAAAAAAATCTCTGAAATCGTTAGACAATGTGTTTATCAGACTAACTATAGTTTCTATTGTACACATTGACTACAATAAATCCCTAAGAACAACCGGCAATGTATGAAGTTCAGGTTTCCCTTGATCGCGTAAGGGTAGCAGTCAGCGAATACTTATTATAACTACGCAAAGAGATGACAGTGCTACTCCCTCCTTTTCCACGCACCTCAGAAGAATGGCAATTTGTCACCAGAATACTCACAGAAACTGTAAAAATGTTTTCTATGGACATATAAATCGGATGAGAATTAAATGTTATGTTATTGAAGCTGATCTAATGATGAAGCTGGAAGGTGATTATGAGAACTCCTTGATGAAATGTCGGTACAACCTCATAGAGTTTGGGCTGGTTTGATTCGTCTTGACAAGGATGTAGTGATAAAGAAGAAAGGTGGAACCCTGGGAGGCGGCTATAAGTATTTTTTGGATTCTAACATAAAAACTTTTTTCATTACTTATACTCTGAAAGTAGGTCGGAAGTCGCCTGAGGAGCGAGTTGAAAATAATACTTTTCAATCCTAGGGAGAAACATTTTCAACTGACAGTTGTCAAATTATTTTAAAAAATGTCCCAACTTTCCTGTATACAACAGACACTCAATTACAGGGTGATGTTAAATTGAAATAACATAAAGTTATGTATTAATTAAAGAACACATTTTTTTGAAAATGACTATCATAATTTACTTTTGACTATTTCTTTAAAATAACAGAATTGGGAAAAAAAAATGAAAATGAAATATAATGGCTGAATAGCTGGCCGGCTACAGAAAAAAAATAGACGGGAAAGTGGCAATCCGATCTTCATTTGTTTTTTTGTGTTGTAGAGTTTTGTTTATACTTCTGCATAGCAGAGATTTGTAAAAACAATGAATTCATCTGATTCAGATATGGATTTAACGCCTGATTTCATAAAAGAAGATACTAAAACAGTAGTATAAAACCTTCATCACCTAAATCAAAACAAATATACCTAAAATAAGTTGGTGATTTATGTAAAATAAAACGAGCCCGTCGCGTGCTCGTTTACGCCGCGTGCGATACAAATCTCGTACACCATGTGTTCAAAAAGCACGCGAAGGTTTAACTCATTTTTCTTTAGCTAATTCATGTTTTTATTTTTACTTTCCTTGTATTCGTAATAAAAAGCACAGTGTTTACCTCGGATTAAATACTTATTTAGTCCCTCGAACAAATGGCGTCCTCGCTGCGCTTGGGCGCCAAACCCAGTCTCGGGGACTAAATAAGTTACTTTCACCCCTAAAGTAACAATGTACTATTAATTTACTGTTCTATTTTCACTATATATGAAAATATATATAGTAATTTTTTTTTTCTTACAATATCTTTTCTTGTGAAATAATGAGTTCTAATATATTTAGATGTCCAATACAAAACCAAAATTACATATTACAAAACTATATAAGAATTTGGGCACTAAGAAGTTTTGCTCAGTACTCTGCAATAAAACGATGCAAACCGACCCCGTATTTATCATCCTCTCTGTACATTTTCTGACTTAGATGATATTAAATTGTTTTTGTTTGTTTTTCAAATAGGACCTGGACAAGCGATGCCACCGTTATGTTTACGATAACGTAAAGTCACTTTACTAAGCAGCAGGGGTATTCAGGAGCATTCGACTATCGAGATCGGATCGAAATTCGATTCGTTTTCGAATGCCTTCAACTCACTGTATTCTACAGCGTTTGACTCGAAAATTTATCAAGATTGACAGTGTATATTTTTAAGTATTTAAGCCATATTTAAGCATACTTTATTGTTCACTTGCGATGCAAACCTTTTTTTTTGTTGGTACCTACTTATTGCAAGCTATTGTATTGTTATAAAAAAAAATTCTTGAAAAAAACTGAAGGTATTATAATGCACAATATATCTTGAATCGCTTTATTCTTACAAACATTGAATAATAATTTCTCATTCCAAATTCTACAATAAGTAGTGGAACAGTAAGTGCCTAGGAGCTACATTATAAATTATTATTAGAAAAACCACAAAATTCACTGAAAAAGAAAAAGAACCCTTACTTTCACAACAATAAAGCCTGGAACACACCATCCTAAATAGATCAAAAGACACATATTTTCCTAGATAAATACGAAAGTTTGTAAGGGCCGATGGATGTTTGTTACTTCTTCGTGCTAAAACTACTGGACGGATTTTGATGAAAATGTCCAATTAATATGGCATATAACTCAAACTCAAACTCGGCTTTATTTCATTGAACATACAAAATGTTACTTTCAATATAGTAAATTACATTAACACTTGTGACTTTTGACTACTTTAGACGTTAGAATAGTACAAAGGTTGTAAAATTTTCCCAAATTCCTACGGAAATCATAAACCGCTACAACAAAGCAAGATCTGGACACTTTACATCTCGTTTACACAGACATTTTGTATTTTTTTTAAAGTTTTTATCATGAAAAACATAGTTTACCATGGTTAAAAACCATTTAAAAGGTAAAGTCATAGTTTATCTAGGCCAGAAATTAATATATGAATAAAATCAAAGAAATAAAATGATTTTTATAAATTTTATGACTTTTCATTCACTCAGTTATTCATTCAATCAAAATCTACTATCTAAAAACTAAAAACTTTTTATAGAATTAATAAGTAGTAAATCCAAGTACTGTTAGATTAATCATAAAGTAGCTTTACGCCTGGGACTTCGTTTCCGTATGAATTTAGGAAAAAATATATAACCTATGTGTTAATCCAGGTTGTCAGCTATACCTCCATACCAAATTTTATCAAAATTGGTCCAGCCGTTTGAGCGTAAAAGAGTAACAAACATCCATACATCCATCCATCCATACATCCTCACAAACTTTCGCTTTTATAATATTTATCACAAATTGCCTAATAAATAAAGAATTATAAGGTTGTTAAGGTTAAAAATAAGTAATCAGAGGCCTGATTCTGAAACTCAATCCAATGTTTCCCACTTTTTTCTGTGGAAATGACTGATCTCATCGATGAACTTTCATTTTCATTCTTTTTTTTGTAGAGAATTTTTCATTATTTCTTTTATTAGAACACCTCATAGTGGTAGGATAAACAGGAACGAAGATATTAGCAAAAAACCAAAAAAGTATCATTTTTTTCACCTTTTTTTAGCTGTCAAAAGTAATGCCCACGCCTGAACTCTTGGGAATTTTCAGAGGTTATTCAGGAAGTCAAAAAGTACATGTACACAAATTTATAGCTTGGTTGGAATTATTCTTTCAAATGCTGAAATTCCTGAATGAAAGACGGAAACGAATCGAAGTCGAATCGAATATCGTTGTGAATAAAGATTTCCGTAGCATTCGACTCGACTTGGGAAAGCTTTCGACTCGACTCGAATTGGAGTCGAGTCGAACGCTCCTGAATACCCCTGCAGGCTTTGTTTCGTTTGCATTTTTTTTTAATTTACATACAGATCCGTGACGACATCTAGTTTGATGGAGCAAGTCATGAAGAAACCTGCACAATGCAAATCTACAAAAACCACAAATGTTTAATATAAGCTGGCAAGCCTGACGCTGCAATTGAACCTAAAATATATCGGATACAGTAAACGGGCAATTTCTATCTCTCTGAAAAAATGAGACAGATAATGTTATTTAAATAAGTTTTATATTTATAGCTCGGTACTGTTGTTTTTATTATATGTCTATATTGTATATGTACCCGGCCACGTGTTGCTAATAGTTCAACCTTTCAACGTAGTGTCTTTCAACACAATCTGTCAATGAAGTACCTAAATTTACGATATTTTAGTTAACGAAACAGAGTTCGATTTAATTTCATTAATTTAAAAAAAATTGTTGGCGACTAGTTATTAATATCAACAATTTTCCGTCAATTATATAAACATAAACAAAATTTCCGCGTGTAGCAGTGTTTGTTTTATTATTTAAAACATAAGCAAAACTAGCCGTGACAACGATGTCACGAAATTTTTAATAAAATTAAAACATTTTCTGCATTTCTTAAATTTTATTTGAAATTAATCAAGATTTGAAAATAGGCTCTTTATTCCGTTTCGCACTTGACTGAATTTTAGTATCGCAGTCCTAGTATTGGGCGCGCTTATCGCAAGCACGTATGTAAATAATTTATGTCCACGTGCCTGAGAAGAATCAACAACAAAACGATTCAAAATAAATACTTCATCGAGCATATACTAGAAAATAAATAAAGGAAAGTAAATGCTATTCCATGTTCTTGCAACTTGCAATGTCCTAATTGTAAATAAAATAGCTATTTGTCATCAGGGGGACACCACCAGTCCCTAGTGGGATATACCTAGAATTGTTTTTACAGCTAACTTTGTTATTATTCGTATCACTTTAAAATCTAGTGGAGTGTGTATTGTTACTGTACATTATGTTTTTTAAGTAAAATTTTATTATTGTGCATTTTTTGTGTCTTTTTATTACTAAAATAAAATAAGAGGTAAAGAGATTTAAATGAGAAAATTATTCCCGATTAATAAAATCAGAAAATGAGTCAAATAGTGACAAATCCTAGTCCCGGTTAGAATGATAGGTAACTCAGCAGCTCAAGCACAACGTGAAAACAAAGCCGTCAAATATCAAAAAAGTCTCAAAATAATAACGCCAACGTAAGCCTTTGCGCGGTGCCCTCGTACAATCAAAGTGAAGTTTTGCCGTCAGCGGAGTGGCGTGACGCGCGTATTTGTCACGGGCTGTGCTAGCTACGCAGCGTAGTAAAAATGTACCGAAAGACCTCCACCAAGACTTGACCCTGGTTTAAAATTTTGTCTAAAAATGTATGAAAATGTTGAAATTGTCAGGACTCCGGTTAGTTGCCACTGTTGGGTTAAAAAATAACCTAACGTGGTATACATATGACCCTTACTTTTATTATTTGAGTAATTTTCAGTTTTCTGAATGAAAACTTGTTGCTCGACTGATTAAATGTTGAATGGTGCTGGCCTACCTGTTTGCACATGATTCGCAGTCCGTCTGTGGTGGGGTAGTGGAGCCGGCAGTGGTGGGGCTAAAAAGCAGCGGTCTTGTGGCGGAATCATGAAGGAGTTAGAGCTAGGCGCCCAGGTGGGTCCTGCATCAGTAGAGTCGGTGCCCATGTCGATGTACCCGTGTCTGTCCAGGCGGCGCGCAGGCCAGCATCGCGAGCACGCGCCGCCACGCTCCCTAACACACTCAATCGTTGCTACACTACGTCCAGACAAAATAAAGCAGTGGACGCGACCGACCCGGGAGAGGTGCACAGCAGGATTGAGGGAACTACCGAAGCGCGCGGAGAGCACACTCCGCGCCACGTGCGCCGGCACGACGGCCCGCAACGTGCACGCCGGCTGACACGTGTTCCCGCCGCCCGCACCCCAACTATGTGGCTAATATACACCCCCTATGGGGTGGCCCACCATCTGTAACTCCATCCTATCTCAAAACCTACGCGGCCAAACAAAGCAGTCCGTGCCGCCCGTGGCCTTGATCAGGCTCACCGAGATCGGTTAAATGCGTGTTGGGTGTTTACGTACTTGTCGTTTCCAATTTAAGTATTGTGTTTGAGAGTAACTGTTCACCGCCTTTTGATACGTTGCCTACGTTTATTAAAGAAACATCACCCATTTTCAATAAAAGTTACAATTGCAACTCGCGGAATCAGTAAAACCGAGCAAAAGACTGACGTCACTAATTTTACGAGCCGCTTGTCTCGGCACTCTGTACCTATCAGTGTGTGAAAACCTTAAGAAAGAACCATTTTCAATATCTAGTTTTTTATTACCACTTTACTATCTGTCTATAATAATGTTTACTAAAACGCTAATAAATAACATTACTAGCGCCATACGCGTGCAATCAAGTATTTTAAATATTTAATTTTATAGAATCATATAGTTAACGGAAAGCATTTAACATATGAAGTCTATGTTTATCATAGATTTAGTATGTGATGTTTATTATGTAAATCTGGATCCTCCAACGCACATTGTGCCAGCGGGGTGGACTATATAGCCTGAATCCACTTCACTGTTTGGAAGGGAGTCCCGTGCCCCTTGGTGGGGGGGACGTATAGACTGTTGACACCGACGGTATTGAATAAAACTTGTAATAAAAAGGCATTTAACTTTTATCCTTTTAGGATAGATCTCGGGATGGCTACGACGATAGTTTATTGACAGTAGCTACGCAACTGAGCTAAGCAACAATTTTTTTTATTTTTATTACTTACGTGAATTTCAAAAAATGAACTTCAAATTTTCTAACCTGAAAATTTCATCAAAATCGTTTCAGATGTTTTCGAGAAACCGATTATATATATTATGCACCAGATCAGCTCAATAAGTTCAGCCCGTGAATTAGTAGAGGATAAAATTAGCAACACTACTTAAAAGATAAGTCAAAAATTAAAAATAAAGATATTATTTTAAATAATAAATTTGAAACTTAATTTTGATGTCTATATGCATAATCCAACCTATCTATAAACAAGGAAAAGTCAAGGTTAGTGTACGAGTAGGTACCTACTGTGTTAGGCCTTCGTCATCAAATTGCATGTTGTATACGTTGTACAGGTTAAACGTTCATCAGAATCAACAGGTTCTTTGAGCGGAACTTGTTTCTCAATTATTATTTTTTCTATATATGTATATCAACCCATATGCGTCTCCACCGAGGGGCACAGGCCTCCCTTCGAAACACGAAAGGGATTTAGGCCATAGTCCACCACACTGGCCCAACGCGGGAATTTTCTTAGACGTAACCGTTTCTGCACACTCGTAAGGGGTTCTTAACACGATTATTGTTTTAAATGAGTATCCGATATTTGTTTATATTTTATACATTGTTTAAAACAAATAAAAATAATCGCGATAATCTTTAAAATTATACAATCTTCCCTTTTTAACAGACTCTATGTTGGACTGTATGTAACATTTTTTTTTATGTATGTTCCCCGATTTCTCTGCCATTTGTGGACCGATTTTCAATTTTTTTTTTAAAGAGTATACTCCAGAGGTGGTCCCGTTATCAAAAAAATCTGGATCTGATGATGGGATCCTAGGAAAATCGAAGGAAATCTTCGAAATTAATAGGGATTTACATTGTTTCTCACGTACTTTATGTAATTTACGCACTAAAAAGAGAAAAATAAATAAACTTTTTATTAAAAAAATTAAACCGCCTTCAAAAAGCAAAAAATAAAGACGTAGCATTAATGTGAAACGTACCTACTGATCTGTTTGAAGTCGGTGCCAAGCTGAATAAGTTTGATAGGCTATAATATGTACATCTGCCATCGCACCGACTTTAAACAGATCAGTAGGTTCCTTTCACATTAATGCTACGTATTTATTTTTTGCTTTTTGAAGTAGGTTTATTTTTTTTAATAAAAAGTACAAAATCCTAGAACTGTTTCCCTGAAACATATCTAGGATTTTGTAGTACTGATAAGGGCAAACGGCACAAAAGGTTTGGTTGCATTTTATTCCAAGACTCCCATACTCCGCACGTCACATTTTGTTCAATGTAGCCGCCATTCTAACCTTAAAGAAAAAAAATATGTATCTTTTATATGGATAACTTGCTCAATGTCCAGTAAGTACCCAAAAAACAGGGCTAGTGGGAATTTGTAACCGTGGACGAATGGATTTATCTATTGGGTGACTTTAGAGAAAATTAAGGGCGGGTGATAAAATTAAGAATAACACCACCCCATCTCTTTCCGTAGGTGTCGTAAAAGGCGACTAAGGAAACACAAATGAGACCTGCCTCCTAGTAATCCATCTTAGGCAACGATCCCTCAGTTTGTTTTGAATCTGAGGTGGCGTCCTATGGTCTCATACGATGTGGTAAAGGGCCGTCTGGTTCGCGACCACCCTCCTACCGAAGTCCGACGCCAAACAGTTTGCTGTGTTCCGTCGGTGCGTGGGAATACCAGTGCCTTAATTGGGATTTTCTGGGTTAACTCTCTCTATCGTCGACCTCATTTAAGACCTCATCAAGATTGGGGTCAAGAGTTAACCCATCTCATAATAAAAAAAAGCCCATACAACTTGTGTGATCAAGTGATTTGCTTTTGTATGGGAGGTCTGAAAGTTTTTTAGAGAATAAATTCCTTCCTTAAGGAAAGTGTCCAGTTTCACGGGGAAAGTCACTCCTCTCGCTATTTAACTTAAAGTCTTAAATTAAATCTCCATTTATTAACTTGATGTAATTTTTACTATATAAATGATTAATTTTTATTGGTAACTTGTGTGGTAGAATATGTCGATTTATATTTTTTTCTTGAAATGTATCGAGCACAATCGGGTTTTAGATAAGTAGTTAGGTACATTGAAGATTTTCTTCGACAATATTTTTTAGAAAAGACAATCAGCGAAGTAATTTGGAACTTGGTTCAAATTTCCACCACCAACAAGAACCCGATAGGCCGGCCACTCAATAAAGAGAGAATTCAACAAAAAAAAACTGTCAGTAAAAAAATAATACTTTTATTTATTTAGTTAAGACACATAAATCAAAAAAATTATGAAGCGCAGCTTCATAAATACTTCTACTAGCATTAAATAGAAATAGAATAGGATAGGATTAGACAGGACAGAATAGGATTAAGCACATCCGCCGCTCTTCCCCACGACTGGATACCTACTTTATTTTATCGAAAAGTTACTGACTATGGGCTATCGAATAACGTAGGGTCTTGTTGGTGGTGGACATTTAGATCGCTTCTACCCATTGTGTTTATCATTAAAGGTCCTATATTACATTACTAGCTTACCGACTACAGGTTATATCGTGCCCAAATGTGAGATAAAATGTAGCCTATGTCCTTTCCCAGGCTCTTATCTATCTCTGTACCAAATTTAATCAAAATTGGTTCTATAATTTAGGCGTGAAAGACGGACAGACAGACAGAGTTACTTTCGCTTTTATAAAATTAGAAAGGATATTTTCAGAATACTTATATAAGTCGGTGATTAAATAAATAAATAATCTTTATTATAAAAAAGCTTAAAACTAAACACAGGCAACAGCGGGTACAGATGAACTAGTAACAAGTGCCTAGGCATTAGAGACATCGGGAACCACATACCAGTGTCATTATTAGGAGTGTTCAGTTGGCGGTATTTCATAAATTATGCCTCAAGTGGGTACAGAAACCCGGATATATTGGGTGATTTTAATTAGTTGGATGTAGCGTAGAAGCCCACTACGCTGAAAAACTTTTCCCAAGGGGCCTTTCTCATAATAAAAAAAATATGAAAAAATAAGTTTGCCTCCTCGATAATTTGCTTTTGAATGAGAAGTCAAAAAATGTTTCAAAAATATGGGTTCCTCAGTTAAAGTTGTTCAGTTGCGAGAACCATACCCCCTAAAGTTTCGCTTACTGACATTCAATCACTCCATATTAATGGCACTTTTGGGATTATAATAATTAATTTAAGCTTACTATTTTGCTTGTAGCTGGTTCAGTAAATTGATTTTAAGCATGTTTTAAGGCATCCAAGTCGTCATCCAATATCTATTTTAGCGCGAGTTTTCACAACTTTTTAATATTCACCAATGCTTTTACCATTTTCATAGCCGAGGAAAACAACTACCTATACCATAACTCGTGAAACGCTGTAAGACGGGCTAAAGAGATGCCTACCAAACGTTGCAATACGGTATTTCCTTCTAAGTCACTCGGCAGAGGCCTTTCCTAGCAGTGTGCTGTTGTGATGATGACGAGGTTCAATTGTGCCAGCTTTTACACTAATAAATTTAACTTCTCGGATAATCAAAAAGTCAGTCACGTTGATTTCTTCGACACAATACGCCATTCTGTCCACGTGCCCAAAAACTTTGAAGCTATTATGCATAGATTGTAGATTTATTTGAAAAACTTTTGGAACGCTCGTAACCATTTTTTAGGGTTCCGTAGTGTAAAGACGTAAAACAATTTTGTTGTATATAAATATTGCTATTATTAATACCATTTCTCTTAAAATTATGTATGCATAGGCTATAATTGTAGCTAAATGTCGTTTATATTTTTTTCTTAAGTACATAGTACTTTTCGTCAGAATAACATTATTAATAAAATTTGTATCGAAATACATAATAGCGTCAGCGTCACTATGACTACATAGAGTACTATGCACATATGTGTTGATTTAAAAAAAAATGTTTTGTGCTTGCGTCCAGTTACTGAAATAAGGGAAGGCACAAAAAATGAACTTACAATTAGTTTTATTTTTAATGTCTAGCAAAGTGCACAAGCCCTTATTTAAGTCTGCACGGGAGATGTTTCGAGAGTTTCCAAACATAATTAATATAGTAGTTTTACAGTCAAAATTATCATTTGCTATCTTTGAAATCAGAGAATCTGTTTATTCTTATTTTTCTTATTACTAAATTAACATCTTAGTTTTGAATCGGGTACATTTACTATAGTCGGGTTCCCGTGCCGATTTAGCTGTAAACTCTTAGATTCACCAGTTTCATTAGTATACGTATTTACACTGTAGTTCGATAACGAGAAGGAAGCATACATATCGTCGATTTTGTCACACGACTGCACAGGTGGTGCGAGAGAGGCCGCGGTGTTACACACAGGCAACAAGGACGGCAGAGAATTCTGATTGCAACTACACGAGTGATTGCTGGTCAGTAACTCGAATGTGCTAGTATTATATATGTCGCTTTTATTTCTCTGGGGTACAATATTTTTAACTAAATTTCTTGCATCACCTACTTTTAGAAAGCGCGAAAATTGGGTGACTCTAAATTAGTTAGCCAAAATAAAGGATGTGAATAAACCCACTAAACTGAACAACTTTCCCCAAGGTCAATAAAAGTAAACGTTCGCCTTTGAATGGGAAGAAAAAAATTTTTTTTTTGTAATTTGATAGATTATTTGGAATAGTTATTCGGTTTAATGGGTAGAATCACCTGCAAACGTTCGGCAATCTCAGTTAAAATCACCCCGTATATAATTAAAGGAATACTTCTTTTGTTTGTATGTTTCGTACTTGTTCACTAATGTTCACAATTTTTATAGTCAAGGAAAAATAAATTTTTTCTACCTCGTTCTTAGATAAAATCACTCTATATTTTCCCCTGAGATGGGGCCGTAAGCTTAAGACACAAGAAAACCGGGCCCTCTTATCACCTGGATACAGCATTAATTGGTCTTGGCTGGAAAGACATCAAAGCTGCCGCACAAAAACGGTAAGATTGGAAACACTTTCTACAAGCCTTATGTCCTTTCTGAGATAACATGATCACATCATTATCACATGGGACCACGGGTGCCACGAAAGTCAAGGGAACGCAGGAAGACGGGCACCGGTTGGAAACCCGCCTACCAAGTGTAACGCTTCAGCATTTTCTTCCAATTACTAATTATAACAGCCCACAAAACCAAAGTTTTCGATGTTGAGGTTCGAATGTGCCAACTTACACCTACTTCTAAAAACGTTACTATAACTTCGTAAAAGCTCAGGTCACGTGGGTTTTGACGACACAACAGCCCCCTTCCGTCCATGACTTTGACACCTTGTAGGTTTCTTTACAACAAACTTTTGGAACTGCCCGTATATGGTTTTACTTTGATTGATCAACGAAAAATTAATTTTGGTGACATTTAATTAGTTATCGAAACAAATGGACGTGAATTTTTTTCCTATGAAAGCAATTTCCCCCGGAAAATACCAAATTCTTACAAAAAAACGACTTTCCGATTTCAGTCGATCAGATTGCATTGTATGGAGAGATGAACTTTGATATATTTCATGACAATTTTACAGGTTTTATGGACTGATATATTAGTTAGGATTTTATAAAAAAAATATGGGCCGCGCAAAACCCATAACTTTAGCTAAATAACATAGTTTCTCAACGATCTCACTAATATAATCATAATTTTGTCTATCACTGATTGTAATTTACAAATCCAAGCCATTATTGTTTTGAAGATTTGCAATCAACCCTTGAACAAAAATAAAAGTCTACCTCTTTACCTAATTTTAAGATAAACCTGTAAATCTAAATTTGGGTTCCACAACGCACGATGTTAAACGTGACGGTTCAAAAATACCTCTTTTGACGATTTATTTCTGAACAGTAAAAGGTTGTGTAAAAAAGGGTGGTTGTACGCAATAAACGCTCCAAAGTTATTCTACACTGACAAGGTTCTTACGACATCACCCGTAATATTTATGAATTGCGGGACTAAAATGTTATTCTAAATAGGTGGTAAAACATAAAATTGGACCGAGACGGAGATTACTCCTTTATCGAAACTTGATCACTACTTCGTAGATAGTATTGAGTACCTACTCAATACTCACTACAAGTGGTTAGCGAGGAAGTTTTCTTTGTCTGACTGCTAATGAACTTTAGCCGCGCATTAGTACCATAATATGTCACCTTGTACAAAACCTTTGATAGAATTGACTCTGGTCCCTTTGGCACTCTACCGGCAACCCTCTTTTATTTGAGTTAAATAACTAGTCATTTTTCTTAAGTAAATACTCCACTAATCTGTAGACAGGTATATTTTCAAGTTGAAAGTTTGTCCTTTCTTCGTCGTAACGAACTAGCGGATTGACTTTGATATTTAAGGATTAGTTTGTTCGGAGTTTCTGTGAGTGATTGAGTTATATCCTTACTAAAATACTAATATTGTATGGATGTTTGTTACTCTTTCACGCTCAAACGGCTGGACCAATTTTGATAAAATTTGGAGTTGGAGTTGAGGTACCCTGAATTAACATATAGGCTACATAATTTTCCTAAATTCCCACGGGAGCGAAGTCTCGGGCGGAAAGCTTTAATTAGTATATTTTCCAAACCAATCAACCATTGAATTCGAGGTTATAGTCCAGACACGAAACTAGTTCTGCATGATTTGCACTGAACAGGACGCAAAAACAAGTTAGTTTAAAAACTTATTATAAGTTTATATGAATGATTTGGTTTTCTATGAAAAGAAGATGATACGAATATAGCTAGTTTTTCAACAGCAAAATCGTAGGACAGTTCGATTAGAATACATTACACTGGGTGACTTTAAATTAGTTAGCGGAATTAGGGATGTGAATCAGCCCACGCAACAGAACGACTTTTCGCAAGGAACACAACATGGAGGAAAAATTTCGCCTCTACTGACAACTTGTGAAATCACAGGATTTGCTTTTGTACGAGAATCCGAAAACTTTATATGAGAATTCCGTGTTAGTTCCTTGGGGAAAGTGGTTCAGTTTCATGGGTAAAATCACCCTCTTAAGTTTCACCAATTTACAGTCAATATATGGGATATTGTTACTCGTAAAAAATAATAAAAAATACTATTTAACAAGATTTGTGAAACTGATTTCAAATCTATAAACATGCATCCCGAATGCGTAAGTTGGACAAGCTCATGACGATGGATGCAAAATTATCCTGATTAAGCATGTGCTTTTACAAGTAAATGCGTTATTTAAAACTAACAAGAAATTGTAGTCAGAACTCCTTTACAAACTCCTTTGAGTTACATACAAGGTGTTTTAAAAAAACCCAAAAAAAAAGAAATTCCAGAATTTTATTTTATAGATGAAATAGTCGCAACTCTAGTAATCAGTTGCACGGTTTGACATTTACAAAATGAAAGTTTCATATTATTAATATGACATACTTTTCAATTTGTAAAGCTGTGCAATAAGCTTACATTTAATTAATTTTGAATTATTATTTTTTTTGGGTTATTTTGAAACACCTTGTATATGATATGACTCAAAACTTTACTTTTACCCAATAGAATAGAATTAAATATATTTAATAGAATAAGTCTGTTTCTTATTTCATATTTTTAACACCCGACAAAAAGAGGGTTATTATAAGTTTGACGAGTGTATCTGTGTGTCTGTCAGTGGCATCGTAACTTTATTTTTATTTGATGCTGTTTTTTTTGTTTGAAAGCTGAAAAAATTGAGATGTCTTTTAGCTATATTTAATCAAAATTGGTTCAACCGTTCAAAAGTTGTAAATGAATGTCGGGGGTTAACTGAAAATAAAGGATTAAAAAAATCATTAATTCTATTAAACGGAGTTCCGTTGGTACAATGGTGCGCTCGCTCGCCGCTTTGGAGCTGCCGCTATCAGATTATCAGTACCTATTGCAGACGACAACAGTGACTACCACTGTAGTCTGTAACATAGTACCTACTTAGGCAGCGCTTTCGGTGTCTACATATTTCAGCATCGTTATTTAATTATTTTTAAATGTATACTTACTTGTTTATAATATTAATTATTTAAGTTTAGTTTTCAAATAAGTTTAAATTCATTATGTATTGTGTGTTATATTGTTAATCCTGGACCCCGGGATCCCTCATTGACAATGCCCACTACACTACGATTGGCAGATGGGCTGGCGAGGAAGTTTTCCTTCTCTGTCTGCTGATGGATTTACCAACATACTTGTACCATTAGTCGTGTGCCAAACCATAGTAGAAATTGAAAGTATTCCTATTGGAGTCCACCGGCAACCTCTTCTAATCTCAGTTAATTTAAAAAAAAATGATTACGCTCATGGATATTTATATGACGAGAATTAATTTCAATTTAGTCTCTTAATTTAGTCTTTTTAGGTAATATATTCTTAAAGTATAAAATAATACATAATTAGCCTTATAAACTAATTAATTAGTCAAATAACCCGCCCTTTACCATTCAAGGCGCAAAGGTAACCATAACGCTAGCCGCATTATCGCGTTGGATCGCGATGAACGAGAATGTTTTTGCTATTTTTTATAAGGTTTTCAAAATCAAACATATTCAATTTACAAAAAAAAGGCAGCGAGGAATGTTGCCAGTTGCCACTTACTACCCTCCCTGCGATGTTCCACTTACCCTTATTGACAATGCGAGTAAAACGCACACGATAATATATAAGACTGTTATAATTACTTAACAAAGTTCAACGCTCCTACCCCCAAGAGTGACTTGCACCAAAGCCTTAAATATATTTAACAGCCTAAACACATATAACTCGGTTGTCAAAGCAACAAAATTTGTCAAATTAATTAAAATTAGTTTCGCTAAATTCGTTTAGCGATCTTGTGCAAGTTACCCTTAAGTATTGAAGATGACAGTTTTGGTGAAACTAAACATTAATTTAAGAATTTCTATAGTTAGAAATACTCACCGTATTTTTTGTTAAAACTGGCCCCGTGACTCAGGAAATCTGTAAATAACACATTAATTATTAAACCATTTTATCTAAATTCCATTCTTGATGGCATCCACGATTTTCGTGATTTTAACTATGTCAGATTATTTAAATGAATATATAGTAAAATAGAGAATTTCGAATTCGATATCAAGTCAAGGGAGCCAAGACACAAAAGAAAACCTTTTGAGCCTTTATGTGTATAACGTAACGTTTTTAAAGATCTATAAGGATGGTAATACGCCAGAGCCTCGTCTTTTTATCAGCAGGGTGGACTGCTAGCAGATGAGGACTAAGATGTAATGACCCACCCCGATTTGATTTAAACGATGAATTTGAGAAGTTTCAAAATGATGCTTCGAAGAAATAATTCAATTGAATACCATAGCCTAATAGGTGTCACGTTTAAGATACGAAATTATCATTCGGGGTGACTCCATATGAGCTCCACATATAAAGGTGTCGTTTTCAGGACACAAAAGTGATATTTAGAACGGAACTATTTAGGGTTCCGTACCCAAAGGGCAAAAACGGGACCCTATTACTAAGGCTCCACTGTCCGTCCGTCCATCCCTCTGTCACCAGGCTGTATCTCATGAACCGTGATAGTTAGACAGATGAAATTTTCGCAGATGATGTATTTCTATTGACCCTATAACAACAAATACAAAAAATAAAATAAAATAAATATTTAAGGGTGCTCCCATACAAAAAACGTGGTTTTTTTTTGCCGTTTTTATAGATAAGTCTGTCCGAGGCTGTATCTGATGAACCGTGATAGTTAGATAGTTGCAATTTTCACAGAAGATGTATTTCTACTGCTGCTATAACAACAAATACTAAAAACTAGAATAAAATAAATATTTAATGGGGCTCCTATACAACAAACGTTATTTTTTTGCCGTTTTTATAAGTAATGGTACGGAACCCTTCGTGCGCGAGTCCAACTCGCACTTGGCCGGTTTTTTTCAAGAAATTAAACTTTTTGACATTAAGTACTTTCCCTATACATATCTTTAAAATAACTATTTATGACATCACTCCGAAACCAAAACGTTAAAGAAGAAGCCATTTAACAATGTAAAAGTTATTAAAACCATTCAACAATATTTTGAAAAACGATTAGAAAGCCAAAACAAAAATTAAGAAATAAAAATGTATTTAGTTTGAGACCAGCTAACACAACATATATCCATATACATCACAGCGTCCTCTGCATGGCCCAAAATAGTAGATTAAGCAAAAAGGGGATAAAACAGTCTATTATGTCATGTGCAGCATATTGAACTCTGAGCGAAATGAAGAATTCTGTAGTTGATTCCCGAACGTAGTGAATTAATTATGGTAAGAATTCTGAATGAAGCGAAAGATTCAAGTCTGTCCAAGACTAAGACACTTTTATGCCCGAGGAGCTTACTTTATACACCTACTGTGGTTAAATAATAATAATAAGTAGTTTATTTTCTGCCACAAAATTTGCCTATATGGTATAGTTACCTTAAATACATAAAAATGCACTTTAGTTGACAAAATTTTGTGGGAGACTGGTGCCTAAACTAAGCCGAAACTTGTATTTTAGGACACCAGGAACTCCCCAACTCGGAAAATTGACACTTATATAAATGTGCTATACATATAGACTAGACTCTTGTTTTGAAATCAGAAAATAATAAAATAATCTAAGAAGGTATTATCTCTCAACTTCAAAAGTGAATTGTGTAATGAGAGCGCATGAGTGTGTGAGTGAGTGTGCGTGTAGTGCGTGTTAGTGTGTATGTGTGAGTGTATGAGGCTGTGTCTGTGTGAGATTAGCATGTGAAAACCCGTAGAGATTCTATTTCATTATAACCCAACTCCTGTAGCCAAGCAATAACACTAATTTTACAATCCCATTTGGATTTGTTCAATATATTTAGTTCCTTATTTTACAGATTATATAGTCTGCCACTGCGACATGAGTAGAACCTGCTAGTTGTACGAAAGTTACAAAGTTTACATACGTTGTAATGTCTGTTTTTTTTATTAAGTACTTTTATTGTATCAAAATCAGAGTGCTTACGTGTGATGATATTTAAGATATATAATTTTCTGACCGTGAGGACTCTAAATAATCTCTAAATAATTCTCTAAATAATTGTTCAGTTCTACATAGACGAGGTTTAAACAGAATAACTTTAATAATCAATCTTTGCGCCCTTCCAATTCAATCATTCTTGTTTTAGCCGCACCGCCCCACGCAGAAATGCAGTATGTCAATATCGATTGGACTAATGCGATGTAGGACAATTTGATGACATTAGGTTCAGTAATAAACCTTAACTGTTTAAAAATGTAGGCGAGTTTACGAATTTTATTAGAGACACTGTGAATGTGTTTTCCAAAATTTAGATTATTATCTATTATAACGCCAAGATATTTTATATGATCTGTTAAAGTTAAATTAGTACATCGACAAAAACCTACAGGAGCACGAGTATAACCACATGAATGAGCAGTAATTTTATATTGAATGTAAGATGTATCTAAGTTGGTAATAGAGTAGGGGATATATTTAGTTTTATTAGCGTTTAAAGTCAGGGAGTTACTAGATAGCCAATCCAAAACAGTGTTGAAGCCCCGCTGTGCAAACTTGAAGACATCACTCCAGTTGCGTCCAGTGAAAGTAAGAGTTGTGTCATCTGCATAGGAAACGATCTTACAGTTTTTGATCTGGAGGTTGCACAGACCATTGATGTAACATAAAAACAGCGTAGGGCCCAGGATGCTGTCTTGCAGCACTCCAATAGTGACAGGTAGATCATCGCTAGTATATTCTTAAATTTTTACACATTGTTTGCGGTTGATCAAGTAACTATTAAATAAGGCTAGTTGATTTCCCCTAATACCTAGTTTTTCCAGTTGACTCACGAGAATAAAAAAAAAATTATAAATTCATCCCATCAGTAATGTTTTGAGCTTCCGTTTCTGTATCAGTCGCTGGAATTACTGGACATTTATCTCAGATTTATTTAAAAAACTTACAACAAAACAATTCGCGGTAAAAATTGCAGATCGAAAATCACCGACGACGTTTTCTTATATTATTTAGTTCCGTAAGCAAAGGAAAGTCAATAGCTAAGACATACATACATACAGCCAAGTTTTTAAGCTAAATATTTTTAATAAAAGTAAAGTCTCTTCGATGTGTCACAAATTTTATAAGAATCTACTTGGACCAAGGAAGTGAAGCCTTTGACAGCTTTGTTTTTTTCGAAATTATTTTTGATAGAAGTTTTTGGTTTTTGTTGAGATTTTGGCGTTCCATATTTACATGTCATAATTGCCCAAAGGCAGTTCCATTACAATTATATATAGAATACTTGACGTATAATACGTGTTCCAGATGCAGGTGGTATATAAAATGTTTTATCTTCTTCCAACAGCATTAAAAAGAAACATCCCCTCAATCAAAAACATCTTATTTCATTTAGTCATGGAAGATAAAAGTAAATATTTTTATCCCCCGACAAAAAGAGGGGTGTTATAAGTTTGACGTGTGTATCTGTATGCCAGTGTATCTGTGTGTCTGCCTGTGCCATCGTAGATCCTAAATGAATGAACCGATTTTGATGCGTTTTTTTTGTTTGAAAGCTTACCTAATTGAGATAGTTTTTAGCTATATTTGAGGACGTCTTTTCAAAAGGGTTTATTTCAATAAAGTCTATTTTTTCAGAAATAGTGAAAAACTAATTATTCATTAAGTATTTAGGTACCTAATTAGTTCATTACATAAAAAATCAAGCTTTTTTTTAAATTTGGTTTGAGTCAAAACCTTAAGATTTGAACAAAAGGTTATCTTTTGGTTCGGCCATTTAAGAGTTATATAAGCAATAACTGCTTTAGTTAGACACATTATTATTATTAACTAGCTTTCCGGCCGCGGCTCCGCCTGCGTGGACTACAGGTCATATCATGCCCAGTTGTGGGATAAAATGTAGCCCGTAGCATTCTTAAAGGTCCAATCTATCTTTATACCAAATTTCATCAAAATTGGTTTAGTAGTTTAGGCCGGGGTTGCTTTAGTATCCTGCGGCAAGAATTTCTGATCAAATTTGGGTTCATAATCGATTGCTATTAATGCCCCGAAACATAATCTGCTTTTTGTGCGGAAATGCGTAATTTTTGCAAAATCAAGATTTTAAGATTTGAGGTTAGATTGCAAAAAAAAATTGTATGTTGTGTTGAAAAAACCACACGAACTAGGTTAGAAAGAGACGTCAAATGTCAAATCTTATGGTAAATGTATAGTGCCATCTCACTCTAATGTTTTATTTTTATTGATTATACGTCATTCGGCTTCTTTGTTCGATTGCGAAATACGCCAGTACGACAAGTAGGTTTGTTAGTTGGTTAGAACTGCGACCCCCAATGCACGAGCCGAGCGAGCGAAGCGATTCCACTCAACCGGTCCAAACAATGTGATTTTGCCACATCTAACCTCACAACTTAAAATCTTGATTTTTCAAAAATTACGCATTTCTGCACAAAAAGCAGCTAGATTACCTATGTTTCAGGGCATTAATAGCAATCGATTGAACCCAAAATTGCCCAGAAATTCGTGCCACAGGATACTTCAAAACACCAAACTAAACAACAGCGTCAATATTAAATTTATGACCATACGGCCATTTTTAAACGTTGTCTAAGTTTTAATTGTATTTTTTGTGGTAAGGACTTAAATACTTGAAATTTTTTTTTAAAGTTATAATGATAAGAATTTAGCTACATTTTGTAATAAGTAAATAACTTAATGAGTTCCAATAACTTTTATAGTGTACTTACCCGATCTACTACATAACTATGTAGAATCTTTTTAGTAAAGTACTATTATTTATTATGTGATACTAAGACAAACTATTATTAGCAAGAAGCTTGCAAGAAGTTATTGTTTTATTTTAAACTAGCATTCCGCCCGGGACTTCGTTCCCGGGGGAATTCGGGAAAATTATGTAGCCTATGTCCATCGGGGATAATGTACGTAGCTTTGCAAATCCAATTTAAAAAGAATTTTTCAAATCCAGTAGTTTCGGAGCCTATTCAATGCAAACAAACAATAAAATCTTTCCTCTTTATAATATGCAACTTCATTGTGGTTATTTTTTTTAATAAGACAGAGTAAATACATTATACCTATATTAACACACGAATTCGTAACTGCTTATAATTTTCAAAGGTAGTGTTACTCTACAACTGAACCACCCGTCGAACAAAAAACCGGCCAAGTTCCATACCATTATCTATAAAAACGGAAAAAAAATACGTTTGTTGTAAGAGAGCCCCCTTAAATATTTATTTTATTTTGTTTTTTAGTATTTGTTGTTATAGCGGCAACAGAAATACATACTCTGTGTAAATTTAAACTGTCTAAATATCACGGTTCATGAGATACAGCCTGGTGACAGACGGACGGACGGACAGCGAAGTCTTAGTAATGAGGTCCCGTTTTTAGCCTTTGGGTACGGACGGAACCCTAAAAATGAAAAATGGGCCATACAAAATATTCCATAAACTTTAATCCTACCCTTTTACCAAATGCTTATTGCTTACGTCAGGCTCACTTATACCAAAAATACGTTGATATCTGTATTCTATATGGTAAATGTACTGAATATCTCCTGGATTCGAAGTTTTTCAGGGGTTTTTATTGTTGGTTTACTATTTATCAGCAAAATTTTATGTAGCCTAAGGCCTACTTCGGAACATAGGCTATCGCTTTGCCAAGTTTATCCAAAATTCATCCAGTATTTTTCATATGATAATTTGACAAACAAATACCGAAAAATTAAATAAAAATAAATAAAAATCACTCTGACACACTCAGTTACTGATTTCTTCAGTGTACAGTTTTTTTTGGACTTACGAGTACGATTTTATTATAGTAAATTTAAGTAGATATAATGTATAGATAAACGTGACAGTTGGGTAATGAGCCAGACTTCTAACCGGAAGGTTGCGGTTTCAAATCCTGGTGCAGGCCTGTACCACTAAATTCGTCTTTTCGGATTTATGTACGGATTTTTCATTAATTTTCGCTTAACGTTGTAGGAAAACATCGTGATAAATAGTCAAAAAATCGTTTTCAAAAGGCGCTACGCGGGCCCCCAACCCGATTGGGCCAGGCATCGTAGTGGACTATGGCTTAAATCCGCTTCGTGTTTCTAAGGGAGGCCATTGCCACTCGGTGGGCACGTAATATGGGCTGATAAAAAAGATACATAATATAATATCTGATTGAAATAACATTCTAATAAATTAAATAGACATTATAATCACATTCTACTTTCGACACTTTAAAAAAATAATAGCTACTGTATATTTTCCACTGGCTAGCCCACGTAATTTTTTTGTTTCAGGACAATATGCAAAACCTTTGCTATACAAATAAAAATAAATAATAATAGTTTATTTGCTCAATGCAGTACTCAATGAAGTATAAAAGCCTTCCATGCCCACGGTAAAATTCAAAGAAAAGCACTTTTTGATACTTGGAAAATCATGAAAATGCATTTCCTGTTACTAAGGCCGAACTGTCCTTCGAGTCAGCTAACCAATCAACCAAGTAACCATACCGATGTAAACTTAGCTTGAAAAGTGTAACGATAAAGGGTTTAACCACAATTCTGAACCTAATTTTGTGCAAACAAGTTTTATACATATATGTATTAGTCCCTTTGTACTCAAGTCCAGCTAGGGTAAAATGAGCCTTTCTTGCCCCAATTGCCCCATTGTAAACACCACTATTAGCGCCACCTGAGAGCGCCACTCAGAACTTCCAAGTCAACTTGTCCGCTAGAAAACGGGGAAAAGCTGAAATCGTTCTTGATTAGACGGTGTTCGTTCGCACGAGTCTTACTTTTCGCTTAGCTCCATAGATGGCGCTGCAAGCAGTAACTCAAAGCATGTTAAAAAATACACCTCGAAATAGATTTACTTACCATTTCGACTCATTTTGTTCACTTATAGACTACAATCACAAACTAAACATAAAAACCACAAATTTCGTGTTTCTTATCACACACGCAAAAGAAAATATGCTTTTGTAAACTTTTAGTTATAAATTTAGTGAAAATGATACATTTTGTGGCCGGTCACATGTACGCACTGTGATCAAAGTATACTTTATACTGATTGGCGGGTTTAGTTTTGTCGGTGCAGCAGGCCGCGCTACTATTGGTAGGCTTGGCAGACCTCGATCAAGCAGTTTGCAAGGGGAAGCACGTGATGATTTACGGGGCCATGCGCACGCTTCGCCCGTTTCACTGTAGGTGGCGGCACATCTGTTCTTGTTTACAAGTGTTCCCACGTAACATTACTATGACATAATTCTACATAATAAGGTGCTTACCAAGTACCATTAAATAAATTGTGAGAATAACAAAGTTGTAGGTATGTAATCTGTTTTAAAATGTTTCGTAAAATGTAAGTTAAGCGTACCTAAGCCTTATCTGTAATATTACTAACCTTGAGCAGTAAATAACAGAAGAGAAATGGTGGCAGAAACTTATCTTAGGTACTTAATCAATAAATTACCTACATTAGAATTTATAGAACAATGTTTCCCGCATGCATCTTCATTTAAGTAATTATTTCTTATGTAGGTACCTACATACATAAAAAGTTATTATTGCTATTTACATAGATATGTTCTTACTATTAAGTAAGTAAAAATAAAACGGGCAAGTGCGAGTCAGACTCGCGCACGAAGGGTTCCGTTCCGTAGGCACCATTATTTATAAAACCGGCCAAGTGCGAGTGAGACTCTATAACTCTATAAAAGCGGCAAAAAAATCACGTTTGTTGTATGGGAGCCTCTTTAAATATTTAATTTATTCTACTTTTTAGTATTTGTTGTCATAGCAGAAACCAAAATACATCATCTGTGAAAATTTCAACTGTCTAACTATCACATTTCATGAGATGTGGACTCGGACAGACTTATCTATAAAAACGAGCAAAATAATCACGTTTTTCGTATGAGAGCCCCCTTAAATATTTATTCTATTCTGGTTTTTAGTATTTGTTGTTATAGGACCAATATAAATAAATCATCTGCAAAAATTTCAACTGTCTAACTATCACGGTTCATGAGATACGGCCTGGTGACGGACGGACGGACGGACGGTCGGACAGCGGAGCCTTAGTAATAGGGTCTCGTTTTTCCCCTTTGGGAACGGAACCCTAAAAAATGATAGTATTGTATCCTTTTTAATTAACCGCGTTTAGTTTTCAAAATAAAATAAACAAGAAATAACTTAATAGTATGTCACCTTTTAGCCATCGAATTGTGTTCTTAGCAGACAAAGTTGGAGTAACAAAATCTTAAGTAAGTAAGAAGTAAGACTTAATAAATTTCTGTATGATCATGAATATTTAACAGGATGCTTATTTGGGTTGGCCGAATTTGCTACTGGTAAATAGGCGCCGGGAGGGGGATGTCTGTCGTTTAGGGGGTGGCCTGGGAGTAGGGTTGCCTTTCCTTCCATATTTACAGGACTGTTTGTCATATCGACCTTTGAAATTCTTACTCTAAGTATGATACCAGCATCACTTAAAAATCTGCAGTCTAAGAACAAACCGCGAGCCGCACAACTCAGATGGGGGCGAAACATTAAAAGTGACGGTGGTCGAACGTGATTCACGATCAGTGATGTTCACTGAGCGGCGCGATTAGCGGGTCATGCTTGGCATGCTGGTCGTATTTTTCTCTAACCTACTTAATAAATAAATTGATAAATAAAAAGTGTTTGGTGGCATAGAAACAAAAATGAACATAAAATAAATCAATCAATACTTCATGTAGAAACAAGTTCAGTTCAGGGGCCCTCTTAAGTGCCACGTCAATTCAAATCTTACTCCAATGTTACTTGTATGGGGTTGTCCCTTTTTTCTTATACCTATTGTTTTATCTCTCTATATCCTAAAGTAAGGTAACCTCCAAAATATTTGAAAATATGATGATAGGTAACTCAAAAATTGGAAGCTTTCAGTCGGACTTCATTTATTCAACTTGCCATAAAATCAGTCGTTTCGATGCTCCGCTGAGATTTTATGGAAAAAACAAACACACTCATACTTAAGTTAAATACTTTAGAAAAATAAATTTTTAGTGTTACTTAAACTATCGTGTACTAAGGACAATAGACAGAATAAACGCCTAATACATTTAAAAGTCCCAATAAAAAAAAATCGATACAAAAATTATGGCAAAGGAGCAGCCGAACCGAATCAAGTTATATTTTTAACCCTAGACTCAGCAAAAAGAGGGGTGTTATAAGTTTAACCGCTATAGTCTGTCTATGCGTCTATTTGTGGCACCGTATCTCTTAGACGGTTGATCCTATTTAGATGCGGGTTTTTTTAATTTAAAAGGATGTTTTCTTGCGGTGCTTATGAAAATCGGTTCAGCCATTTAAAAGTTATAAGGTGAATGTCGGGGTTAATACTTTTCAATTTTAGAGTTATTGTTGTTAGACCATAGAGATTCCTACTCCATTTTAATAATGGACTCCATGGACACAAACTTACTAAAGAGACGCTTGCACCAATTCAGTTACGAAAGCATAGTAGCGGTCAACCATGAAGTGTGTAGATTTCAGTAGCGGGATAAATATAGCGCGTTGTTTTATTTAAAGGTACAGCGGAAAAAAACGAGGTCAGTAATTGTAAAGGGAGAAAAGGGGCGAGGAAGAGCTACGGCTCGAAGGTCGAGGACGCGTCGAAATCAATGGCGAGCAGAACAAGCCTAGCGAGCAGCGGCATCGTGCGCGATAAGGGCCCTACGCCCTTTCATTCACAGAGCGAGTTTAATTAAGGCGACTACAGCACCTAAATTACGATTTTATGATGCGTAGATAAGCATGACGCACTGCATCAAATCGAAGAAAAAAAATACTACGGTAATATTCAGGACATTAACTAGATAAGTAGTTTGCTGAAAACATGATTCAGCACTTTTGGTTCGATAGAAAAAGCTCACAAAGTCCCTCTAAATACCAATATTGTGTATCTTTTAAGCTGTAAAAACGATAGTAAAATGCACACAGGAACTTGAATTTGTTCGTGATTGAACACTCTCGATAAGTACTTAACGCATTTTTCGATTTAAGCTGTTACCTTTCCATAAATCTCATTTTTCTAACTTTTGAACATGTTTTTACGCACGCACGCTTTCATAGTCCGTAAACTTCGTGTATCGACACTGTTCGCACTGCCGGCCCAGGCCTGTTGAGAGACGGAGATGGCACTATTCCTATGTGTGCTGCCTTTATCGGGTGCTGTAGTCGCCTTAAAGCGTGAGAAAATCCGTTTCCTGTAAACGTGCAAAGATCAAAGGCAGACAGATTATTAAAAGAACGAAAATTTCCCCTCAATTAAGCTATTATAAGATGAGGGTTTGTTTCAGTTAACCGAAATTTATTGTACAAACGGCAGCACATCAGGTTTTATATATTGAGCTTGACGTGGCCCTTACCTCGCTTGTTATAGCGCCGGCTTTCGTAGTGAAAATGGTTAACATGACGTGCTGCTGTCTGTACTAGGTAAGTACAGTGTTTAGTTTTGTTCGTACGGTACTATATAATTTTTAGGCAATCGGTTATCTTTGTTTTACTTACGTATGCGAGGTTCACTTATAAAATGCGCAGTAGACTGATTCGGATTTTTTGATAACATGTCGGCTTCCGTCTATGTTTTGAATTTTTATCTTCGTCGTACTCTGCAAACTTAGGTGGTTTCGCACGTCATACCCGCAACGCGCATATTTGCTGCTTATCAATATACCTACAATTATCTACATCTCATAACCAGACAAACGTCCATGGCAAGGCAGCTTGTATGAAATTTTTATATATCTTCTTTGTACTTACATAGGTATAAAAATAAACCGGCCAAGTGCGAGTCGGACTCGCGCACTAAGGGTTCCGTACCATTACCTATAAAACCGGCCAAGTGAAAGTCCGACTCTATAAAACCCATTATCTCTATAAAAGCGGCAAGAAAATACGTTTGTTGTATGGGAGCCCCTTAAATATTTAATTTATTCTACTTTTTAGTATGTGCTGTTAGAGCAGCTACCGAAATACATCATCTGTGAAAATTTCAACTGTCTAACTATCATGGTTCATGAGATACAGCCTCGGACAGACTTATCTATAAAAAGGAGCAAGAAAATCACGTTTCTTGTATGGGAGCTATGAAACCCTCTATAAAACCCATTATCTCTATAAAAGCGGAAAAAAATACCTTGGTTGTATGGGAGTCCCCTTAAATATTTAATTCATTCTACTTTTTAGTATTTATTGTTACAGCAGCAACCGAAATACGTCATCTATGAAAATTTCAACTGTCTACCTATCACGGTTCATGAGATACAGCCTCGGACAGACTTTCTATAAGAACGAGCAAAAAATCACGTTTTTTGTATGGGAGCCTCTTTAAATATTTATTTTATTCTGGTTTTAGTATTTGTTGTTATAGGGCACATAGAAAAACATCATCTACGAAAATTTCAACTGTCTAACTATCACGGTTCATGAGATACAGCCTGGTGACAGACGGACCGACGGACGGACGGACAGCGGAGCCTTAGTAATAGGGTCCCGTTTTTCCCTTTGGGTACAGAACCCTAAAAAGAATAGAATATGTTACCGGCAATGTGCGAAATTGTAGGATTATTTAGAATCCCTATATATAGGCCTGACAATCCTTGCCTAAGTATTCTATACAATGCCCTGATCTCAACATATATTCTTCTTTTACTTAAGTTATTTTTTTAAAATAAATGTTACAATCCAGTAACATATACGTATAAAAGAGAAAACTGACTAACTGACTGATCTATCTACACACAGCCGAAACGGCTGGGTCTATAAGTATGTTTGCTGTGATATAAGTATTTTAGTATAGTGGGTCTTTATGTATTTTTTCTACTCCACGCAACAAAGTCGCGGGCAGCAAGCTAGTCTCACTATATTTTTAAGCTGGGCCTTGCAAAACGTGGCCTAATCCATAACCTAATCAAATTGTAACTTCTTATACAACAATACACTACATTTTTTATTTTACATATTTATCCTCTGTTTAAAAAATGATAATTTCTAAATTTAAAACTAGCTGTTCGCCCGCGGCTCCGTCCGCGTGGACTAAAGAAAATGTAGCCTATGTCCTTTCCCAAGGTCTCATCTATCTCTCCACTAAATTTCATCAAAATCGGTGCAGTAGTTTAGGCGTGAAAGTGAAACCGACAGAGTTACTTTTGCATTTATAATTTTAGTAGGGATTGTAAAAGTCGCACTTGTACACAATCCGTGCATCGTTTCACATGCTTCCAAAATGATATCTCAGAAACTCACCCAATTGTCTTATCTAAAACAATCACTTATCTCAAATCTGACGTAAGTACCTAACAGTTTTTGTTTTTTGATAAATTTACACTAAAACCTACAGTTGAAATAGATAGGTATTAAAAGTAGGTGAATTCGTAGAGATAAAAGTAGTAGTTACCAAAGTAACTTGATAACAATAATAAATAATACGATATCTTTCATAACATATAAAACTGAAGATTCTAACTAACTGACAAATCAACAATGCCCTGAATTTTATTTAAATTTTGCCCAAAAGTTCCTTATAACGAAGGCAAGGAAAAAGGAAGGATTTTCAAAAATTCCCACGCGAACAAAGTCCCGGGCATCCTTAACTTTATGTATAAAATAATTATCACATTTATTGATACTCCTAGTAAATAATTATTAATTAGATTAGACGTGAGTGTTCATTTTTTTATAAGCCCTCTGGCATTAGTTTTAAATAGAAAAAATAAAACATTTAAAACGCGGTAAAGCTATAATAAAATAATCACGGGGGTTGAATGGCGCAGGCGGGTGGCCGGTGGGGGCCGTAAATAAAACCACTAGAGTGAAACCTGACTTAATATAATCGGTAGGAAGATAATAATAAGATCCTCTTTCACCTACTAATTTCACCAAGTTTTATTTAAGATTACGAAATTTTTATTGCTTTATCCCGTGGATCTTATTGACCCTAATGAGAACAATATAAAAATCGGAATTTAAACAATACTTACAACACGCGTTGTAAGTTACTTATACACGTATAAACTAAATGTTTTAACAAAAACCTGTTTATGACGGAGTTATGGAAAACTCCATATTAATATTTCCAAAAATAAGTGTTGGAAGTGTACAAAAGTATAGAAAAGCCATCATGGAACACTGCTTATTTCTAAACTAAGGACCATAGCTCATTTTATGATGTTGTTTATACCTAGAATGAATCTACTTATATCCTAACCTATACTAAGATATTATATATACCACATTTATACATATTTATATTATTATGTAAGAATAATAATTTATATGTTTTGGAATCGGTTCCTCGAAAAAGGCTCTAACAATTTTAATGATTTTTTTTGTTAAATTTTTATTTTTTAAAAACCCGCTATTTCATTGTTTTTTGGTAAAAATAAGAAAATAATTAGTGCCAGAAAAATACAAAAGATGGCGCCACTAACCAACCTGAGCTACGGCAGCGATATTGTGGTTTTAATCCAGCAGTATACCCACGTATACCAAATTAATATTGTTAAGGTTACTTGAGTTGTTAGTATCCCTGAATTCGCAGTAGTAATGTTACTATTCATTAATAGAATTAGAAGTAATCAAAAGCCGGCCCCACACAGCGCTCATAAAAAACAAGGGGCAATTTGAGTAATGTGTCGCGCACGCGCACAATGGCCGAGAACCTGAGCCCCTAATGCCGTGGACTGGATAGTGCCACCGAGCTGGTCAAGTCTCATCTTACTGGACATTAACTACCCGATGCGACTGTCACATGGCTTGTATTGTTTGAGAATGTCTTCCTGTGAGTATCCTTTTATATATTCATCGGATTTATGCCGTAGCGCTCAAACGTCCCTTGGTTAAAATTAAACTACGCAGACATTTTTAGCCATGTTGGTTTTTGTTAAATTGTTTAGTCCATAACCATAGAAAAACTATACCACAACTCAACTAAAGTATGTGGCAAAGCCTGACAAAGAACTTGTATAAAAATATAAGGACACGTAGATCAGTGATCTACATCAGTAGGTAGAAAGCTTAAGTTTCCTATTACACGCAAAATGCAATGGTGATGATCGTGGATAAAAACTTTTATTAAAACACTAGATTTTCACCTGAGACTTCGTTTTCATGGGAATTAGGAAAAATTATGTATCCTATGTCACCCGCTGATAAGAGAGCTTTCTGTTGGTGAAAGAATTTCTGAAATCGGTGCAGTAGTTTTTGAGTTTACTCGTTACAAACATGAAAAAAATCAAATCTTTCCTCCTTATAATATTAGTGTAGATGTAGATTAGGTTGTTCTTATATTCTCACTTGGATTGATTTGTTGTTTAGAGTAAGTGATTGAATATTAAACGAAAGAGCAATTTGGTTCCAGTGACATTTAAAGTTCCATGTTATCATGAATATTTTAGTTATCATTATTGCCTACCAGTTTCTTGTAAAATGGGCTATAAAAGGCAATTCGGAGTTAAATATTAACTACGACGTGAGTTGTAGCAGAACATTCAGTCGTTCGATTGATGTAACGTATGTACTGTACATATATCATAAATTTTAAGTAAAAAGCAGTTCTATCTGTCTTCCAACCGCCAAATGGCTTACTTGGTTTAACGATTGTAGTCAATTGACAACAGCCGGGACCGCCGGCTTAGCGTAACAACGCTCGTAAAACGCTCGTGATAACTTGCCATTTTGGTCACCCATCACGTTCCCTACCCCTGTGTACGACTGTGCGTTGCTTTACTTCAGCGATATCGGTTCCGATCAGCGAGCTACACTGGGCTACGAGCGTTTCAAGCGATATAGTGACTTGCCTTTACTTATTCTTTGCTTTGGTTTGTAATATATTATTTATCGGTTTTGTGTTACAACACGACTATCGAAAAATATGTAATTTTCAGGAATGATCATTTAAAAATAGCGAAGCTGCTCTATTTCTGACATGACCTAGATTATAGCGCCCGACTCCTTCGTTCGCTGAATAAGCCTTTTTCATTTGCCTCGTTCATATGTAGCCATGACAACGGAGCGGTGTTTCCTAAAGAGTCGTGAATAAGAAGCGTAATCTGTCGGCATCATTATACCGAAACATTAGCGGAACACTGAATAAACATGAAAAAAACATGAAAACTTTCGGTTTACACGGCGAGAAAATAGCAATAACAAATCACTAGTATAAAAAGTCCCCCCGGCCGCCGCCGCCGCGTCTCTCTGTCTGTCTGTCTGAAAGCGATTAACTCTAAAGCTACGAACGGATTTTCATACGGTTTTTCACCAATGATGGATGAAGTGATTCAAAAGGAAGGTTTATTTATTTTACATGGATATGTGTATTATACACTAAAACATTTCATTAACGTTTTGTGCAAGTTGGTTGAAACTGAAAAAATCCGTGACAAAGACGGGATGATACGCTAGTTTTAAATAAAAAATTTATAGAGTACTACACTTAATAGCAATTTTATTAAAAAATATATTTACATACTCTCCCTCAAATAATGAGGCCCGATTTAAGTGAAATAACAACATTAAAATAAAATTAACGCTACCCACTCAAGAGGCCTTTGGTACTGGCAGGCAAAGTCTTTCTTCGATGATCTATGTTCCGCCACTCCTTATTTTCTTTATTGTCTCTTTCATATGGACCAAGTTACCATTACAGTACCTACTTGAAAAACCTGAAAAACTCTCTTCATTCGTGTTGTTGCCGGTTTCCATACTGCTCTCTTAAATATTCTATACAAAAAGTATATCTGCTTTTTGTTGCAAAATTATGTTTTGCGTAAGTTTAACTTGGTTATGACATCATCTTCCGTCTAATGTTATAAAAGGTTATTTAATAACTACTTGTTGTACAATGTAGGACACAGACTTTTAGTTCGCTTTGCATCGATTTTTTGAACGCGTGGCTAAATACTTAACTACAATATGCGTCGCAGATGAATCAATATGGAATTGGAAAATAATTTCAGACAACAATACCGTAATTTAAGGAATATTATTATCCTTTAAATATTAGTTGCATAACTACGGGTTTAAGTTTAAGGATCCATAAAACTTTAATAATCAGCATGATTGGGTAACAAGAAAAACGCTAGGCAGTGATAAGAATTTAACTTTCTGCTTAGAGTTAAGATACTGATTAATGAGGGATGTTCATAAACACAATTATTTACTAACTAGCAGCGAAACCCGGCGTTGCTCGGGTTAAAATACATCGCATGTTTAATGGTATAAAAATATGTATTTAAGGATCTATTTTTAACGTAGATACTATAGATTTCTATCTTCGATATTTAGAGACTTATTCGACCATTAAATATACGGTGTATATAGAGTATATTAAATTTACTAATTGAAATAATTACAATTGATCTTTATTCAACTGCAAACACGATCAAACTGACGAAAAGTCACTGAATTTCGATTTATATACCATAATACATCGAAATTTCTAATACTAGAACATTCAAGATTATTCCCAACAATGACAGCTTATCCTAAATTTATTAAGAATTTCTAAATCATTTGTAAATTTTTTCGTTTTTTTTTTTAAATTTTAAAGAACATTCTAGAACTTTCAAAATTATTCCCGATAATGACAGACCACCCTGAAACTTTGTAGTTTTTTTAATAATAGTAGATCGTTCTAGAATATTACGGCAAAATCTAGAAAATTCTAGAAATCCTTGATATTTAATGGATTTTATTTTTAGAACCTTCTAGAACATTTCAGATTGATCATAACAATTGCAGACATTTTGAATCTTTCTAGATCATGTCAGAAATTTTAAGAACTTTTTAGAACATTCCATACCGACATTTTGAATCTTTCTTGATCATTCCAGAAATTTCTAGAACATTTCAGATTGAAAATAACAGTTGCACACAATTTGGAACTTTCTAGATCATTCCAGACATTTCTAGAACTTTCCGGAATATTTCATATCGATTTTAACAGTTGCACACAATTTGGAACTTTCTAGATCATTCCAGACATTTCTAGAACTTTTTCTAGAACATTCCATACCAATGCAGACATTTTGAATCTTTCTAGATCATTCAAGAAATTTTTAGAACTTTCTAAAACATTCTGGATCGATTTTGACAGTTGCAGACATTTTGGAACTTTCTAGATCATTCCAGAAATTTGGGAATTCCTCCAGAATTCCACTTCCACTTCATTCCAGAATTTAGATATTTTGGAACTTTCTAGATCATTCCAGAATTTTTTAGAATTTTATATCATTCTAAATCGATTTGAACGGTTGCACACGTTTTGGAACTTTCTAGAAATTTTTAGAACCTTCTAGAACAGGGGTTCCCAACCTTTTTTTGTCTACTGCCCACTTTAAGAATAAATTATTTTTTAACGCCCCCCTTTTTAAACATACTTAAAAACCGCTAAGTACTTATAACTGATTATTGAAACGCAACTTTATAGTATTCGGACAGAGTATCTTTTATTGAAAATAAAACAAACATAATCAATTCTTATATAAAAACTAATGTGAAGGTTGAATCTGATGCTGTTCAATAAGTTTGTTGATATCAGGTTCCAATTTACTCAAAAACAGCCGCAAGTCGCCACGTTCGGTAACACGCAAACGATTTCTCTTTTTAGTAAGCAGCGTTGCCACAGCACTAAAACCACGTTCACACAAATATGACGATGGGAATGCTATCAAGAATCGTTGAACAATTGACCACAATCCAGGGTACAATTGCAGGATCGGTTTTTGAAGCCAAAATTCTTGATATCCATTTTTGAACTTGATTTTTATTTCTTCGTTTGTTGTCAATTCTATAAGTTCTTCTTCTAGCTGAGGTGACATTGCTATGTTGACATTTGAAAACGGATCCAACACCCAGTCTGGTATTTCCAAGTTTAAAATGTCCTGGTATCGTTCGGTGAAGTCAATGTGGAGGTTTTCCAAATGTTGGCAGTAGGCAAACAAGTCGTCGTTACTGCAGGATACTGATAAATTCGGAAAATTGTGAAACTCACGTCTGCCCATATTCTTTTTGTGCAGAAGCAGTTTGGCTGCGAAAGCAGCAACGACATTTTTTGTTTTAATTAAATTTAGTTCATCGCCTTGCAGTTGGAGGTTCATGTCGTTGAACAATTTATACAGGTCTGTCATGTAAGCTATATCATTCTTTGATTTTATGAGCTTGTTGCGCAGTTCTGTATCTTTAGTTTCCAAGAACTCTATCACAGAGTCAAACAGGTTGTAAAATCGAATCAGACAATTGCCTCTTGACAGCCAACGAACTTCAGTATGAAGCAATAAACGGTTGAAATCTTCGTCATTAGTAACACAAAGCTGATGAAATAATCTATCATTCAAAGAGCTGCTACGGATTTTATTGACTGCTTTGATGACATATTGCAGTGATTGAAATAGTCGTTCACTTAAGTTTCTAGCAACCAAATGTTATCTATGAATAACGCAATGTATAGCAAGGACATCTGGAATTTTATTTTTTAAGTACGCTATGAAGCCTTTATGGCGCCCTGTCATAGCCGGAGCGCCATCCGTAGCAACTGATATAATATTTTTCAAAGGAATCTCTTTCTCTTCACAAAACTTTTCCAATGTATTGAATATGGTTTCGCCTTTTGTATCTGTCTCCAAATTTCTGGCAAACAATAGTTCTTCACGTATTTTCTCATCTTTAATAAACCTCACGTAAGATAGCAACAACGCTTCATTAGTTGGTAAAGTGGACTCATCGAGCTGAATTGAGAATTGACTAGTCCTCAGATGATTGCACAATGATTCTTCAATGTTTTCAGCCATTTCATCAATTCGTCTTTGCACAGAATTATTACTCAAAGGAATTTTTCGGATAATATCTGCGGCCGGTTTATGAAGCACAGTAGTTATTACTTCCTTTATTGCTGGCAAAATTAACTCTTCTCCGATGTTGTGTGGTTTGCCTTTTTGAGCAATTAACAAAGAGATATTGTACGAAGCTCGAAGTCCGTCGTCATCTTGCTTAGCAGCCGCCGAAAATAGTTTTGATACACTTGGCTGAATATTATGCTTCTTCTCTAGGTCTTGAAAATATGCTACATTCTTGTCTTTCTTATCTGGATGCATTTTATTCAAATGATCTTGCAGTCTTGAAGGCTTCATTGCTTCGTTCGAAAATGTTTTTAGACATAGAAGACACAAAGGCGACGACGGGTTTGTGGGATTTTCAATAAATCCAAATTTAATATATTCCGCAGAGTATTGCCGTCTCTTCTTTTTTACTTCCGACATTGTTTTGTTTTGAGAAATACGTAAGGGTTATAATGAAGTACTGCTTATCTATTATGCGCGAAACCGCAAATGAAAATAAAATAAATTTACGTCGTTTATATAGGATTGCATAAGCAGCACGCACCAACAGGAATAAGACAAACGTGCATAAACTCGTTTATCTCATTCGACGCCCAATCGTACTCGACAAGCAAGAACAAGTATTATAGAACCAGCCGATTGATACAGGAATGTACAAATCGGATTATTTAACAAAAACTTGTTAAAACATGATTGCCCGCGGTCTATTATATCGAACCGAGTTTGAGCTATATCTTAATTGATATTAGTTGATGTTCACAAGATGTAGTCGAGAGTCGAGAGCTCAGTCGGTGTCTAAGAGTCTTCCTAGCTAGGTAGATGAAATTATAAATCGACCCCAAAGCCCTACACAACGCCCCCTTTTTTTTCTGGGTCTCTTACCGCCCCCCTTTAGGCCTGCAGCGCCCACAAGGGGGCGTTATCGCCCACGTTGGGAAAGACTGTTCTAGAACATTCTAGATTGACTGTAACAGTTGCACACATTTCGGAGTTTTCTAGGTCATTCCAGGAATTTGTAGAACTTTTCAAAAGTTCTCTTGAGTTAGAAATGTCAGCTATACCTATATTTATTCACATTTTTGCCACCCACAACCACCCACTTCCACCCACCGCGACCAAACTCCCTTACTTTCACCGTGAGACCAAGGGGTATTTACCACCCCAACGGGAAGTTAATTCGAGTTGGTGGTGATAGAGAAAACCCTGTCTTTACAAACGAACATTAGCATTTTATATAATATATTAAGATTAAGATTCATGCTACCAAACAAATTACTTTAGTAGATTTTTGGACCTGTAGGTAATTTTCTTATAATATTAATGGAGAGGCGGAATTAGATAATGGCTTATGAGATGGATTTATATTTTTCTAACGCGGTGCATTTTTCTTAATGAAACGTTGCGTGATTTTTTAACAGACTTTAAAAAATGAGGAGGTTTTATGTTAGACTGTATGTATCTTTTAATAAAAATGTATGTTCATCGATTTCTTCGCCATTTTTGGACCGATTTTGTTCGAAAGAGTTTACTCCAGAGGTAGTCCCATTGTCACCAAGTCAGGATCTGATGAAAGAATCTTAGGGAAATTAGATTGTGAAAAATCCAAGAAAATAATTAGGTAGGGTAAGAATTAACCGCGCAAAAATATTTAATATTCGGGTATAAAACATTTTAGATACATGCATAAAAGCAATATTTTTTTGTTCTGATTGCGATAACAGGTGTATCCGTGTATCGGGTTAGCTTATACCCCGTATTTTTTTTATAGATATGGGTTTGCTCTTGACCACAATCTAGCCCAAGGGCAGAGATGTGATCGAGGGAAGCAAGCTCACCCAGAGGATGCCTATTCACTCGAGAAGCAACTTTTAAAATATTATTTTTTTGAATGCACACAGACGGAATCGCGGACAACAGCCTATGATATTCTAGATATTATGCTGGATCTTTTAAAAGTCCTTTTGAAAGTTATATGTTTCAAGCCACGTTAATGCGATTTCTAAATATCACAATAATATTCTCATCATATTCATAAAATAAGGTTATTCATAATATTAGTACTCCTTACAAATTTTGAATAAGTAAACAATTTTTCCTCTAATAAGTACCTCTAATAAGGATTTTTTTACAGATCTTTTAATTTTTTGGGCCTTTTTATATTTCGAAAACGGTACGGCAAAATTGTATTACTATTGCCTCCTATGTCATAGTAATACTAGAAGCTGAGAACATAGGGGGCAATAGTAATTCAAATTTCGAAGTGCCGTGCCGTACCGTTCGAATTATAAAAAGGACCATAATTTGACATTAACAAACACGTCTTTATCCAGCACTAAACAATATTTTAAATGAATACCGTCTGAAGGGAACTATATTACAAAAATAGTCAAGAATCTTATCGGATTCCTTAGGGATTAATATGGATTGAATTTCTATACTTGAGAGATATTTGAATTCATTTAAATGAATTTCTTCATACCTTTTCATTATAATTATACCTGAATAAATAAAAACTAAATCCAAAAAACGTACTGTCTGTTATACAGGGTAATAAAAAACCTCCTAGCCATATTCAAAATCCTGAACCAGTATCACTCAAAAAACACATTCATGAAAATAAAATAATAATATTTTTTCAATGGGAATAGTAAATTTTTCGCCTAAAACTAGATATTAATCCTACACCAGGCACGCGACGGGTGCGGGTAGCGCTCAGGGGGTGCACCCGAGTGGTGTCTTAAAAAAATATTAAAAAAAACAAAAGTGTTCTGTAAGTGGTACTGGTTCAGGATTTTGAATATAGCTAGGAGGTTTTTTATCTCCTTGTATTTTAGGAGAAAACTTACAGAGTATTCCGAATGACTTTGAAAGGGCGTTCAATATGCTATAATTTATGTTTTCTTACAAAGTCGGTTAAAAATACATCTAAGAGTACGTAGATAAACAAAGATAGACGCAGGTCGTGATCTATGCCACGTTAGATCAAACCATTAGCATACAACTCGTTTTTTTTTGTAAAAAACATCGCTTGAAATATTTACAATACAATTTTATATCGTAATCAACTAATCATTCAGCTTATCGCAGTTAGAAATACTTCTATGATTATAAAGTAAAAGAATACGAGTATGTGCGGTATAATTAATAAATGACACACATTGCGCGTTGTAATTTCGATAAGGATAAGGTTAGTTTAGATAAGTATCAAATGTAGGTAAAAAAACTGTACAAATATGTTGGATGTCGTATAATCATAATTTCGTATCGCGTCGATCAACTACTACTGACAGTACTGAACGGATACGTAGCGGCGTGAAGGCGCCGGCGGCTCGGCGCGGCGGCGGCGCGGCGTGAGCGTACAGTAAGTACAGAGGTTATCTTATCACTGCGTGACGCACTAACTTAAACCTTGAACTCTCCTCCGCTCGACGATGATATATCAATAAGGCCTCCAAAATGTATCAGATGATCACCGTTGGAGCATTAAGTAGATAATTTTCTCCAAAATTAATGTCACTCCCCATAGTAAATTATAGCAGAATATGATATTATTCGTCACAAGGATTCCTAACACCTCGAAGAATGTGGAACTTGAAGCGGTAGCGGGTTTGAGGGTAACATCTCCAACGCGTCAGTGGGAAACATTCCGGAGAACGCCGAGTTCACAAATACGAGTCAGAATAGAACGGCGTCTTCCTTTGTCGTTTACAGAGTAGCAGCGAAGTTAGCAGTCTGAGCTAGCCATATAAGAAAAAGCAAACTTGGACGCCTTGTAATAAGCCAACCAAAGTGCACCAAAGCAAACAAACTAACTCAACTCAGTAATGTTAAAACAAAAGTGTGCCAAAAGTAAACTTGATGGAAGTTTTCTTATCACTGTCCAAGGGTAAAATAAAGATAATAAAAATAACATGTTTTTATTTGTGACACAGAGCTGATGAAATAAACTAATATTTTATCTAATTATTTTTGATAAATATAATCAAAATGTACGATGACATTCTTTCGATGCGAGAAATGCATAGGATTTAAGATATTGATTTCATAAGCTATTTTTTGTTCTACTCTAACATCTAATAGTACCTATATTGTTCAACAAGGGTTGAAAATAATCGATTGCGACGAGAGTACTGTTGAAGCACGAGCCGAAGGCGAGGGTTTTAAGTGCACCCGAGTCAGCAGTCGTATTTTCTCCCATGCGATACGTACTTATTACTTTATACTACGCCTACGAGGAAAGGACGACATAATTTTAACAATCTAGGGACATGGCAGAGCAAAAATAATCAAAGCCAAAACCATCTTCTCTCGGAGCCATTCGAGGCAATTTCGACCCCTCTGTAACTTATGAGCCTAAAGCTAGAAGCCTGACATTTCCCTTCGCCCGTCTACTTAACCTGAGTTTTTTTTTAGTAAACTGAAGAACACAATATAACTAGGCATATCCCTGAATTTAATTCCATTTGGATCTCTAGTTTATTAACTATGGCAAGTCAAAGTTTGCCTTTATTTGTTATTGACCACAATCTCGCACTGGCCGATCATTAAAATTCCAAAATTTGTAAAAGGCTGAAATTTGGTACAGAGGTATTTTTTAATACCCAGATACAGCAAAAATTATCACACCTGTATTTTAGAAGATCTGGAGTACGCGCCCGTATAACAATTCAAAATGTTTGTTACTCATACTATTACTCTAATAATCAAAACTCTAAGGTAGTTCTAACAGTCATATAGAAAGCTACAATTTGGGATAGAAATAGAGTTTTATGTCCAGATAAAGAAAAATCTCCCGAAATATGGAGATTCGAATATCTAGAGCACCTGGTTACTCTGCCGAAAAATAAGTATAAACTCAAAGCCCAGTCAAAATTAGCGTTCACCAAAACTCTAACAAACCTATAGAGATAGGGATTTTGAAAAAATTGCAATAATATAGCTAGACATCAGAATAAACCGTAGGCAAGATAATAGGTGGTTGGCCGTTGTATGATAAATTTCCCATTATTTCCCTTGGCGAATATTTTTCAGTTTTATAGGAAGAATCATTATGAAAAAAGGACTACTCACAAAAAGATATGAAATGCTAGTAGCATGTAAAAAAATTGCAAGTTTCGCAATTCTTCTGCCGAAAAAATTTGTTTGATAAAAAGCAAAACTAGGTCGGACAATAATACAGTACCTGTCTGTGCATCTCTAAGCACCTATAGCAGCATCTATGTAATAACTTCATCTTCTTATTGTGTAAGTAAAGTCAAGTATGGGCCTTTTTTATAATTCGAACGGCACGGAACGGCACTTCAAATTTTGAATTACCATTGCCCACCATGTTCTCGGCTTCTAGTATTGCTATTACATAGGAGGCAATGGTAATACAATTTTGCCATGCTGTTTTCAAATTATAAAAAGGCCCTATGTGGCGTACTTGACTTGCCCTGTTGTCAGAGTTTTCAAACCGCCAAATGGCCCCTGACTAAGCTCGTAGTCAATCGTTGTTTGTTAAATAAAATGACTAGGCCATAGTACAACATGTCACAGAATGTTTTGAAACACAGTATACTTAAATCAGAATAATCTACCTACTACTATGCTATTCAAAATTTTTAAAAAACCTACACGGTGCGTAATAGATTTCACACGACTTTCAACGCTTGGTCAGCAGGCATTGAAAGTATTTTTCAAACAATTTTTCCCCTTATTGGAATAAAGGCGATAGATAGAAATATTTTTTCCGTTTTAAATTTAATTTTGAGAAATTCAGTTTCACCCGAAAAAGACATCGTAAAACCTGGTGTAACTTTCAACTGCAGTTCGAGTACGATGGTGATAGCGCGCGTAATGGGCCACGGTCTTATGTCAAAATTTCAACATTGACAACGCCAGAGGACGAGGAAGCCTTTGCGCGGGGCCCTCGCGCAATCAAAGTGAATTTCAGCATCAGCAGAGTGGCGCGACGAGCGAGTTTGTCGCCATATCGTGCTCGAGCTGCTGTAATAACTTTTTAATACAAAATCCTTTGCGTGAATGAATAAAAAAGGAAACTACGTTTCTTTATTAAGATAGTGATAAGTAAATGGCAAACAAGAGAAACTCGTTGATATATATAGCGTTATCAATTTTAGTAAGTATTCGATTGTATACTAACACCATAAGCAGCTTCAAGAACAAAAGCATAACTTTTTTAAATAAATTCGTTTGATAGACTGTGTTTTACTCTGTGGATAGGGTGAGGGAGTATCGAGCTCGAAGGTGGGGTGAGGGGTTTTTGGTGTTTCCCTGGGTGGCAAGCGACGCCACGCGGGCGGCCGATCGCGCCGGCGAGACGCCTTGACGCCGGCCGTGCCATCGCGACATGACATCGCACGTACCAGCCACTGGCTCCCTGAATATATTTCCTGACTAGCTTTCCGCCCGCGGCTCCGCCCGCGTGGACTACAGGTTATATCGTGCCCAACTGTGGGATAAAATGTAGCCTATGTCCTTTCCCAGGCTCTAATCTATCTCTGTACCAAAATTCATCAAAATCGGTTCAGCGGTTTAGGCGTGAAAAGGTAACAGACAGACAGACAGACAGACAGAGTTACTTTCGCATTTATAATATTAGTAGGGATGACTACAAGCGAGTAAAGCCAAAGGATAAAATAAGATGGCGTGCCTGTAAGATGGCTGTACGAAAGTATTGCGCGTTGGAGCGTCACTAAAATACATTACGAATATAATAGAACTTCGGCTTCCATTTTTGTTGTTTTACTATTTATCAAAAACTATATTTGTTATATTTGGAGCGCCTATATAATTCAAAAACGATCAGCGGATTTAAATTTTTAGAACATGGAACATCTGTAAACGTTCTCCTATCATCAAAGTTTTACCAAGGTACTAAGTAAAGTTCAATTTTTAACTGCACCTTAAATATAATTCTATGGTATTAAATATAACGACACTACACTTACCTAGGACAATTTAGCGCCTGTTGGTAGTGGTAGGTGAACTAACATAGCTTTAGAATTGGTTTGACGTCTAAACAGCTTCTAATCTAGTCTACAATTGGCTATTACTTACAGATCTTCTGATTTTGAGAAAATACTTTGGGAAATCAGGAACGTAATGATTCACCTACAAAGATTTATTCTGACAGAAACACATTATGAAATTTTGTAAATTAAAACTTTTACTACTTACTTGTATCATCCGTATAATTAAGAGTCACAAGTAAGACATATACATCTACGATTTTTCATATTAAATAGTTCTGTTTGAGAAGCTGGAGACACGGAGAGAATACATTTTAAGATGGACAAGTGCTTAACTTGAATTTCCAAATCTAATCAATGTACTTAAACGTGAAGAAAACGAAAAAAAACTACCATTTTTATACAAAAAGCTAAAAAAAAGCTGACGTTTTCGTTTCCGTTTCTGTCAGGATTTCACAAACATAAGGCGACTACAGCACCTAAATTACGATTTTATGATGCGTAGATAAGCATGACGCACTGCATTAAATAGAAAAAAAAATACTACGGTAATATTCAGGACATAAACTAGATAAGTAGTTTGCTGAAAACATGATTCAGCACTTTTGGTTCGATAGAAAAAGCTCACGAAGTCACCTCTAAATACCCAATATTGTGTATCTTTTAAGCTGTAAAAACGATAGTAAAATGCACACAGGAACTTGAATTTGCTATCAAAATGTTCGTGAATGAACACTCTCGCTAAGAGTTAACGCATTTTTCGATTTAAGCTGTTATCTTTCCATAAATCTCATTTTTCTAACTTTCGAACATGTTTTTACGCACGCACGCTTTCATAGTCCGTAAACTTCGTGTTACGGATCGACACTGTTCGCACTGCCGGCCCAGGCCTGTTGAGAGACGGAGATGGCACTATGGCACTGCCTTTTTTGGGTGCTGTAGTCGCCTTAATGCAAAACAAAATTTTCATTGATTAGAATTAAGAATTTAGGGTTAGAACTTACTCATCTGAAAATTTATCCCCCTATGTGTCTCAAGATGCCTTTACAGCTTCTCCAACAGACCTGTTTTAATCCTTAAGTATGTATGTATTTATTATTTTATTGTACGTGAGCATAAGGTGCACAAGACTCATTATAAAAAAAGTACAAAGGCGGACTCATCCCACAAGGGGATTTCTTCTAGTCAACCCATTAGACAGTGTTGATGGGTGTAAGTAGGTAATACTGATTTGACATTTAATTTAAATTCAAAACCATTGAAGTATTATGTACTAGATGTTCAAAACCAATGAAGTAGGTATAGTGCCTCTATTTTCTTGTTGTGGTTCGGCAAATTTCGTATTTCGAATAAGTAAATTGATTTTCAAAAGGCAAGAACGAGACAGACACTGTTTGTCGAGAGATATTAAGAAAATAAAGGCACTGTAAGTAGTTTATTGTCTACGTCCAGTTATTTTTAATCGAACACGAGTAGAGACACGACAAAGCTCTGTAAGTTTACGATGAGCTACCAACGATACTTGTTTTAAAAGCGTTAGTTTATAATACAATTTATCGTTGGTAGCTCATCGTATAAAATGTTCAGATATCAAAGTATAAATTGTTTTCTAACTCAGGTGGCGATGGGTTAACCAAGACTCTCAGCCACCTCTAAGGTAAACAGCCGCCGATTAGCCGCGGTAAGAAAATCGTCAAAAATGTAAAAGTTTTAACAAAATTAAGATTCTCACAGTTTTTTTCGCAAGTATAAAACATATATTGTAACGGCTAAGTAATACGTTTAAAACTAACCTGTGATCAAATGTTTAAAACTTGTGGAATGCTTTTGTGTAAAATGCTGTGCTGAAAGTAAGTTTTTTCTCGATGTTGATATAATTAGATAATACAAAGGACGCAGGCTAAAAAAATTTTATACACTTTACAAGCTAAAGGATTGTAGACCATCTGTAGATTGTAGACCAACCACAAAATCAAATAAATAAACAAAGCAACCACTTATGATTTTTTAAAGAGGGCTAACACACTGAGGACATAACACATGATTACTACTGACTTTTAAATACGTAGCAGTGCCATCAAAAAAGGTGTTTTATATTTCTAGCCAGGCCTTTAGAACGAGATTTCTATTACCTAACCGGATATAAAGTATCTTAACTTACCTTCGGAATACCTAAATAATATAATTAACATAGGACGATGGACTAAGATACAGGAGAGGAAATTAAAAATAGCCTGGGGACCAAATGTTAAGCAGGCTTATTATAATAATTTTGGATTTTGCATGAAAGCCCGCGGCCGTGTCGCTTCAACATAATAAATTTCTTATAATGTTTCAAAGCTGCCTTAGCTGCCAGCTCCAACTCGAAATTGATGCCGAGGGGAATGAGAATACACTCAATACCCTAACTTTCACGGCTCAGTTCATTCTAAATTTAAACCTTATCACCACCCAATAAGGATACTTAATTGGGAATAATTGGGAAAAACAACTCGACATTTCTGATAAGGAAAAGACTTATAATATCAGTTAAAAGGAAACTGTTGTCTAGGTTACATAGAAAATGCAAAAAAAAATGCGTAGCGTAAGTATAATAAAAATGTTATAATAGTAGATTAAGCAACAAGTGGAAAAAACAGTGTATTATGTCACGAGCAGCATATTGAATTCTGAGCGAAATGAAGGATTGGTAAGAAGCTAAGGATTTAAGTCTGCCCAAGACTAAGACACTTTTCTCCCCGAGGAGCTTACTCTACTTTATACACCTACTGTGAGGTTAAATAAAAAATAAATTATAAATTCATCCCATCAATAATGTTTTGAGAATTTGTTTCTATATCAGAGACGAAGGCTCAAAACAGGTACCTAATCAGTTACTGGCTTAGCGACATAAGTACATTGTTACAATAAAAAAATATATACTGCTATATATATTGTTAAGCTGGTTATAAGCTATTGATTAAGAATCTAAATAAATAAAAAATGAAAAAAAAACTAAACGTTTTCATTTAAAGATTTAAATTATTCCTATTAACCTTTAAGCTCAAATAAAAAATCTTTATCGAAAGTAGGTATACAACGTGGTACGTAGTTTTTATTTTATATAGGTCACATTCAGGCCAGCAACTTTAATTAAACGTGTTTGCGTTTTATATGAATTAATTCTCCAAATAAAGCTTTTGCAACGCAAATATCGATTTATTTGCAGTTTGTTTTGGTGTGCGATCAGTTCCAATTCGCGAAATTAAATGATAATAGTAATTTGTTTTCAAAGTTAAATCCATTCAACTTTGCAATTGCAGTCGAAAACATACGACTTCTTACAAAATAACAATCTATATTTTAACAATGGTAACTTAGAAGTATGTTAGTAGTGTTAGTGCACTATGTCAAAGTAACATCTTGCTACGTTTTATTTCTAACTTAGCACAGACAGCAGCACGTCAGGTTACCCATTTGCATTACGTAAGCCGGCGCGAGCGAAATCAAGGTCAACATATGTAGCCTGATGTGGTGCAGTGTGTTACCTATTATAACTTCCACTAAGCCATGAACCTATGACGATTGTGCACAATTGCAAAACCTAAATATTTCTGTTTTTATATGGTTTTTTCCTTTGAAATCCCACATTTAGATACTATTAAGTACTTAAGAAACATCTTAATCTCAAATTAAATTAGTTCGCCTTTGACGACGACGGTTTCTGATATTTTCTGTAAAATAAATTTAATATTTTATTAAGGTTTGGTTATCAGTTATTACTTAACAGATTATTCTGTTCCAAATAGCAGCTGTGCAGTTCAGTTTAAGGACAGCAAGGACTGCAGCTGACAAAAGATGAAAGGAACCGTTTTCTCAGTGAATGAATACGAAGTATGAATATTTACTATATCTAAACCACGCTGACTAAGATAAGTAATTTCATTCAAAATGTAATATTTTTTCCTAGTTTTTAAATAAAAACAAATTTAAAAATCGTCAACTTAAGAGCGAACTATCTGAAAATAGTCAACTTTTCGACAGTTAAAGTACGGGTATTTGAAGTTTGTTAATTGTCTGTTAATTTATTTTACACAACGTATATTTTGTAAAGTGATAAGCACTTCCACGAAATAAGTTCTTCTTAAAATAAAGTACTCGTATTGCTTTACGTACTTTCACGAAATATGTTACAGGCGGGGTTGATCACTTGGTCAGCTTTCGAATGGCTGACAAAGTGGAGCTCTTGACACCGCGCCGCGCGTCTTTGCAGCCACGTCCATCAGCTCTTCAGCAAAGAGTTACGAGCTTCAGGTCAACAAACAATACGTGGCATAGTTCTACCACGCAGTGCGTCGGACGTCCAGACGCACTGCGGGGTACCACCCTTATCTTCTCGAGATCCCTCGGATACGTACTGAGCGCTATTCTTCATCTTTTATATTGCGCACTGCCAGGGAGTGGAATTCCCTGCCGGCGTCTGTATTTCCGAGTTCATACAACCCAAACATCTTTAAAGTGCGAGTGAATAGGCTTCTTCTGGGTGAGCTCGCTACATCCTCGACCATATCTTTGCCCTAAGCTAGATTGTGGTCAAGAGCGAACCCATTTTTAATATAAAAAAATATGTATATACTTAGTTATTTCTAGATTGTACACAAAAAACGGGTGTGGGTACGTCCACATCACAGCCTTATGAAGGTGCTACATTATGCAAAACTACAAAATCTGAGTTTTGATGAGTTTTTGTGGTTATTTGTTACTTTATTTGTGCCATTTACACTTAACCTCACCTAACCTAACCTAAACAGAGAGTATCACCAACATTTAAATCTGATAAAATTATGGTAGATATATAAAATGAGATTCATGTACGAGTAATAAATAACAAAAATGTAATTTGACTAAAAAGATGTGGTTCGTCTGTCTTTTTGTAGACTTAAGTTATATCTTTAAATCATCCATATACTGTTCTAATCACTGATTGCTTGCATATCTCCCAACATAGGCCTACCAATGAAAAAACAAACCTAACTTTTTACAGTTGCCAAGCGTACAATGCGCATCAGAAATAACCGGTTAATGTTGACGTACTATTGGAGCAACGTTGATGCCAAATCACATGATTCACATTTTAGGCGGGTCACGAGCGACACCCACTTCTCACAAACGGTTCACGGTGGTATTTTCTACAGTATTTAGGTACCTAGTTATAGTAAGGGTAAAAGCCGAACAGCGGGCCCCGGAATATTTCCCTGAAAGAAATAATCCCTGAAATTTAGATTTATCCACGGAAAACTTTACGTCGCTGGTTATTATTAAAACGAAAAACAAAACACATGAAAATGTCTCCAACTGAGAGTGTAAATAATTGTAATAGTCGACATAAAAATAGTTAACGTTCGGTAGCTGGCAGCCGTTTGGCAAAAGTTTAGATCGAATAGAGGCGGCACGCGACACATGCTACGACATATTTAACTAGATCACAATAGCATTTATGGCTTAGAATTTAGACGACTAATGACTAGTCACTATAGCATTTAAAGACACAGAAAACAGATTGACAGATAAAATGTATTCCTAATAATTAACAATTAGATCTATTTTTGATTCATTGTTTTTCATTAAGTACTGGCTTAATTTAAAAAATGTAATTAAGAATGCTTGACAGTACAAAATTGGACCTCTTCAAATATGAGAGGGAGACGCGATCGTCCACAAAAGAAACGCGTGACAAATTGGACTCCTCCTGAAATTGGTGGTGAATGGCTGAGCTCTGTGGGTTATTGAAAAAGAAAAAAGAGGTCTTTTCCCAGCAGTGGGATTCTGAAGGTTCCGGTTAGTAAAACTAATAATTATATACAATAATGAACGCTACGCGCAGAAACTCGCGACACGACCTTTTGCTCGCGCGTCGCGTCGTTGACGCGAGCTCAATAAAATTAATCTGTGTTCTGCTGAAGCCGCGTCCGAAACTGTGTCAGTTATTCACATTTTCTATTTTTGTGAGCTATTTGTGCACTACGTATATTTATTTGTTTTATTGTGGATTGTTTTGAGGTATCGGCTAAATCTGGGCGGCGGCGTATCACTGTAGTGCGAGAATGTCGACGAGCAATCGACGCTTGCACTCGCTATCAATATGTCACGCATCGAAAGTCATTTTGAGGAGACTGTTATCTTATTCTCACACGTTGGTCAATCTCAGCGTGAGTGCTTGTCTTTAAGATTAGGTATACCTTACGATTTGATTTTGTAGATATTGCGGTCTTTAAACATTTCATTGGCAATGTTTCCTCTTGTTAAGGTGTCTATGGCTTATGGTTACAAACCATAGACACAATAGTTACTTACGTACTTTCTGTACTGTTGAATCATTGACTTGTTATTGTTAAATGAGTCCAAAATAAATGTGTGAGTGCCTCTTCACAATTGCTTATGATATTTTTACGTTTTCAACCACCGATTATAATATATATCGACAATAAAATTCCATATAATTATTGAATGTGGTTGAGAAATGCGACCTGTAGATGAGAACAGCCGGACAAAGCATAAAAATGCTAAAACGGAGCCGCTTTGCCGAAAGCAAACTCTGTCAAAAAAAACCTTCCAAATATTCTTGCATATAGGTATATATTACGGGACTTAACAGTATTCCAAATCTCTTTATTTCTTTAATAAACCTATAGTTAGGAGTTATAAAGATAAAAATAACTTTTCTAAAATGCTAATAAAAAAGGAAAGCAATGGAACAATACGCATCAGTTTGACCACAATCAGACTTTCCATAGCTTGATTAGTCTCACCGGCACTAAGTGTGGTGTGTACTAACACTAATTCGCCGCGGTGTACTGAGCTACGGAAATTATTCATTGCGGGAGGTCTGCCATCAAATCGCGCTGGAAGAAGGGACACGTGGACTCGTTGACTAGTGACGGGCCGCGGTGCCGCTTGCCACACGCCGCACCTCGATGTCGATGAATCGCGTAATTAGCGGCCAATGAATGGGTACATTGGCGCGAGCTCTCAGGTTATTTCCGTACGATTAATCCGAATATTAGCCCGCAACCCGACTTCGCTTACTATTCACGTCGCATTGTTTTGGTCCAGTTGCGTCAGTGGACGCTCGATAACTATGTCGTGACCTTTGTCTATTGAATTAATTATAGTTGATAGTGTTCATTCCGTTACTCTTCATTACAATATCCATTAATCAGTAAATTGTACCCTAAAATTAACGTCAATTAAAATAAGATGATTACTTGTTTATGAATTCCTATGTGCTCGGTTAGATTTTCGTTTAAAACTTGGTTAATTCGCTGTTATGTCCAATAGATAAAATTAAAATAGGTATATTTAAGCAAATGTGATGGAAGACAATGGATAAGTGTTAGTACACACATACATTGTTTTGATGTGTGTGCAGTAAACCACACTAAGCCTCAAAATAGTTGGCAATGGTCGGTTGGCCAAGGTCACGCAGTGGGTACGTATAGCTGTAGACACACCGCGTTGTAGCGCAACGCAACGCTACTCATTGACGTCTATGTGCGTCGCGATGAAAACACCGGTATTTGAATGACCTCGCCGTACAAAATAGTCACAACAGCTACCATGAATCTCCATCGCATTTTTTCCTGATATTAGTTTTCTTTTACCGCTGACTTTGTTTCATGTAGTCACTCACTTCGAGTTAAAATTAGTTTCGTAAAAGTTACTAAAACAATGTTTAGATGGATTATTATTTGCTTTCAGATGTAAAAAAATACAAGTGCATAGGATGTGGTTGTGTACGTGTTTCAAATAGCCCAAATAACCGGAATATGATTCTATTATCTCTGTCTAGTGCTAAACTTTTTGTCACCGGGAAAGAATACGCATTTCAAGACCAATGATAGATACCCAAAGTTCATGCATTATTTTGTTATTGCTCTGTGCCTGTGAGTAACAAATACCTGTTTCGTCTTGTTCTTCTATTTTTGATTTATTGTCATTTAAACTGATGTTTCTAGAACTGGTTTAATTTAGTCGTAAAGTTTAGAACTTATTTAATAATTATCCTATTTCGATCATTCCGATCGTCTTTGTTGTACACAGGTTTCTTTGTTTCAAAATCGAGATTCCCCTAATGTCCATTGTAGTAATTCAACGTAGCGCCACTTAAGCCCGTATTACAGAAGGAGACTCAAGTCTTGATCTATACTTAAGTATTGATCGTCTCTTTCTCTCACTATCAAAATGACAAAGACAAGAAAGTACCCCTAAAACACTATTACTTTCCGTCTTGGAAATGTACATGTCATGTCCGAGTCTTTTGCGTCTTTTTGAAGTTTTGAAGAGGAAATAAGTTACAGGAGTTTCCTGATCGATTAGAGCGCAATATCCGTGCCCTGCACCGGGCAGCGGAACCGCCTTCTATTACTCTTGCCTTACAACTAATCTGGGTCTAGATCGCTTAGACGATTCCTTCCTTTGAAATAGAGTTAGGAAAACGACTCGCCCACGTATATAAAGTAGCTAACATTTATGTTGTACGTTTACATATAGAGTGCGTTTTCCCAACATCTAGCATGGCTTTCTGACTAATGTTAATCTTAAACAAATAGTATTTATTGTTTCTTACATTTTTCTTAGCCAGTTAATTAAGGGTCTGTTTAATGTGAGAGTTTTCGAAATTTCTCGAAAATTGCCTCTTTTATTAGTGTTGACAGTAGGTACTATAAAACGTTATATAATTAAAGGCCTAATGATTTTAAGTAAGTCCCATATATTATTTTATCATATTCTCTGTAGAATTAAAATGTTCAGGACCACATTGACAATTATATGCATTAGGTGATAGAAAAGAGAAAATGCAATAGATACATTAAAAACGTTCCCAAGATGTGAGTTATTACAATACAATATTCTTTATTGCACACATATAAAGAATATTGTATAGGAATTCAAGGAATTCTTTATTCTTTATTATAGGAATTTCTTTATTGATTACAGAATATGTTTATACAACGAATTTGAAATAATGTATACAAATAGGCGGCCTTATTGCTTAACAGCAAATTCTTCCAGGCAACCTTATTATGTCATTTAATTTCATCTAAGTATAGCATATTTTATTTTCCCAAAAGGTATAGTTTCTGTAATAAACAGGAAGAAATTCACACCGCGCGGCCTTTGTTACGTTCAGTATTAACTCAAAACGTCGTCGTACAAGTATAAACGCGAGTGACCAGTCTACCATCAACTAATCGACCCTTATCAATCGACTACCTATGGTTTCACATGCTTTCCGAAGCGCAAAAATACTCGTAAGACTAGCGATAAATTGCCACTTTCTGCGTTGCTCTTCTTCTTATCGTGTAAATATAATTAAGAGTGTGGTGAACTTGACTAATCCTGGTGTCAGCTAGTGCGTTGCTTAATCTCATTCATCGTCCAGACAATGGTCGTAATTAAAATACAAGATCTTTTTAATGGTACCTATTTATTTTATTACTAAACCATTGCAGAAGTTTCAGTGCGTCATACAGAACATCGAATTTGTGGGTTCTCATTATTTTTCACTTTGGCATTTTTCTTCTCCACCGAGATAAATATCCACAGCTAAATACCATCTATAAATTCTTTACTATATTAGAAACTTTGTCCGTTTGTTTGAAAAAGCATCACGTGAAAACTTCTGGATGGATTTTTATATAACTTTGCATAGTGGTAGCTTGTATTCGGAGCAGGATTTAGGTTGCATAAAATTTCGAAATTCATCCAAAATTTAGCCAGTAAACCAACAACAAAAACCCCCGAAAAACCCAAACTACACTGGGCGTCAAAAATAAGTAGTACAGTTTTAAAATTGCGATTTCTCCCAAACTATAAAACTTAGACCTTTGAAACAAAAAAGGTAAAAAAGAAAATTTAATCTTATTCAATAAAAACTTCATGCATTATAAGAACTTATAATGCTTGACTTTAAAAAAAACGAATAAATAAAAACACTTTTTTTAAACTGTTGAAAGGTGTTGTCTTACTTAGGATTTTTGTGTTTGACACATTCGCTGCTGATAAAGCAATTGTAATTGAAAAGCATAGGTATCTTCAGAGAGTAAATTTGACTAATCATGCCTCTTTCACCAGAAGAATGTGCAAGAATCTTAGCTTTTCTCGAAGTGGGCATCAGTATGCGTCGTACTGCAAGGAGGGTGGGTGTAACTTTAAGAACGGTTCAGCGAGTAAAGCAAAGGTACGAAGAGACTGGAAACCATCTAAGGAGACGAGGTAATGGCAGACCCAGGTGCACAAGTACCCGAGAAGATCGCTTTATTGTTTCCACTGTGTTAAGAAATCGACACCTTAATGCAGTTGAGGTTCAGCAACAGCTTCTTCGGACCCGAACAGACTACATCAGTGAGAGTACAGTGAGAAGAAGACTTGCTGAAGCTAACCTGAAGCCTCTAAGACCAGCAAATGGCCCCAAACTTGAGACAGAGCATCGCGTAGCAAGACTACGCTACGCCCGTCAACACGTACAATGGGGCGAAGAAGAATGGGCTAGAGTTTTATTCACAGATGAGTCTCGATTCTCTTTATACACTTCAGATGGACGGCGGAGAGTCTACAGACGACCCGGTGAGCGATACATTCAAGCTTGTATCTCGGAAAGAGTCCAATATGGCGGGGGCTCTGTACACGTATGGGCTGGTATCTCTTCAGAGAGTCGCACAGAGCTTGTGGTAATAGAAAATGGGACTTTGACTGGTGAAAGATATGCCTCGGAGATCCTCAACGAGTATGCAGGGCCATATTTAATAAATATGGGTGATGGAGCCATCCTAATGCATGATAACGCCCGGCCACACACTGCTCACCACGTACAAGAGTACATTCAGGAGGTTGGCATCAACTTGATGGCTTGGCCATCGAGAAGCCCAGATCTCAACCCGATTGAACACGCCTGGGATGAGCTTGGGAGGCTAGTCAGAAGGCGCAGTCCACCTCCTGCCACACTCAGGGCTCTAAAACATGCGCTGATAGAAGAATGGGAAAATATTCCCCAACACCGCCTCCGAAACTTAGTGTTCAGCATGCCAAACCGGATCCAAGCTGTAATTAGAGCCCGAGGCGGCAACACAAGTTATTAAATTGTGAAAAAGTTCCAAAACGTGAAAATTAAGTGGTTGACATATCGTTAAAAATTGATACTTTTTAGTATTTATCTTAATTTTAAGTTTGAAACTTTATTCATGCCAAATAAAATATAACTTTAATAAACTTCGTTAAGTTTACTATAAACTGCTTTTTATTTCATAAGTGTAACTACTATAGTTTAGGAGTAATTGCAATTTGAAAAGTGTACTACTTATTTTTGACGCCCAGTGTATTTTGGGGTCACAGTTTGGAAATTTTGTTTTTAAAATGTGTATCATTAATAATTTTCCACGTCAAAAACGTAAGAGTCACCGACTTCAATCCCAAAAAGACAATTTTTTCAAGAGTTTCCCTCAATTTCTTCAGGATTCCACCATCAGTTCCTGGTTTCTTTACCATGGGACTACCCTTGGAATACTCCCTTTCCAACAAAAAAGAATAATCAAAATCGGTTCATAAACGACGAAGTTATCCGCGGACATACCTACTTACAAAAAAAAAATACGGTCGAATTGAGAAACCTCCTCCTTTTTTGAAGTCGGTTAAAAAAGCCGTTGGGTCGAATGGAATCGATGTATAGACGATGGCAGTTTCGAGGACAATTAGTTTACGGGGCTGAATAAAACAGTTAAAGTAATTTTCAAGCATGATCGAGCCGACCATTTCTTTATTTTACCCTATAAACAGATTCTCCAATGAGGCCACCGGTATAGAATTTTACATATTATAGACGTCAGATAATTGCTAATCAAGCCAAAAAAAACACTTTTGGATATATGCGATACGGTAATACTTTATGCTCAATATTTAGGTTTTACATATAGCTGCATAAAATACAACGCTGCATATGTTTTTAATCTGCTACGTTAAAACGCGAATTCTTTCAGACAACTGCTTAAAGTCATGAATATAACTGACAGTAAGGATTTCCGTTGAAAATGTAGAAAAACTGGTACTTACCAAGTTAGGGGAATAGATTTTGACCGTGGACTTCAAACATCTTTCAAATATAATTACAATACCCAATCAAGTACATTATGGAGGTAACGAATTTGATTTCGCATAAAATTTGTTTTTTTTTTCATGCGGATATCTCCTAATGTGAAATTTTGAGAAAGTATATTTTTTGGATAGAATTGGAAAGATGGATTTTGATAGTTTTTCGCAGAAAAATACTTTATAGATTATAATTATAAAACATTAGAATAACACATTGGTTTTATAATTATAAACATGTACACGGGAATAAAGTAGAAAAGCTGTTCAACATGGACAGAGGGCCAAACATCAGGTTACCACACGCGTGCACCCTGTGTTGTTGCGATAAGGATGATTTTGCAATGAAAATGGAGTAACCTGATGCGCTGGCTTCCGTACAATAATGAATGAGCAACAAACTGAAACTGAAGTGTCGGGTAAAGGATCTAGGCAATTTGTTTGATCATTTACAAGGGGCTTGACCATCACTTGTATGTGCCCCATCTTCACTGTACCTATAGAACTCTGTCGGGTGACCTAAAATTATCAAAAAAAATCACGTTTTTTGTACATATGGGAGCCCCCTTAAATATTTAATTTATTCTACTTTTTAGTATTTTTGAAAATTTCAACTGTCTAACTATCACACTTCGTGAGATACAGCCTCGGATAGACTTCTATAAAAACGAGCAATAAATATCACGTTTTTTGTATGGGAGCCCCCTTAAATATTTATTTTATGCTGGTTTTTAGTATTTGTTGTTATATGGCACAAAGAAATACCTCATCTGCGAAAATTTCAACTGTCTATCACGGTTCATGAGATACAGCCTGGTGACAGACGGACGGACGGACGGACGGACAGCGGAGCCTTAGTAATAGGGTCCCGTTTTTTCCCTTTGGGAACGGAACCCAAAAAACATGACAAAAAATTAAAATCCTAAAGAAAGTTCCACTTTTGCTACGCTGTCCCTTACACCCTGGTAGGTGTATTGTATATTCTAAACATTCACGCTATACCTACTTCTTAAAATGTGTTTAATAGAAACAAAAGTTAAACACTTCACGGTTTGATTTTTCCTATATAAAGAAATTGTCACTTGACGAATAAACACAAACAGTGAGTCAGAGCGGTTTCCCCGAGATCTTGTTTGGAAACCGAGTCGGACAGCTAAACGACGCAGCGGGGCGCGGCGCGGCGGTGGGTTTTAGGGCACGTGGGGGTAACGGGGGCGGGGGGAGGGGGAGGCAGGCTCTTTGTCTACGCTACATCCCTACGAGCCTACAACACAGGCGTTGTCAGCGCTCTCTTCTATCGCACTTCCCTTCACAACCTGAAAGCGTCGTAGCTGACGCTTTGTGATCCGATTTTGCCTTCTTTTAATTTAAAGGAAAACATTTTTTTTATTAAAAGGTTTATAGTTACTATTTTAATAAATATACCCGACACTCAAAGGGCCAAACCGAATATCTATTTAATATAATATTTTCAAAATTAAAAATGCTTTCAGACATAAAATGCGTTTATATTTTTAATTTTGGTAAAATTTGAAAACTATAGGTTAATTACAGTAGCATTGTTCAGCTAGCATAGGAGTTATCTGCTATACATGTTTTTGACTTCCCGAAAAATAGCTGTAATATAATTTTGGAACTAAGATTTCTAAACAATTAGATCCAACACAGTATTATTCTCAAACCTAATAAATTAATTGCATTTTTCCTGTCGCAAAAGTCACTATGACTCAACACGCGTTGTAAACATAGCCCAGTACACAGTCGGGATAAAAGAGCTACGGTCATAAATCAGCGAAAGAAAACGAACTAGCGAAGTTTGTGAGAATTATTTTTGACTTCCATCTCATGCTTCGAGCTCTTTTATTTTTACTATAGGTAAGTAAAGCTAGCTGCGCTTGAGTTCGCCTGAAGTCATAAATTGACGAATCAAAACAACCGGCGACTGAATTAACGCCCCTCGAGTTTGATTGGCATATTATGGCAAATTTTATGGACTCATTAGTATCTTATGACTTCCTTACCTTTATTTTCCTCGAGATATATTTGTATTACTTAACTGCTTCTTCGTAAAAAATATGTTTACCTACTTGTTCTTTAAACTCCATAGGTACTAAAAAGATTAAAGCGCACGCAGGGCTTACAACTTTTCTTGTAAAATGCAATTTCTCTTACTAAGAAGTCAAATAGACCTTTGAGATCATAACTGCCTCAAACCGATTCAGTTATGTATTTTAGTACCTACGTGCATTTAAAACTTTTTTCTTTTTTTCACTGGCGGTGTTAATTATGTCATTACTTTCTTCTAAGTTAATTATGTTTCTAACAAGACAGTTTTATGTTAAGTAAATTGATTGTTTTGTGCTAAAGAGTAAGAAGGGATAAGTTGCATGTGTTTGTTGGTTAGAAATAAATCAAGACACTGTGTGCTCGGGGCGGGCGCGGGCGCCGGAGGCGAGACGCGGAAGCGATGACTCTATTATTACCTACGATGCGACCAAAACGTCTCTAACGACTGTTTCACTTGCTGCACAAAACTGAAAATTCCCTTCGCAATGCATTTCACAATTTCCATAACTACTAGAACAAAGCACATGTTATTTCAGATATCCCTGTTGTGGCTTCTGACTCGTCATTTCCATAAAAATACATTGTCCAGACTACAAAACAAACCGCGATAACTACTCTTTGTAAATCCAGATCAAAGTTCTGTTGTATATGCCCTTTGTCATTATTAAAATCTGCCACCGTGGGTTACTTTGGTATGCATTAATCCAAATTCTCTGCATGCATAACGATTTTCACTAATGAATGGTTTATTTGCTTGTAAATCACAGAAGAAATCAATTGCCGGATATAATAATTATATTGGTGATCCATCTTAGTAAAATCGATCAGTTAAGACTTTTGGCGGATGTCCAAATGAAACATAAATAAAAAATATGTGTTGAATGGATGTTCGAATGTTCGTTGTGGTGCGGTGCCGACACTGCCGCCGGCCTATTTCTCGTCATCTATTCGCATCGGCCGTCAGCAGTCAGTCCGGCCAGCGGCTGGTACTGACAAAACAAACGCAACTTCATTTACAAACTCTTGCTTCATTTCATCGCATCATTTTGATAGGATTCAAATAAAGCTGCACTGCGAAATTTTAAGCTAGAGCAGCATATCCATCAACTTTTCATAGAGATTATATAGGTAATCCATCAACTTAATGATACCCTCTTGTCGATCGGAGTATATAATCGAGGTGCAAGTGCTGGGACATGTAGGTATTACGATTGCTTCAAATTAATTATCTACTCACACCTAATTGATGAATGGCGGCTGTCCAAGCGGATGGTATTTAACCGGCATTGAAGGGATTTTCCGACAAGCAAGCCGCAATGCGACGGCTTCGAAAACCGTAACATCTCCATCCGTGATTAAGTGAAACGATATTTATGCGCAGGAATTTAATTACAGGGGAAATGTCGCCCTAACGCTGTTATTGCATATTTGCGATATTTGGCCCGCGTAATGCAGTTACAGACGCGAGTATGTGATTTATTCTATTTGTGGCAGTTGTGATGCATTCGTATCGAGGCAATCCCCTCATGACTGCTTTTGTATGTAGATACCTATGTTATTTGCATGAATGGCTAGCGCATCATTGAGACGCGAACTAGCGTCCTCTATTTATACGCGCGCGTCAGGAGGAACCATAGCGGACAGCGGCACGTCGGCGTGGCGGCGGCATCGCGAGCGCAGCGGTCCCGTGACCGGGGGCCGCGCTCGCATGTGACCACCACCGAGCGCGAGCCGCGAACAAAACACCCGACATTTTCCACTCGGGAATTCTATATTAATGTGCTCGTTTTTGCGATGACGTGGTATATTTTCGCTGCCGGAAACAAAAACTAGAGTACATTTTTTACGTGGACTGGCAACAAATATAGTTCAGAGTCCAGAAATAAAAACTAAGTAACTTCATCGTTAGTAACCTTTTCCGTTTGCATTTTAAAGGTAACGTAGTTAAATGTAAATACATGTTTTTTTGTCATAAAGAAGATGCAGCGGCCGTGTTCATCGATAAATTACAATTTAGGAAGTACATACCTAAGTGTTTGTGTTCAGCGCTTTATAAAAGTCTTACCTACATGTTTATTCAACCTAACATAGGTAGTTTTTATTCTTACAGTAGGCCACAAAATCACAATTTCAAAAGAAAATTTAATTTAGTCAAGGCTACTGTGTAGCCTTGAAGCGAAACATTAGATGATTAGACCATGACTCGACAACGGGGCGGCTTGCGGCACGCCTAATGCCTAGACGGAAATGAAGCCCATTTCCAATATAAATCACAGGCACCTTAAAACATTGCCATCCTTCACTTACTCATGAGTAGCACTCGGAAAGACTTATTTTTTATTATGAGAAGGGGTAACTCTTAACCTCAATCCGTGTGGTGATCGGTTGAGAATAACACCACCCCATTTCTTTCCGTGGGTGTCGTAAGAGGCGACTAAGGAAACAAAAATGAGACCTGCCTCATAGTAATCCATCCCAGGCAACGACACTTCATTTGTTTCTGAATCTGAGGTATCGTCCTATGGTCTCATGCGGTGTGGTAGGCTCTGTAAAGGGCCGTCTGGTTCGCGACCACCCTCCTACCGAAGACCGACGCCAAATAGCTTGCTGTGTTCCGTCGGTGCGTGGGAGTACCAGTGCCTTTATAGGCATTTTCTGGGTTAACTCACTCCATCGTCGACCTCATCTTTAACCTTATGGTCAAGATTAAGATCAAGAGCTAACCAATCATATAATAAAAATAATAAAAAATCTTGACTGAAGTCATAGATGAGGACGACAATGGAGCTAGTTAATCCAGAAAATGTCTAATAAGGCACTGGTACTTCTACGCACTGACGTAACACAGCAAGCTGTTTGGCGTCGGACTTGGGTAGAAGGATGGTCGCGAACTAAAAGGCCTTTTACAGAGTCTAACACACCGTATGAGACTACAGGACACCACCTCAGATACAGAGAACAATTTGAGGTGTCGTTTTAGGAGATTGATACATAGGAGGCAGTTCTCATTAATTTGTGTTTCCTTAGTCGCCTCTTACGACACCCACGGAAAGGGATGCTTGGTGTTATTCTCAATCGATCACCACGGCTAATTTTAAACGATGTTTTTCTTCCCGGAAAACTATTCATAATAACTCAAATTTTAATAACACAGCTATATCAAATATCAAAAGTATTTAATAGATTTCGCGAGATTTACCCTAAAAATTGATATTAGTTTCATAAGTCCCAGGTATATGAACTATACCTGGTTGATGAAATCTTTCAAATGAAATTCCTCTAACCAGCAAGTATCGCATACAATGGTACTTATTCTGTAGAGCGGGGACACCTGACTGGGCGGCGTTCATTCGTTGAAAGCTTGCGCTAACTATCTCACCTCTAACTTTGACTTGAGCCCATTGAGAACAAACAAACCAGATTCTCTGAAATAGTACTTACAGTATGATGGGATTGAACTGTAGAATTTGTTGATAAAATACGCTTACCTGCAAAAGAAAAATCTTAATTTAACACTGACTGGGGAACTGTATGTAATTGGTTAATTCCTTAGAAAACCGAAAAAAACATTCCTCATTAATTCAATCAAATATTCTTACCCTATAATTGTGATTTTGTTTCTGATCAAGACATTTTTGTTAATACTTAATTGAAAAAATTAAGTATTGCCAAAAATGTCTTATAGGTAGAGAACTAACAATTACGCTAACACAAATTACTTCTGTTTTCTTTTCTAGAAAATTAAAACAGGGAATGGAATTTTCCAGCCAAAGTGCTATGTAGACAGGTCCAAGATGAAATATGTATTCTGAGAAACAGTGGTTCTTATTATTGCTAAAGCATCCGTCATTTAGCCCCAGTTCCGATTTTTATTTGTTGGCTGCTGGATATGAAAACTCGTGACTCTCTCTCTACTCTAAAACCCTAAAGTGAGTGGGCATAATTTCATTTTTGTAAATCTTATTGAAACTGTAGGTGTGGAAACTCCTAATCAAACTGAGTATCTTTTCCCAAAGAACCTTTATGAAATTCTCAAAAAAAAATCGACTCCCCATGTAAAAGCGAATCGGCTGATCGCACAAGTTGAACGAACTTGTTGTTGATGTTGAGTTGGATTTGCGTTTTCATATTTCAACCTTTTTTCCTTAGGAAAAGTAGTTCAGTTTCGTGGGCTGATTGACATCCTTCTTCATCAGCCCATATGCGTCCCCACTGCTGGGGCACGGGCCTCCCTCAATAACGTGAGGGGTAAATGCCATACGCACCACGCTTGGCAGACGGGTTGGCGAGGGTTTTGATATAATTGCAGAGTTTTCCTTCTCTGTGTGCAGATGAACTTGCTTGCATATTTACCTTAGTCGCCTTGTACGACACCTCGGTAAGAAAGAGAGTGGTCCTATTCTACTCTGCCGGGGACTCACACGGCTAATCCTTAATTTTCACTAATTTAAAAATACTCAATATTTTTTTGGCTTTCCAACTTCAATGCCTACACTACAGTCAAATTATGAACATATGATGAACGAGTATTTTAATACAGAATTTTGTTATGAGTATAGTCACCTATACCAGTAAGACCTTGAAAACTATCTAAAGCTTGTACTTTGACGGCCGCGTATCGTACACGCAGACGACAGTTGATACAAATTGGCTCGTCTGTAAAAAGAGTTTCTTTGTGACGTTGGATTAATCATAGATTTTAATCATCACATCAAATAAAATTACTTTGTCAAAGTATGGTCCAATTATCGCTCCAAAGAACTGGCCCATAATGCCAACACAATTCGGATTCCGCAATAATCCGCATGGCAAATGAACGTAATAAATCCGGTCGTAGCCTATCACAGGAAGAAGCATTAGGGAATTTGTAAGTAGTTATTATTTCTGTAGCCTTATATACCCACATGACTTTTACATACCCACAATCAGCAACCATAAGTCTGGAAGAAATTTCTTTTGACAGATAAGCTAACCTTTTGTGACGTATTTCTATTTGTAATTTTATGTCTATCTGTCATGCGTGCAAAGAACTGTAAATAAAATAACACGGGCAAGTGTGAGTCGGAGTCGCGCACGAAGGGTTCCGTACCATTACCTATAAAACCGGCCAAGTGCGAGTCGGACTCTATAAAAACCATTATCTCTATAAAAACGCCAAAAAAATCAAGTTTGTTATATGGGAGCCCCCTTAAATATTTAATTTATTCTACTTTTTCTACATTTTTCGTTATAGCAGCAACCTAAATACATCATCTGTGAAAATTTCAACTGTCTAACTATCACGGTTCATGAGATACAGACGGACGGACAGCGGAGCCTTAGTAATAGGGTCCCATTTTTTCCCTTTGGGTACGGAACCCTTAAAACAACGGGTTGCACTCCGGGAGTGCTGGCAGAAGTGAAAACTTGAACATACATTACTTCCTTGCGGTCTAGAGGTTTTCACTTCACCCTCCGTCTTACGAATTTTCGATCAGGGTCACGTTACCTTGACGCGAGTTTAACATTTTTTACCAATTCAAGAAGTGCACAACGCCGCTAAAGTTTTTACTTCAATAAATAAATAATGAAGTCTGTACAGTTACAAACTAAAGTCTCATTGTCCGAAGTGCTTAAAGAATTCAAGGATAGTCTGTTTCGATTGATATCGATAAAAAAGATCGCCTCACCCCCTGAGACCCACACACCAAATGCGCCCCTGAAACACATGAGCCCTAAGCCGACCCACATCTATAGTCATACCTTACAGCAACACTAAACACGGTGGTCGCCTTGCACGCTATGTTCGGGAAGTTCATTCACTGTACAAATATTTTCTTTTTATTTTATATTTCGAGTTACTGAACTATCTTGTACTTGCATTTATTTATAAGTTTATTATGCCGTCAAAGGTAAAATTACGTAAATAATAAAGTTGACGAATAACATACCATCTGTAGAAAAAGTTTGGTTAAACTTAACTAATAACAGACATAGCATAAAGCCAATAACATGTCTTTTTATAAAATAAAAATCCAGTTTAAAAATATGATTCAATACGCTTTTTTTTTTAATAATCTCATGATATGCTTTTTGGTGGTTCCACTATTAATTGGTTATTTGATTTAATATCTTCTATGTTGGCTATGTTACACTAAATAAACTATTTTGCATTTTTCTTTTACTGGATCTTTAATTAATTCTTCTGTTCTAGCTAGCGGCTTGTCCCATTATACACGGATGGATATTACGAGTACTTACAGTAAAAGTAAAAGTGATTTGGGTTATGTCGTCTCTGTGACCCTAGTCATATGGGAACCTGGCTGAACGTGGTGACATAGTGTCGCAGGTTTCCTCGGGGTGTTTTTTATACCTTCCGTCAATCATAGAGTACTTATATAAAATAACATAAAGTTTTTATAAATAATCTTAGTTACCCAAAAATGGCCAACCTTTCTGTGGTCTTAAACCGACGATAAACAAAATGAAATCGATAAACTTGTGGCCTTAAGAGTTCTTATTCCTGTCAATAGGGTGGGGGCTACAGACGGGCGGTAATCGGTCTTATTAGGAGTATCCTGATCCATCAGAATATCTGCATGCTTTTCTCCCAAAATCCTTTCTCAGCTGTGTTACTAATGGATAGATTACTTATCTTAAGCCAGATCGTGTCAAAACAATATTTGATATCAAGATCAAGATCATTCCCTAATTTATTCGTCGTGAACCAAGTTTACAAGATTAAAATGGATTCAAGAGTAAGGTATAATCACAATTATAAGTCACGTTCCACAAACGTGCCGACACAAAAGCATCTAGCGTAGTCAAATCCCCTTATTACAATGCTAATATTTTAACTCATTGTACCTTTTTCACGCGGAAAATTGCACCGATACATAAACGTAAAATTTATAAGAGTCTGACTTTAGACAAAAATTTGCTGAGAAGATTGGCATAAAATAATTATTTATATTAAAATAACAATGCGCCGTGGCGAACACTCTACCATTGACAATTTTAAATATATGAGTGTCACAAATAGAAGATGACAAACAGCTACCACATAGCAACGTTTTCGATGTGGATGCCAAAGCGACGTTCAGCGACCGAGAAACTACTTCACTGTGTTGATAAGTGTTCCATGGTTAGTTTTTTAATATTGAGTTTTCGTAAGTTTAAAGTTAACAATGTCACAAATCATATTTCATACGCTTCTGGCTAACAGGAGTGTGTTAGTCAGACCTTAGTCTAGTAAAAAAGTATTTAGGGTGGCGGGGTGGTTTGGCAGTGGCATGGTAGTGCGGAATGGCTCGCACAGGGCATCGATCGGCCACCAATCACGTCGCAGCCGCTCTGCGCGCACCGAGCCCGACGTGAACTGAATCTACGGAACTCCTTTGCCTCACACGTATTTCTTTAGGCATTTTCAAGTATTCGTGATGAAAGTTTGGCACCGGAATAATGATAAGCGCCATTCTGATTCTGGTCACTAAGAAACACTTACCATGCCTGCTTTAAATTTTAATTTTTTTTCTCCTTCATTTTTTGTTTGTGTTATTTGACCTTGTTTTTACACTTGCAACTTTTTTGTTGGAATAGCTAATAAGTTTCTAGTTATTTTGCTTTTTTAACCGTTTTAAGTATCTTTACTGTCTTCAGGTAACTTATTTTTTTGAAGTGAAAACTTCTTTAGCGGCGTTGAGCACTTTTAGTACTTTTAGACCGTGATCGAAAATGCGTCAGATGTCACGTGACCGTGATCGTCAGATGTGATCGAAAATGCGTAGGATAGGGTTGCCACCTTTTTTGAAGTGAAAACTTCTTTAGCAGCGTTGTGCACTTTGAAGTATGGGTGGAAACCCGGACGGCTGACAGCCCTATGGTAAAATAGCTTGATCTCGTGACAGATATCAACGAAACCAACGCGACGAAGTAACTTTGAACGAGCGTTACTTTTACAATTTAATTTATTATCACCTTAATTTGTATTATTTACCTGCCAGTTTTATCACAGTTGAAATGCAATACGTTATTGATATAATAAAATAGATATTCACACCTAAAACACACCTCGCAAGTTCTAAAATACATAGATATAATTTTATGAAAATATAACGATTACGCACGTACAAAGTCATACCGGACGCGAAAATGCGTAAGGCAGAGGGAGAGTGAAAACTTCTTTTTTACTGATTCTGGTAATAATGATGATGAAAGAGTCGTTGAAATTATGGATGGAAGTTGATTTTTCTGAGAGATAAACTTTTTAATGTAATATAAAATAATTGTAATAGTTCTGAAGTGTTAAATTTTTAATGTGTTAAAAATTGTCATGATAGCGCAATAAATGAATATTGTATTTTACCACATAAATGATAGTATTTTTATACTGACTATTAAAGCAATTGGTGCGAAACTATTCTCTAATAATTCAAAAATATCAACGTTAGGTAATGTTCAAGTTTTCACTTCTGCCGGCATTCCCGGAGTGCAACCCGTTGTTTTTTTTTATTAAATCTGTTTTACGTACATTTCACATGGGACCTGTTATTGTATAAATATGTGACAATGTGCCTACATTTTTTTAATGTGGATATTAGCTACATGGGATATGCTATGTGAACAGGTGGATATAAAGTCATCAGGGATTTGCTCCTTTGTATGACAGTAATATGTCCAAGATATTCTTTTTAGTAATCTTCGGGGACTGAGAGAGTAAGGCACGCAGTACTGGCCGCAGTCTCGTTTGCATTGACAGCTGCTAATTGAGTTAGCACCACACTCTTGGCAGTGTCCGCTAAAGCCCGCCAACTACGACCATTTAGGTCACAAATTGTTTCTAATCCTACGAATTTTCTATACTTACTACTCTTGTAAAACTTGAGTGTTTACAAACACTAACATGTTTTTTTTTGGCAGAATATAATTCTAGAATTATTGTAATCCATTTTACTCCCACCACAGTAACCTAAAGTGGGGCAATAGGAGTTCAGGAAATGCAATTGAAACATACTTACGCTTCTATCTGATGGCTTTTCTCCGTAATTCATCTGTTTAGCTTCGCGCAGAACTAAGTGAGGCTAATTAATAACTTTACTGAGAGAAATCCGCTTAGAACCCGAATAGCAATGATTCAAGCAGGATTACCTATATTTATAATATTCAAAGTTTTCAAGGTACCGTGTACCAAAGGAGGTGTTATATAGCCCACTATAATATACGTGCTGCTAATAAAAGACCGCACTCTTTCGCAATTTAACTGTACAAATTCTTATTATAACTACCCAAATAGTAGTAGTTCTTCCAATTTTTTGGCAGCAGTTCATATCCCATGAAGTTATTGTTTGATGTCGGTTATGTGCCAAAAAACTCGAGACAGTCAGTAACTTAGTATTTAATATGGAAGTCTGAAAGTTAAATATAATGTTCTCATAAACATTTTAAACAACCGGACGCGCGAACGATCCTAAAATTCCTAAAAAAATTCAATGAATTACAGTTTCTTTTAAATTAAGTAGTGATTTTATATATGAAGAAAGGATTTGGTCTACTAACAGTTCTGAGAGTAAAATACAATACCGCAGTATGTTATACTGATGTTTACACAAGTGGAAAAGAGAATTCATACCTGACTCACTAATACTTGATCACTTATTTTGAAAACACTAAATCCCCAGCTATCGGGCATTGTTGAGTTTTGTAGATCTATTCCTGTAAAGTACTGCAAAAACGTCGACACAATATTTTTTATTTACCAACAACGTCATTCTCGGTAAAATAAATGAATTCATCGTACTATACTTCATTTCCATTTACGATAATGTTAACATTAAAATTAAATAAATTACACTTTCATTGTTTCGAAGGGAGGCCGTTCTTGGTGGGAGGGGGGGGCGTATGTGTGCTGATGTGGATAACGACATTTTTATCTATAGATACCGTATGTGTATCAATTTCTAAAAGGGTAAAACATTTTTGCATTTAATATTCTACACTACTAAGAAATGTTAGCATAAACCGCATTTACTGATTTTAAACCGTAAAATTTTATCTAGTTAGTTTAAGTTAATTACTTATTGATAGCTACAAGGTAAAAAAGAAACATTTACAAAAACACACAAGTTTGTCCCTAAAAAAACAAAGTTGTTTTCCAAGGACAATGTTAGATCATTTATACCGTTTTTTTTTCAAATAAAGAAAGGATAATGGGCATAATTGTATGACCGCCGTCCCCAGGATGTATAAAGATGTGACTTATGTCATTTTGAAGGTCATAATAATAGCTTTTTTTTACATTACACCCACAATGAGACTCGTGCTGGGAAGGAACTATGAAAGATCTAATTGTATACTGACTGAATTTTAAATCTGTTTTTTTAATTCGTTAGCAGTGGCATATAAGGCTGTGACATACGTCCTTTTAAAGGTCACAATAATAGCTTTATTTGATTACATGATAACCACAACAAGAATCATGCAGGGAAGGAAATATAACCCGTTTTATCATACAGTAGCATTCCATCCGACTCCAGTGGTGTATAAGGTTGTGACATATGTCATTTAAAAAGTCATGACAATAGCTAGATTTCTTTATAGGTATGACACCAATAACGTGACTCCTGCTGGGATTAACTCTACTTCTTTAATTCGTTAGCATAAGCATATAAGGCTGAGACATACGGCATTTTAAAGGACATAATCATAGCTTTATTTTATTACATAACACCTACAACGTGACTTCTGCAGCCTTATACGCTACTGCTAACGAATAAAAAATAGTTTATTTAAAATCCAGTCAGCATACGATTATATGTTTCATAGTTCATTCCCTGCAAGAGTCACATTATTGGTGTCATATATATAACGAAATCAAGCTATTGTCATGATCTGTTAAATGACATATGTCGGATGTAAAGCTAGTGTACAATATAATGGTTTTTAGTTCCTTCCCTGCATGAATCTTGCTATAGGTATCATATAGTATAATAAAGCTATTTTTGTGACCTTTAAGCCACAGCCTTATAAGCCACAGCTAACGAATAAAAAAAGAAAAGGGTTGCACACTGGGAGAGCCAGCAGAAGTGAAAACTTGAACATATATTACTTCCTTGCGGTCTAAGAAGTTTTCAGTTCACCCTCCGTTTTACGAATTTTCGATCATGGTCATGTTGCACCGGCTGGCTGCGGGAGCAGGATATGTCGGAGCACGATGAAGTAATAAGAAAATAATTCTGGTTTACATTTATTACACAAAACACTTAAACTTTTGACGTTAGTTTATTACAAAAAATATATAAAACAGTATATTATGAGCAGGCGTGCGCCTGCGACGGAAACTCACTTGGGTCTATGTCATCCCAGCGAATGACAACTAGAAGTATTCATTTCGAATTTGGATTAGGAATGCCAAAACTGAAGAGTCTAAATGTCGCGGAAAGAGAATGGAGAAGGAGGATGAAGACGAGGCGCATGCCTCCTCGTTACAACCAGACCCTGACGCGAGTTTAAAATTTTTTACTCATCCAAAAAGTGCACTACACCGCTAAAGAAGTTTTCACTTCAAAAATTGATTTAAAATCCAGTCAGTATACGATTAGATTCATAGTTCATTCCCTGCAGGAGTCACGTTATTTGTGTTTTATAACGAAATAAAGCTATGTATTATCATGACCTATAACATGACATAAGTCATATCCTTATACACCACTGGAGTCGGATGGAAAGCTAGTGTGCGTTTTATAGTTCCTTTCCCGCACAAGTCTAATTGTGAGTGTAATATAAGGAAATTAAGCTATTATTATGACTTTTAAAATGACATATATTTCACAACTTTAAATAACAATGGGGACGCCACCGCCCATTCTTCTTTGAATTGAAGTATTTCAATATTGAGCTTAACAATTTTTGGTGGTAAATATGCTTGGATATTAGATTTTTTTTAAATAGCGCTTTCTAAATGATATCCTCCTTTACCTCGTTATTCCAGGGTTCTTGGTAACACGCCACACTATGAGAACAGACGAAGCAATGTTCATTAGTTTATGTTTGGAGCGTGTGTTGTTTGCACCGCAAATGCTATGAGCGAGTCACTGTTTTTCTATCACGTCATATTATGTAGGTAGTCAGTGGATATAAAACAGCGGTTGACATAATATGGTCGCCATTGACATAGTTTAATCTTGAAGAGTATATTTGGCTGCAATTCCTGTGTTTTTATGTTTTTCATTCAATCAACTTAATTGCACTAATAACATTTGCAGTTCTTAAATATAAAGATCGTAACTTTATACCTACACAAGCTTTTTCCCGCGGCTTCGCTCGCGCAAAGAACTCGTTTAGTTACCCACTTTATTCTTGACCCCTTATGGGATGATTTTCGAAAAATCGCAAAATGCGTGTCCTTTTATTTTTTTCAAGGTATACGAGTATCCTGACGCGAGTCATTATGTCAAAAAAATTGTTTTCTCCATACAAACTTTGAAACCCCATTTCACCACCTTAGGGGCTGAATTTCAAAAAATCCTTCCTTAGTGCTTGCCTACGACATAAAAGACACCTTTTTGCCAAATTTCAGATTTCAAGGTCTAAGGATTTGGGCTGGGCGTTGGTGAGTCAGTGAATCAGGAACTCCAAATTTATATATTAGAAGAAGATAAGATAAGATTCAGGAACACGCTTCTTGGTTATTTTTTCGGCTTAATGGTTATTTTTTTTTTACCTACTTAGCTGATTTTGTGAAATACTTTCCACCCGGGACCTTGTTTCCGTGGGAATTTGTGAAAAATATGTAGCCATCCAATCATACATCCTCATCAACTTTACGTTCATCATATTAGTAGGGTAAATCTGTAACTAGGCAGCACGTCTAGCTGTACTCATATTAGGACAATAACTGTAACTTGATAGTTTACTGAAAAAAAAGTAGTTAAGCGTTTGAATTCCAATAACTTCAAAGTTTAAAATTCATTATCTACTATATAAAAAATAAGTCGGGTTTTCCTTTCTGACGCTATTACTCCAGAACGCACGAACCGATTTCCATGGTTTTGCATTCGTTGGAAAGGTCTCGGGCTCCGTGAGGTTTATAGGATACTTTTTATTTTTTTTTAAATTAGGACGTGGGCGGAGCCGCGGGCGGAAAGCTAGTTAGTTATAAATGTTATTATATTGTAAAACAAATGTCATACGGACCAAAAGATTAATGGCGTTGTAATTACTGATCAATTGTGAATAATAATCGGGCAAAGTGATAGATTAGTACTTTAAAATAATTACTATTTACCATATTGACCACGTATGGAATACTGTGCTACTCCGCCGTCGGGTAACGTGTTAATGTGCCATTTCATGTACTCTCAACACTTTTAACAGCGCCGGAATATCAAATACTCAATAACTCTAAAATTAAAAATAAAATTATAACCCCAAACATTTATCGTTTATAACTCTTAAACGGCTGAACCAATCTTGATAAAATGTTATCTATACCACAACCTCTTTGACTACGTGAGCTTTTAAGCAAAAAAGAAACCGCATCATGATCGGCCCATTCCGTTTAAAAGCTACGATGCCACAGACAGAAACACACATAAACAGATACATAGATATAGGTACTCGTCAAACTTTTATGCCGGGGTTTAAAAACGAAAATCGTGGTAAGTCCCGCTGTAATATTATATGGATTAGGGATAGTCGTTATGGTTCGGAATTATTGTTATAAGCTTTGTAACCAACTCTTATATTATACAGACTAACCTGTAACAATGTATTTTGAGCTAGCAAAGCTACGTTCTATCGAAATAAGTTCTTTGTTACCAAGCTACAGCAATGCATTACGTTTTTTAAACAGAACTATAAAAATCAAATTACTACTATAAATTGAATCAAGTTACAAGGAACAAAACTCTTCACAAAAATAGCTGTCGCTGGCTAATATTATAATGGTTACCTAAAGCCAAACCCAATTTAAGGTACCAAACTAAATTAACAAAGGAGTTTATGTAAGTATGTGAAAGTAAACAGGAATCAAATAAATCAGTTCAAATCTGGGATTTTAACATTTTCTAATTACATAGAAATGCGTTAGTACCTAACTTAAGGACTTTTAAAAGTCACTTGGTGTTAATTTTTTTTATAAAATCTGCCACAAAAATGTGTGACGCTGAAACTAGAATCGTAAAACTAGTACCTTTTTCCGAGGAATGCAACATAATATGTATGTTACTCACATGTTACTTTGTGATAACAACAAACTTGTACAACAAAGAGTATGTCTTACTTTACCTTGTTCTGTAATATTTACGCTTTATTTTTACTGCAAACAATTACCTATTGAACAAACTTACAGAACGAAATCCACATAAGATCGTGATGTTGGATAAAGAATCGATCACGCATTCTTTGGAATATTTGATGGTAATCATTGTCAAACTCATATACTGATTCCCGAGTCGCAACATAAAGCTGAGTTGAGGACCCTTTGACTCGGACCCTACAACACATAGCGATCCAAAGCTAGTTTGTTATTGTCTTGTTTCTCTGTAGTGTATCTTGTTTTACTGTATGGTCTTGCCTGTTATATGTGTTGTGATGTCCAAAGTCTTTATTTCTTTCTAAACTAGTAGTAAAATAAAATAGTAGATTTTACAACAAGTGCACAAAGCGGTGTTGTGGACGAGTTATAAACTCTGCTTTTCACTTCGATTGCGAGGAAATAATAAAATAACATATAATAACAAATTTTATCTTTAAACTTCTGATTATTTTGGCTGTATGGAGTTTTCTATGCCTTACTATAGACCCATTTATGAGTAGATCACTTTGTGCACTAGAGCACAAAATGCGATTTTGTGCAGCCTATAGTAGATTGTTTTGTGCTCTAAAACACAAAAAACGATTTTGCGCAGCCTATAAGCTGCACAAACAAGCACTTTCCGAGCATGGGTAGTGAAAATAGTATTTTCACCCCAAAAAGTGATCAAGACTTTTCTCGATAACTCGCACTTGGCCCGAGTATAATTTATAGAGAACGGGCTTGCTCTTGATCATAATCTAGCTAAGAGGCGAAGATGTGGTCGAAGATATGCAAGCTGATGCAGAAGATGCCTATTCACTTGAGCTTTAAAAAGACCCAGCCTGTACGTTCTCCGGCGGAAATACAGAGAATTACATTCCTTAGCGGTGTACAATATAAAAGATGATGAGAAGCGCTCAGTAAGTTAGAAGCAAGGGTGGTAACCCGCAGCAGTACCTCTGGACGTCCGTTAGATGAAAAAAGTGGAATGAGCTCGTGCAGCTCATAGGATCATTCCACGATGTACATCTTGTAAAAATCACGCCGGCAAGCTACTTTGCGTCTATATGAGCTACAGGCTTTAGAGTTCATCTTTATTGCCGTATCGTGATCGGTTAAGAATAACACCACCGCATTTCTTTCCGTAGGTGTCGTAAGAGGCGACTAAGGAAACACAAATGAGACCTGCCTCTATTAATCCACCCCAGGCAACGACACCTCAATTTGTTCTGAATTTGAGGTGGCGTCCTATGGTCTCATGCGGTGTCGTAGGCTCTGTGAAGGGCCGACTGGTTCGCGACCACCCTCCTACCGAAGTCCGACGCCAAACAGCTTGCTGGTTCCGTCTGTGCGTAGGAGTACCAGTGCTTTAATAGGCATTTTCTGGGTTAACTCGCTCCATCGTCAACCTCATCTATGACCTTGGTCAAAATTATAATTAAAAAAAAGTTTTACCAGTTTTTTATCACCAGCGAGCCTCCATCTCTGCGATCCCCCGATTCCAGACTGGCTTGTTGAAATTGGCTGAACCATCCAAAAGGTAGCTACTTTTTTATCATCATTTATATGCAACACATGTAATGAAAAGTTACGGTTTACTTTGTGCAAGAACATTAATTGACCACATCAATCGCGTTGAGGTTCAAAGATTTATCGACAAGCTACTACTGTTGAACCGATGCCAAAAGCGGCATTCTGAATATCGATAAAATCACCAATTAGGTACACTTCATCAACAAAAACAAGAATTAAGTACAATCGCATTTTATTTACTTCTCAGCAGCATCATCGCAAAAACAAAATGATTGAAAGTCATATCTTCGTCATTAATTACAAGACTAATGGTAATATGAAACATTTTTCATTCAAAAAGTGACTGCAATGACCAGTTTTATATCAAAGTAAAATAAATGTCATTATGTAAAGCTCATTAGCCGTGTGAGTCCCCGGCAGAGTAGAATAGGACCACCCTCTTTCTTACCGAGGTGTCGTACAAGGCGACTAAGGTAAATATGCAAGCAAGTTCATCTGCACACAGAGAAGGAAAACTCTGCAATTATATCAAAACCCTCGCCAACCCGTCTGCCAAGCGTGGTGAGTATGGCATTTACCCCTCACGTTATTGAGGGAGGCCCGTGCCCCAGCAGTGGGGACGTATATGGGCTGATGAAGAATGAAGAAAGCTCATTATTTCTCTTAACTATCATTTTGTAAAAAATCATGACAATAATCTCAATAACAATGTCGGTATCAAAGAAAAAATGCGTCGTTTTATTCACAAATCATAATTATTGTCGCAACATTCCCATTATTTAATTTAAATAAAACTACACAGTTATAAAGTATCATAACCTATATACAAGCCAAATTTACCAAAATTTCGTTACTTGCTACGAAAAAAAACTTCGTCGGTTTTTCATTCAAGTAACAAGTTAAAACAATGTTTTTTTTATTTCTAGTCATAATGTTCCAACAAATTGTAGAAGGACTGATTTGCACTGCCGCCATCTTATGTTAATTTTGTAAAAGTAGTACATACATACATACGCTCACGCCTATAATCCCTATCGGGGTAGGCAGAGCATCAGGGAATCTAGAACCACTTGATACCACATTTGACATAAATTCTGAGGGTTATTCATGGGTTATTAGATGAAACATAGAGTATTATAGTGAGAGGTTGTCAGCCTTTCGCATTAATTCAGCGAAACCCTCGCTTCCCTATTACTGACTTTTACAGTATGCCTGGGAAAAGTTAGCAGCAGTTTTTCTTTCACAGTCAGTCCAGCGAGGAAGAATACTAAAAATCAAAAGAATGCATACCTGACAACAGAGCAACGGTAGCCATTTAACCGATGTTTTGTTTCATGTGATTTTATTTTCTTAAAAGGATACACCAACAGAGGTTCTGCATAAACATTTAAAAATTTCACAGTACAGACAGGTTCTGTGAAGAACTCCAACTAAAGGTGAGCACAGCACTCACAATCACATAACTTTACGACAACTTATAAATAAGCCTATGATAAGAGAAGTAAATTTTTAAATCACACTAACTAAAACAACATTAACGTATTTGAACAAAAAAACCAAATACAATTTTTAAAATAAAAAATCTGAAAACTCATAAATAAACATTGTAAATGTCTTTACCTCTAAACATAGGGGCACAGATTAAAAAAAAAAACAAGTTCTTTCTGAGAACTTGAATTTACAGTCTATCATTTTCTACTTTCGATTTTTTCTCGTTTTGTGTGTAAAATTAATAAATAAAATATTATAATAAGCATTACGTAAGTAATTATAAATTAATGTATCATTTTCTAGGAAAATTTTCCGAATCAAAAATAGTCCATCAAACACACACCAATTTTTCCCGAATACTTAACAGGTTCGAAACACTAAAAACATTATTTATGAGGAAATCATTCTTTGGTAAAAATGTTACCGAAGTCTTATTAAGTTTCTCTTAACATTTTAATTTATTTCGATAATGAAGCTTGCATAACAAATCCGTCCGTAATGAGAATTTATTTGAAAAAAAAAAACAATCCCGAGTGGGCAGAACAGGTGGCTTATCCTCCTATTTTTACGTATTTCACGTTTGAATTTCAAATTACTGGCTATGTTTTGTTATTTTAAGCTTTAATTTACCCTAAGTCTTGCCGTGAAACTGGACAATTTTCCCCAAAACACCCTTATAAAATTCTCGAAAGAATAATGGTAACATTCGTACTGCGTGCGTAATGCGCCGCGGTCCTTTGTCAAAATGTCAACATTGACAACGCCAGAGGGCAAGCAAGCCTTTGTGCAAGGCCCTCGCGCAATCAAAGTCAAGTTTCATCGTCAGCCGAGTGGCGTGCCGCGCGAGTTTGTCGCGCATCATGCTCGAGCTGCTGATCGCTATTTTTCATAATGTTTAATTACTGAATGTTCAGTATCAAAACCAAATTATACGGTTAGAAATTACTGACTGAATAGATTGAAGGGAATCGTAAGAGGTTTTTTGTTTCAACAAACACACGTTTGAACACAGCGCGATTCCGGCCTCGCACCCTAAGCACAACCCGCGAGTCGCAAAGTCAGATGGCGGTGAAACTTCACTTTGAGAGCGATTCTCGTTTAATCATATCTTTTGAAGTTTCACCGCAGTGGGGTAACCCGCGAGTAGTGTACTTAAAACTAAATTTTAACCCCCGACAAAAGCCGTGGCAGATATGTCATTATGCGTTTAAACTGACTAGCATTCCGCTTCGTTCCCGTAGGAATTCGGTAAAATTATGTAGCCTATGTTACTCAGGGATAATGTAGCATCCTAACGGTGAAAGAATTTTTGAAATCGGTCCAGTAGTTTTTAAGTTTATTCGTTACATACAAAAATACAAATCATACCTCTTTATAATATTAGTATAGATTTATTATGAATAGACTTACACATAATTACTAGAAATTGTTAAATAAATTAAATAAGCACTGATTAAAGTTGCATGTAAGTATATTTAGTTTTATTTTACAAAAGATTTAATTAATTTCGTAGTGAGTCCTGTGATAAGTATCACCCGATGCAATTTTACAAAAAGGCGACTGTTTTATACGCATCAAAAGGCAATTATCCCATTTTCAAGAGGTCTAATAAAACAGGTTTTACTAAAATAACAATAGAAGAATAAAATAGAAAAAAGCTTTATTTACGTGCGTCACAAATACACTTAACACAAATAGACAAAAGATTCTACTGATACCGATAGAAATTTTTTTTTAGGAATAACGTCATAGTAGAAATGTTAATTCATAAACATAACACACTTCATTTAGCAACTTTTTGATACTTTGCTTTATAGTTTGGGAATTGGTACATTACTATCAACATTTACGCTTCTGGTAGCTGACCACCACCATGTTCGAAACAACAATGGTTTTAAATTCTTAAATCGTAAACTCTGATATACCAGCGAAAAAATCTTGTAACTTTTTATTAAGTTACTAACAAAACTAAACATGTAATTATGCGAGTTTTGCTGCCGAAAACTGCAACTACAGCTTTGAGATCAGTGGTCTAGCTCTGATTTAAGTTAACATGATTTTCATAATCTTTTTAACCCTCATGTTAAACCTATGAAACTTTATGCAGTTCAACTTGTTTGACCAGTTAGTAAGTACAATACGTATAGCAGTAATAAAACCAGCCAATAATTTTAGTTTGAGCTTAGATGTAATCGATAGATTTAAAGTCTTAGATACGAATGACTACGAAGAAGAGCAAAGGTTAATAATGCAAAATTAAAGAACTCTGTGTAATGAAAAAAAATTAAACGTAAGGTGACTTTAAATTAGTTAGCGAAACCTTAGGGGGAATGAAACTAACAAACTTTTACCAAGGAAACTAAGTAAGTATGTTAAATTGAAAAAAAAAATTGAGCGTTCCAAATATTTTTTTTCATATTTATGTTTCTTGTAAAAAGTTTTCAGTTTCGTGGTTGATTCACATCCATAGTTTTTGGTAGCTAGTTTAAAGTCAGCCATAAAAGAGCTCGTTTGCCTAGCCGAGAATAAATAGAAAAATGTAGAGCTAATTCGCCCTCCGCCCGTTAATCAATGGGGCACTGGGACACTGTGAACCGTAGCCTTGGAACCCAATATCAATAACAACAAGCACCGCCCGCACCACGTGCATTACTGCGTGACTGCCCAAATCAGCTAGAGATTGTCACAGATAGGCAAGTAAAAATAAAATTAAAATAAACTTATTAGACACAACCAAATCTAAATATATAAAATTGGTGGTCCTGACTCACTGACTCATCAACGCCAAGCCCCAAGCCCTTAAGCCTAGAAAGCTGAAATTTGGCGATAAGGTGTCTTTTACGACGTTAGCGAGCACTAAAACAGGATTTTTCGAAATTCAACCTCTAAGGAGGTGAAATGGGGGTTCAAAGTTTGTATGAAGAAAACAATTTTTTTGGGCATTTTGACTCGAAACTTCGTGAAGATATCAATGCTTCAAGAGCAAATAAACGGACACGTGTTTCGCATTTCACCCTAAGGGGTCTAAATGGGTTAAAGAAAAGTATATTGCAAGGTCTACCTAAAATTTTTATTTTTACTATCTACTTTTTACCTATTTCTTGAACTGCGCGCTACGCTTCAATCTTTTAAATGTTGTTCCTTTCAGCCAAAGGGTTGTCTGGAAGAGATCACTTTCAGTGATAAGGCCGTCTTTTGCACTTTAGCTAATATTTCCTACAGTTTTGTTTTTGTTTTTGTTTACGTGTGCAATAAAGATTTTGGTCATTCATTCATTCATTCCTGAATTACTTATTGATTTATCAACGCCCAGCCCAAACCCTTAAACCTAGAAAGCTGAAATTTTCACAAAGGTTTCTTTTATAATGTAAGCCAGAAGTAAGAATTTTTTGAAATGGGTGACTAAAAAGTTCTTTGTGCGAGTGAAGCCGTTAAATTAAATCAAACTTTTAGAGAAAAATTGCAACAAGTTGGTCCGACTCAGCGTGTTACTGTGGCAGACCATTAGACAGCTGGTTTTCTGTCCTGGTCTAATATGCTTAACCTTTTTAGCTCCAAGAGTTTTCGTCAAAAACGTTCACCACACGCCACGACATTAAAAAACAATTATTGATGTCGTGGCGTTCACCACATGCCACGACATTAATAATTAGAAAAAATACAGTTAAAATGGTAATTTTATTTGTCTGATATATCAGACTTTGGCGGCGAGGGCACGAAACTTAAACGTCAGACTTTGGCGGTGAAAAAGTTAACAATATAGGAAATGTTCTTATAAGTTTAATTGAATGTACGCAACTTACTCTTGGCTCCCGAAATATACGAGTATGTACGTATTTATGTAGGTATGCCTGCATGTTATTGGGGCGAACTGAATTAACAAGTTAACGAAATTGAGGTTATGTTGTGATATAAATTAGCCGTTAGTCCAATTGAACAACGAATTGAAAAAAATATCGCATTACCATGCTTATCAGGAAAGCCCAAAATTTTTTTTGAGTATCATAGATAGTTCTCACGGACAATTAAATTCGCTATACTATGCTATGTCGAGTGCTATTTACCTGTATTATGGATTTGTGAAACATATCATTACTATTCAACAAAGTCGATTTTTAGCCATTTTCTGCGTTTAGCCTCAAGTAAAAATCATTTTAATGTATAAAAGTAATGTATGATTAATTTTAAATCAATCCTAATTAACTTAACCATCTAGAGTAGGGCCCCAGATCACGACCACTTTCAAGCCTAACCTTCACAAGTATTTAATGAAAATGATTTTTGGACTCTGTCGCAAAAACTCTTAAGTTATAAAATACCTAATTCCATTGTTTGTTTCGACAGATACTTACAACGATGTAGTATTTCTGTGTTGTGTCATTGTTACAACCTATTATGTAAGATTTCAACTCATTTAACATTTTTTACTAATTATTGCCAAGACTTATTGAGGCGATAAAAACTCATTTGCCTTCGGTTTAATAAAAGTCATGTACATAATGTAAAATTACGCTAAATGTAAATAGACGACCTATGCAAGTATATATGACATGGCTACGACATAAATGCGCGTCAATTATGTAATTAATTTTTCATTTCTCATACTCTGAAAGTAGTGTTATTTTGATCTGATTATTGGGTGGAAAATGCTGAAAAACTCATACAAATTACTTCCCACCTAAGGGCCGGAATGAACTATAAAAATAGAACTGCTGTCAGCTGTGAAGAGTTTTATGTAAAAAAATACAAATTAAAAAAAATGCTGCGGCCATATGAGTTTCTTAACAGCCAGTGTGAACTTAGCGCAAACTTCTTTGAGCGGAATAAGCCGCAACAATTACGCGGTGAGTTCCATATTTAAAATTTAAAAAGTCGACATAAATTGGCGGGATACTAATCTGTTATGTATTTGTGACGGAATTCAAAAAAATAGGTACTACTTACTATATCAATAAATAGTTTAGATAAACAACAAGTTTTATTTTCCTCATATTTGAAATGAAAAGTAGAGTGTTTAACACGGGTAAAAGAATCAATTCCTACTCGGACTATAGCCGCCCTCGCTGCGCTCGGGCGTCTAAATACCTCGGGAATTGATTCTTTCCACCCTCGGCTAACAATCTACTATTTTAACTCTGAACTTGGAAATATGACGTGGTAAATTGATTGCTTCGATGGTATTATTGCAAGACACTAGCATTCTTTGATTTTCTGTTCAGTGCATCGGCCTACTAAATATAAAATAACAACAATAATATGTAAATACGCGAAGAAATAACTTTAGACCCCTTTTCAGAGCTACCTAGAGTTCAAAATCACCTCATGAAAAACGTGCGTACGTACGAATGACATCATGTACAATATCCACTACCCTCTCTCTATTTTGAAAGAAATGTTACTCTCCACGGAGCAGAAAGTCAAAAAATAGCGTACACAAACATGCGCGGGCGCAGAACAGTGGCTCTATCTCCGGCGTACACCGGTGAAGGCCACCCGTGGCCGATTCCTATGCCGCTTCACGTTAATACAGACAAACCATATTTCACTGTCCCGTTCATAACTATTGTCGCTCTGGTTGTTCTAGAAAAATAAAATGTAGCGTTCGGTGCACCAGTTTCATTTGATTTTTAAGCATAGATCCATTTAGCGCTTTGTTGGTTCAGCACTTACCTTAAGCGTTTTAATCCCACTGAAGTGAAGTGAAGTTTCCTGAAGTACACACGGCAGCACATCAGGCCTATATATTTTGACCCTGGCGTCATCCTTATTACGCTCGTAATTGTGCCTACTTTTGTTGTGCAAGTGATTAAAATTACGTGCTGTTGTCTGTAAATAAAATCCTTAGTAAGCTTCCTGGATTTTTCCACATGTATTTTAGTTAGGATTTTTTATAGTTTGTAATTATTGTAATATCCCAATTTTCAAATCTCATCACAGATTTTCAAGATTAAATATAAAGCGGAAAAAAGTAAAGAAAATGTAAGTAGCTATATAATTAATTTACTTATAATGAAATCTATTCAACAAAACAAATATAATGGTAAGTAAAATTCAACTGTCTCTGATGAATGGAAAAACAGAAACAATTGTCAGAAAGGAAAATCCTACTTTGCACGTTAAAATGATGACAGCTGGCTTACTGAGGTATGGTAAAACAGGCGTTACTGTCTTGCTGTATGTATTACTTACTAATAGGTAATATTCAAGTTTTATTGAATCCAGCAAAACAGGAAAGTGGGCAATAAAGAATTAAATATTGCAATCGTAACTTAGAGGTAAAACTAAGTAGTATATTGCAGTACTGCAATATATTTACCTTAAGAAATAGACAGATATCGATAGCACTCATGTTTTCGACATGTACAATTGTACATATGTATAATAACGAGAACACAGCTGGCTTTTATAAAGCTTTTAGGATATCAAATTGCAAATGTGAACCTAAAATTGTCACAAGTGCCAAATGAACAAAAAGGTACCACCATTGCAGCAGTTTAGCACGTTCGACCTAAAATAGTGGGTTCTCGGTATGTCAGATAACATCGGTTCATCGGCAAAGTGCTGTGGCCTCCCCTCCCATAGCTATTATCCGACTCTACCCTCAACCCATCACGCACTAGCTTCTACTCCCCACACTAATTTAACATGCAATTTTCCTGTTCATATTCATATAGAGCATAATCCACTTTTAACATTTAGAAATGGAGGAAATATACCTAAAGCAATTGACAGGAATGGTTACTTCTCATTAAAATTAAGCTAAAGTAAAAAAAACAGAGACACTTTTTTACTTACGTTTTATTTAAATTTCTTGCTCATCAAAACTGATAAAATGGATTTCTAACTACAGCACTTTCAGAATAGCAATACGTTTTTATTTATGAAGAAACTCGGTTAGAGTGACTATTTTTGACGCTATAAAAATAAATATATAAAATTGGCAACCAGTCTGCACTTATTTTACTATTAAATGCCCCGTAAATTGCACACTTCATTAATCCTCTATCTTGTATCTTAGCAAGAGATAAATTTATACGTCACTGTACTTTTACAGCAATTAAAACGGAGAATTCACAAACAAATAAAGAATACGACGAATTCTTGAAGTCTAATGCGATGCCAAGTATGTAAACGTAACATCTGCTTACGAGCTGTTTAGATGAAATAATATTAATTCGTTTTATGATCGTTATAAAAAATGAACAAATATAACTTGTCAAGTTCATTTTGTCGCTGATTGATGATGATGAACATCATGCGGGAGGCATACTCGTACCACGGGAGAAGTTTGTCTATAAATACTTAATACCTATTGGGACAGCTCGCGTGGCGCCATCTGACCCCAAAATAATAAAGGCTTGTACTTATAGGTGCTAGTAATATTTTACTTTTACACTTTATAGTAAATAATACATGTGATGCATTAACACTCAAAAATCATTGAAATCATGATTTTCAAATATTTGTTTAGGTCTAAAATCGGACCCGCTACCTTCAGATCAGTTGGAAATAAAATCTATGTAGATAAAAAAGACAATTACAGCTTTAAAAGCAATAAGAATCGGATACCGCTGACTAAGCAACACTTTCATGCAAATGTAAGTATACAATCAACAATCTAACACCCGAGTGGTGAGCTAAAATAAACACAACATTCTTATAGTGGTAGGTAATCTGCATATCTGCGATCGGGCCAGACTGCAGCGGCTTGCGGTGGTATTGTGAGCTGAGATCTCTATGAACAACCGACATCCTTGCCAAGATCGTAAAGTCCTGAATGTTTTCGACTCCGAGTGTCATTCCGAAAATCCACCTTTTTTAATGCAAAGAACGTGAAATTCAACATAAACTTTTTCAATATTATACCTTTTACGTATTATGTGTCAAATCAAGTTAATGTTTTACTCTGTTGCAACGCAATAACATGCTTTTTGCATTAATTATACTGGGAACAGTCTGGATTCAAAATTCTAATTTGATCACCTGGCTGCAGTTTTGAGTGTATAATGTAATCCTACATAACACGTCTGGACGAAAAAGAAAGAGTGCACCACCACTGCCGTCTGTCTGTTTTCTGTATACTTATATCTCAAGCATTTATTCGATCTTACCTCGACTTTCCAACCAATACATAAAACGTTTTATGGTATTGGTTTTTGAATAAAATCTTGGTGTATTTTGTGTTTTGTGTTATAAGAAGCATGGACAAGTAGATAGTTTAATACACGTTAAATACGACATTTGACAGTTTTCCGCCTGTGTAGATTACCGTTGTGCAAGTTTAACTTTTGGCAGGCGTCCACGGTGCGGTGATTTACGGTTAGCCCTCTAGCAAACTACCGCTATGATCCCTTACGTTTGTTAGTAAATGAACAAAAAAATATTAACAATTTTACTACATTACATATGTCTCTCGAAAACTAAGAATCGTTGTTGTCTTATTGGATAACACTACGAATACTTTTAACGTCTTTTCTCGAATGTTCATATACTTTTCCACTTTAAAAATCCAAATAAATGAGTCATCGACTTCAATCCCAACAATAGTTCGCACAAAGTGGATAACTAGTGTCAAAAAAAGAATGAAATATAAATAATCCCAATAGTTTCAGGATTGTGTAGGAGTAAATCCTCTGAAAAAGTCTTTTAACAACAATCTATTTGCCTACTAAGTTCAAGCTATGAGCAAAAAATTGAAAAAAAAGTACCTCCCCCACTTATGATCGAGAGGACTTCATTATGTAACATTCAGGGGAGCTATGTAGAGACATAATCCTGCAACTTTTAAAATTACATGATTTACTGAGGAACAGTTTTCCTATTTTTCGCAAACTGCAATGCCTACAAACAATGCAAATAACTACAAACGAAAATGTCATTCGTTTATTTAGATGAAATTCTGGTTTGTAAGTATTTTTTGTTTTCGTAGAGTTTTTAAAAGCGCTGAATTATTTTCGGTGAAATTTATATGAGACCAATTCAGGAGTATACTCTTTCGAACAAAAAAAAACTTTGAAACTCGGCCAACAGTTGGCGGGGTTATCGCGTAGCAAACATACAACAAAAAAACAGTCGGATTGAGAACCCCTTTTTTGAAGTCGGTTGAAAAGCTTTGTAGTATAGAAGACGGAAGTGTTAGTTATTTGTTGCAGCATCGTAAAGTATGGAGTTACGTGATTTTAATGAATTTTTAGTACCTCTAAAAAGCCGTTAATAGGGAAACCCTCTAGTCTGACTTTATTGTGGTTTCAACTGGTTTCATGAGCACATGGCTAGCTGTAAACCACGATCATTTGTTTGCGATTACCTATGTCTTTTATTTAATTTTGATGTTTTCTGTAAAACTTATGGATAATTGGGTGCCAAACGTAAACAAAATAAGCAACACTAACTTGAAATTAAATAAACCGGCCAAGTGCGAGTTGGACTCGTGCACGAAGGGTTCCGTACCATTACCTATAAAACCGGCCAAGTGCGAGTCGGACTCTATAAAACCCATTATCTCTATAAAAGCGGCACAAAAATTTCGTTTGTTGTATGGGAGCCCCTTTAAATATTTAATTTATTCTACTTTTTAGTATTTTTTGTTATAGCAGCAACCGAAATACATTATCTGTGAAAATTTCAACCGTGTAACTACCACGGTTTATGAGATACAGCCTTGGACAGACTTTCTATGAAAACGAGCAAAAAAAATCAGGTTTTTTGTATGGGCTCCTTAATATATATTTTATAAATATATATTTTATACTGATTTTTAGTATTTGTTGTTATAGGGCCAATAGAAAAACATCGCTGTCGCCATGCTGTCTAAAGACGTTCACATCATCTGCGAAAATGTTAACTGTCTAACTATCACGGTTCATGAGATACAGCCTGGTGACACACGGACGGATAGCGGAGCCTTAGTAATAGGGTCCCGTTTTTCACTTTGGGTACGGAACCCTAAAAACCATTTGGAGATTTTACCTTTTCTTGATTGATTTGGTTTGGTAATATGTACTGTAAGTAGGTAACATTTTAGATTAAGGTTAGGCACTTAATTTTATTTATGTGACTTAAAAAACAATTTGTTTCATGACCTCCATACATAATATTTAATCAATATTATGTTCGATAGAAAATTAAATTTTAACTCTTTCTTGAACATCTTCTTTACATCGTCCGCTGTCGCCATGCTGTCTAAAGACGTTCATAATTATATTTCCAATAGAGCTAAAGGAAAAAACCGAGACGAGACGATAAGGTAGTCTCCAATAGCTATTTCTTTCGGGAGCAAAACAAAATATTACAATTTGTATGCAGTTACTCAAGTCAGCCTTTAGGTTAGGTAGGTAGGTGAAAAAGGTAGGTATATTGTTTTTGCCGAATTCGGAATGCATACATTGTGTCACGTGCCACATAAAAATATTTTAACCCACAGCTTTGCCAGGAGTTTTATGGTAAACAGTGTTTGGGCACATCGTCCGCTGTCAATACTTACTAATATTATAAAAAGGGTAAAGCTTACAAGTTTGTCTGTAGGAAGTAATCTCTGGATCTGTTGAATCGAATTAACAAAATTCTTTCACCAATAGAAAGCCCTCTTTATTATCAGCGGGTTACATTGGCTACAAAATTTCCCCGAATTAACACGGGAACGAAGTCTCAGGCGGAAAGCTTATATCATCATATTTTACAAATTAATGATTTTTGATCACGGACAAAATCGATTTGACTGACATCCAAATTCATAACATCAAAATCTAACTTCTGGTCGCTTTAAAAGACAGACATTGGTATCAGTGATCAAAAAAAGGGCTGCAACTAATAAAATAAGAAGATAAGACGCGGTATTTAAGTTCATAAGCAATGTACCTCTGGAAGTTTAAACTGAAATGTGTGCTTATTGCTTGCTTCTTAAATCACGCGAGCTTGAAAACTCTCAGCCTTGAACTCTAGCATAACGGGCGTCCCGCAACCCTCAACAATATTAAGCTGCCAAGTTACCTGCCTAATCTTTAGATAATGCCTACAGTCTTAATTAACTTAATTTATTAATACCAGTACAATTTCAAACAAGACAAAATGTTTAGTACAGCTCAGATAATTATAAAAGGAATTAACTGTTTATAAAAGACTAGCTTTCCGCCCGAGATTTCGTTCCCGTGGGAATTCGGAAAAATTATGTAGCCCATGTTACACAGGACTAATGTAGCATTCTAAAGGTGAAAGAATTCAGGAAAGTCCACTAGTTTTTGAGCCTAGCATTATTGGTCAAATTCGTTTTTTGTCAAACCCTTGTTTCGCCAAAAATCACGTTCATCAAGACTTAGTACAGCCATGAATAAACATTTATTAAATTGGGAAAAATACTTCGATAGCGACGCTTACATTACTTTAGTTTATTTTCTCAAGAGTATATTCTATTTCATTGGTGGGTAACGAATCCTCTTAAACATCTTTACTATAATAACATATAGAGGAAATGTAAAAAGAAAAAAGCTAAAAAGCAGTAAGTATGGGAAACCATAAATTTTGACTCTTTTCCCCAATCAGTACACACTCGAGGCATGGTTAACAATTTCCGAGAAAGTTTCAGAGAGCTATTAGGAGTTCCAACAGTTCTAAAGTTACTTTACTAACCAATGGATACAAAAATAAAGCTATCATGTGGTACTGTTTTCTAGAGCGGCATAGAACTACGAGTATTATTGCTATAGAAAGATGGCACCGAAAATTAAAAACTAAGTTAATAGGCCACAGAACAAGTTATATATATTTCTGAAAACTTTAAAAAGTAAAGCAATTTACTATCAAAAACAAAATCAAAAGGGAACCGTCGGAACTTTCAAAGAACTCATAAAAGAAGCATAAAAAATTTGATAAAGGGGAAAATAACTATTGAAAAATTCCTTCCCCGCTAGACTGGGATTAAAAGAAAGACTTTGAATATACCAGCTGTCAACTCTTCCCAGGCATACTGTAAAAGTCAGTTTTGCTATATTAAGGACGAAAGGCTGACAACCTTTCACCACTATTCACAATGTTTCATCATCTGTAACCCTTAGAATGTATGTGGCATCAAGTGGTTCTGAATCACTGATGCTCTGCCTACCCCGTATTGAATAACAGGCGCGAGCGTATGTAATGTAACTACTGAAAAATAAATAAAAGTTCAATGTTAATTTTATTTACACAGAATATTTTAAGAGGATATTTGAATTTTGTTTGAAAAGAAAAATAAACACGTTATTTTTGTATAAAGTGTACTTTGTTAATCGATTTTTGTAGTTGGGTAGGGTGTACAAAAGTGTACTTGACGACCGCAGTTTTTGACGAAACAAGGGTTTGACGAAAAACGAATTTGACCAATAACGTTGCTACGTTTTTGAGTTGTAACGACAAACATACAAATCTTTCCTCTTTATAATATTAGTGTAAGCAATGAAGCTTTTTCCTCTTAAGGTTGTGCTAGGCACCTTTATTATAATAACAATAATAACCGTTATTATTATTACCTATATAAATAACCATTATCAATATTATTATTGCCGACTAGGGACTATATTTTTGAATCACTCGCCTCGTGTCGAACGATCTCTTTGCGCGAATTCTATTGATTTCCAAACTTTTTAATCAGTATACTTTAGCGAAGGGGTCTATTCAAAAATCAATGGAATCCACGCAAATCAACAAGAGATATCCTTCGACACGAGGCGAGCGATTCAAAAATAGCACCAAAGAAGTTCAGACGTAAAGAAAGTATTGTATCTTTCTAATAAGATGCTGAAATGTTATTGATGTCTATGCTGCCGCGCGCAATATCGGAAAGAGCTGATACGACTAACTTACTTTACTGCAACTTGTAGTCAGTAATAGCAAAGTTTATCCACAAACCGGTTGAATTGTGCCAGTGTACTGAAATGAGACTCAAGTCACGGAACTATAGCCTGCAATAAGTTTACCTGCTTAGTTTATGTTCGCTTATCGCTTATCGACTGAATAAACATTTCCACGGAGACAGTTTGCTATCTAATGATAACGCAAGATTGAGCGCCGGTTCATCAGCTGTTAAAACTGCTTGTTTTAACAATGTCAGACTTTGGTTTTAATATTACAAACATCATAGAAAGATCAAAGTTAAAGAAATATAGATTCTGTAGCCCAGGAAATTTATATTACTAAAAAGGTTACCGTTTGTCGTTGTAAAATTATTATAGATTTCGCCATTTTATTTACTAAAAGTGAGGTCTTTATGACCGTAACCCGCCGTAACATTTATATATATATTAATAGGCCCTCTTGACAAATCATATACCTATTTTAAGACAATTTCTGTGGCCGGTTTAGATTTTAAGATTAATTTCTTTTTCATGAACCAAATAAGTCTTAAAATCTAAACCGGCCACAGAACACATCTTCAAATAGGTAGATGTTTTGTTGAGAGGGCTTATTAACTGATTTATAAATTTGAAACGGTAACTCAAAAATTTTACGGCGGGTTACGGTCATTAAGACCTCACTTTTAGTACATAAAATGACGAAATCTATAATAATTCCACAAAGACAAACGGTAACCTTTTTATTAGTAGATAATATAAATGTTCCCCGGGCTACAGATCTAATATTATTTTGTCTGCTGAAATACTGAAAAATCTGGCGTATCCTTGAGTAGAGATGTGTCGTCCGTCACAGCTCGTCGTCAATCTGTCAGCACTGCGGTCGCCGACTACGATTGTGAAGGGACGTTTGACATTTCACGCTTGCTGTCGTTCTTTATATGACTGCGCTAATCACCACAGCAGCAATAACTATGTTATGTTTGAAACGCTCTAATCGTTAGATCAATCACGCCTAGATATTATGCTAATAAGCTCTCTAAAATAAAAAGATATGTAGCCACGTGATGACAACCTTCCTTAGAGGCATATTGGCTATTACGTGTGTACCACGTGAACAAGACAGAGCCTGGCGCCGCCGGGCCATAGCAACGGTACGGTTTCGAGTGGTTGCGACAGTGCACGAGATGCTGCACCGACGACATCATCCGCTACGCCGATTTCTAACCAAAACTCATTTGGCCAAAGCGCTGCGAGCGGCAGGACGGTTCATTTTGTCTTTGAAACTTTGGTCACAGTCCTTAAAACGTGAATAATGGAAACACGACTATAACAAACAAATTGTCGATCACTTTATGTATATTTCTATTTTTACAAATCTAAAGCATCTCGTCGGAATATTATGTGATTTCTATTTTAAGATAAATAATGTGAGCAAAGGATACAGAGTGGATAAGTTTGTGATAATACCCACCCACATGTTGGACGCGATTCTTTTCAAAGCTTTTGCAACAAACGCGGTTTGGACGAAGTAAGTAATCCTATTGCGGTGAATAAGACGACCAGACGTCTAAAGGATATCATATACAACATGCTCCGGGTACGAAGTACGACCAACCGCCACAAAAACTAAATTGGTTTTCGCGACACACAACTGCTACAACATGGTTGCTTAAACTGCTTTATCATCGTGGGCAGATACAAAAAAAATTATAGCACAGCGATCGACTCGAGGTAACCGAGTGATATACTATCGACTTATAGCAAACATAACAGCAGATAACAACCTAGTCCTCAAAATATATAATATTTTTTTTATTATTATAAGATGGGTTAACTCTTGACCTCAATCTTGACCATAAAGGTCAAAGATGAGGTCGACGATGGAGCGAGTTAACCCAGAGAATGCCTATAAAGGCACTGGTACTCCCACGCACCGAAGAAACACAGCAAGCTGTTTGGCGTCGGACTTCGGTAGGAGGGTGGTTGCAAACCAGACGGCCCTTTACAGAGCCTACCACACCGCATGAGACCATAGGACGACACCTCAGATTCAGAAAAAATGAAGAGTCGTTGCCTGTGATGGATTACTAGGAGGCAGGTCTCATTTGTATTTCCTTAGTCGCCTCTTACTACACCCACGGAAAGAGATGGGGTGGTGTTATTCTCAACCGATCACCACACGGCATAAATGATGTTAGCATTGAGAAAAGTAATATATACAAATATTTTCTTCTTTCTATTTTATATGGATGAATTAAAACAGTAATGCAAACTCACAAATAAATACAATTGTAATAGCGAAACGAAAAAAAAATTAGGTAAATCGGTTAAAGTACGGGTAAAGCATTAAAAAAAATACTGTATCATCATCTTCATTTTAGAATATATATATATATATGTGTTGTTGTAAACAGCTGCTCTTTGGTCCCACAATAAAAGGTACACACTAATTATAGTTCCGTATTTCTAAGAAGTTTATATGGTCTACTGGTCTGATAATCTATCTATCTTCTATACATAAATATAAATAAATATATATATATATATATGAATTGCTGTTTGTTAGTCTCGCTAAAGCTCGAGAAAAAAGCGGTTTAAAGGGTGATAAAATATGGAAAAGAATTAAATCTAAGGCGTTTATGAAGTTCACCGGGCTACTGGTCTGATAATATGTAATAATTCCCCCATTTACACTTACAAACATTACCCATCGGGGTAGACAGAGCATCGAGCTGTCAAAATTTTCCAGTTGCTGTCACAATAAGGAAATGTTCTGAGAGAAATAGTAATTAAATAAATAAATTATCTATTGATATAATATTTCTAGTCATCAAGTTGTTAGCTGCAGTAAGTATTAGCAATCTTCAATAGTGTGCCAATTTCCTCAAATCTAGAATGAGATATATTCCCAGTTTTCCTTAAGTTGGTGCAATTGTAGACTATGAATAACCAGTTTTGCATGTTAAAATGTCCTGTGTAACACCATTTACTGTAGCCTTATGTAACTTCCAACAACTATATTATGTGCTTGTTCAATATAGCCATAACAAATAAACAATATTAGTTGCCAACCGACACAGATTTCCATGTGTAAGTTGGTGTGATGACAGTACGGCCTTGGTCGTTTGTCGAGCGTACTACATTCTAGTTTATTAACCATACTTCTAGAATACTGAACCGTTATTAGAAACAAAAACGCCTGAATCTTAGTATTTTGCATACCTACAAAGACAAAGAACAATACAAAACAAAATTGGTTTAATTTGTGTTAAACTTGAAAATAGATTTGAAATTAGCTTTTCAATACAATACAAGAACAAGTTTCAATACATGGTATTTTGCCATTGCCTTGCATTTATTTTCTTGAAGTAGCATTATATGTAAAAAAAAAAAGAATTTGTTTACAACGACTGGGGCTGCTAACACCAGAAATCTGTGAAATCTGGGCCGATTGAAATATAACAGCCATCCAGCCTTAAGTTTTTACTTAAAGGAGTGTAATGGAATGTGTGTACAAATATTTAATTATGTTCCTAAGGATATTCAAGTGCTTCCAGTTCAACTTTTTTTTTAAATAATAACAAAGTGGCTACAAGAAAATTACTTTTACTCTTTGTTAGATATAATTGAATTTAAAAAAAAAAACTAGCTAAGCATTAATATTTATTTATTTTAAATCTTATTGACCATTTTACAATTTTACATTAATTAACTTTGCTAGCGTTTTACAATTATTTACATTTTATAACTATAATTGTTGTAAGAATATTAATGAATTGATATTATTATTATTAAACTTTTATTAATTTAGCTAAAATTGACTTGAAATCACAATATTAATAAGAATTTAAGTTTTTTATGTTTAAATGTTTTTTTGTTTAGTTTATGCCAATATGGTAAAAATGAGGAACGTAATTTTCTTTAATAAGAACATCTCAATTTTCTTTAATAAGAACATTTCTTTAATAAGAACAAATGATTATAATTGTGAAAAGAAAACCAGATTGCTGAGGGTTTTAGTTAGAGGATAGGTACACTCTGCTGTACCTAAAACGAACCCCCCACAGTACAATTAGGCACAGCGGCGCCCCCAAATCTCACGACGGTTCTGTTTCCGCACAGACTATATTTACCGACGAAAAATGTTTTATAAAAACGTGTAAAATGTTAATGTTTTGTATAAATATTGTTTAGACCATGAGCGACGAAAATTGTTATTGAAAGATAACATGTTTGTTCTCACATGACTATAATTGTATAAAATGCTTGCCCTATATAATTTTGTTACTAAATGGTGGGTAGGTTGTTTTTCAAATAAACGTTTATATTTGTGCTTTTGTTATTTATTTTTTATTAGGAGGTCTGAATTATGTATTTAGTTCCGATTTAACTCTTTTCAATATAACTATAACGAGTTTCAAAATAAATTACCAAAAAGAAAATAACAAGTCATTAACACCGGGATTGGAACCCGAAGTCCTATAACCTCTAATATTGCGATTCCTGACTCACATACCACTACACCGATTCGTGCTCGTTGTTTAAAGACGAAATATGCGTTCACATTCCAACCCATAGTAGTTCCATTTTATCACACCAGAGGTCGCTTTATTCGATTCGTTTTTTATACGGCCGTCTGTACATGTATTTTTCTCTATAAGATCGTGATACATTTAAAAAATAATTCAATCATTTCATTTACTAAGAGGTTTCTATTGTCTTTGTATAAATTAAATTGATAAATTAAAAAAAAAAATATTAGGTACTCGCCAGGTAAAGTGGAAACAAGTTATTTGTCATTAACATAAGTAACTATAAATGTGTTTATATAATTTAAAGTTATTAACTAAATTTTAGGCAAATAATCAACTCTCCAAGTGTATTTTTCCTTGTTCATTCAAATTAATGTGCATATTTTTTATCTTCATACAATAACTATGCACGAAGTTTATCTTCAATAATTATTTTATGCACTACAGTACCGAAAATGTACCTTAGAGGACAAATTGGTAATCATTTTAAAGTGTATTTTACATGAATAAAAGCGTAGTTTCATCAAAATTCTTCTTTTTCATTATTTTTTCCTCCAAATACGATGAGAGTATATTCAATGACAGTAAAGGACCTAAGTAATTTAAATAATCGCTCTAAAGTACCGACTACTTGCCCGGATATTTAGTGTAGTTGGTTTCTGCTTCAAACTAGGGCTGATCCAGTTTTAAATTGAATGGATTACATGCTGCACAATTTCGGACACCAGCGCGTGAGGAGATCTCTGGTAACAATCATAACTCAACAAAGCATGGCATCATTATTTTCAAACCAACTGTAGGTACCATGGTTATCAATTGCGACCAAAACTCATTTGAAATACAAAATCTGTCAAAAGCATATTCAGTATTCACAGCAATAACTAAATAAATAAATAAATAAATAAATAAACACACTCAAAGGCCCCTTCTAAGGTTTTCCCTTGCGTCGTGGGTCCCTTGAAAAACACAAACAATAAAAATCTACTTTTTACACAAATGTTTGCCCCGACTGGGAAGCGAACCCAGGACCCGCCGTCACTACCACTCGACCAAAGCGACCCAAACCAAACTTGATCAATAATTATGACAAAAATCAGTTATTTGCAATGTATTATTATATTTATTATGTATGGTGGAGCATAATAATAATAAAAATGATTAGTTTCTATAAAAGTATGCAGTTATAAGTAGATATGTATAATGGACGACCATTTCTGGAGAATTTATAAATGATAATATTGTTAATAGATCACACAAAATGAATGGTAAACTGTTTAATTTGTGTATATTTTAAAGAGTTTTGAATTATGTAGAGCAGTGTTTCCCAAAGTGGGCGATAACGCCCCCTTGTGGGCGCTGGAGGCCAAGAGGGGGGCGGTAAGGGGCCCAGAAAAAACTAGGGGGCGCTGGTGATTTGTAACTTCAGCTACTTCATATTTTAAAATTCACTGAAATTAAAATCCTCTTACTACACAACATCAATTTATTAGTTCATATTTATATACTTTTTTATTGTAAAAAATATAAACTAAAAATAAATTAAATATTTATTATTTTTATTGCGTTCTTTATTACAACGCTATTTATATCTTAAGTAATTGGTATCAAACACTGAAAAATATTCGTGTCTTTAAGTGTCGCAGGTGAGGTCCCCACCTCTAAAGACACGTATTAAAAATATGTATATCTAATTTTGTTAATATTGTAAAGTTGCATTATTATTGCTCTCTCTCTGGTAAGAAAAATCTCGTTTAGAATATACAGGGTATCCGGTGGCAAAATTCGGATTTCAAATTCAAATTTCTCTGAAACCACTGGTCGGGGAAGTAGAAGAAATGAGCAATAAATTAAATTAGCTTCGTCATTTATTCGGATTTTTAATCACGATGTCGCATTGGACAGGTGAACAACGAGCGTTCGCATTGAACTCGTAGCGAACAGCTTGAAAAAAATCCGCGTCAATCCGTGTGCAAAAAAGCGGCTGCCTAGGGCTCCCAAAGACTATCGTGCATAAAATTAAGAAGAAGAATCTTAAATTTCGTCCTTTTAAAATTCAGATTTTACAAACACTTAAGCATAACTATTACAATTATTCGCGTAAAAGTTTCTGCGAGACAATGTTATAGCGATTTCTTACGGTAACACTATCTTTTGGAGTAACGAAGCCCACTTTCATCTCAATGGAAGTGAATTGACATTATTGGTCGCATAAAGGACAGAACTCACATCTAAAATATCAGCAGCCTTTGCACAGTTCCAATGTGACGATTTGGTGTACTGTGTGCATTATCAAGCAGTGGAATAATAAGACCATTTTTTTTTCGAAACTCATTGGGAGCAAGCAATAAGTGTGGACGGTTTTTCTTGTCAGCGCTTGCTGAACGAATTTTTTCTGCCAATATTAAGATAACCTCTCGCCTTTACTGCGCACACATGGTTTCAACAAGTTGGCGCCACCCTTCACACTGCTAGAGAGACCATGGCACTTCATCAAGATTCCTTCCCTGGAAAACTGATACGCCGTTTTGGCGACATTCCTTGGTCTCCCAGGTTACCAGATCTGCTTTTTTGTGTTGGGGTTTTTTGTGTGTTACCTCAAGAATAAAGTTTACGAAACCAACCCAACGACCATCGCAGCGCTTAAGGAAAATATCGTTCTCGACATTGATGCCATCCTATCACTTTTGCTTAAGCGAGTGGCACGGAATACTGAGGCCAGATTTAAAGAGTGTGTCCAATGTGATGGACATATGGATGATTTTTTTTTTAATTACTTGTTTTTATATCTTTTATTTTATTTTTATTTTAAATCTGAATTCTGCCACCGGACAGCTTGTAGGTTTAATTGAACGCCAGGCGAGACTCATATGTTATTGAGGTTTTTAAGGTGAAAAAAAAATGGGGGGCGCTACAAAATAACTGATTTTCAAAGTGGGCGTTCGACAAAATAAGTTTGGGAACCTCTGATGTAGAGATAGGTCCCCAGAACAAATCTTAATAAAGTCCTCTCAATTGGAGTTGCCGCGGGGGTTGGCAAGGAGGACTACAATAAGTACATAAAAATTCATTTTTTCGATTTTTTGCCTCCAAAACGGTTAACTTTAGCGACAATATTTTCAGGTATGAAGTAAGTAAAGATTTCCAATACCTTTGTCTTACACGTAATTACTGGAAAACGTATGATTTTTAAGGTAAGTATAACCCTGTTAGCAAATTTAAGCTTGTACCTACCTTTTTTCCTAAGTTCTCTTTCTCTTTTCCGTGGGTACTTTTGGTAATTCCTCTCTTGAGGCTACCTGGGTAGTCAAAAGATCGTTTTACTCTGACCGAGGTTCCAGTCGTTAAAATTGTCTCTTAGCCGGTGCCTGCGTTAAATAGAAAACGCTCGAACAGAGTGAACTAGTAGTTTTGGCATTGCAGTTTTTTACCAATTTTGTGACGTTTTCCCGTGGGAATTTTAAAATGTTGATCTTAATGGATGGCTTTTATTTATAGACTATTTTTTTATTCGCTAAATTACAGCTGATTAGTTCAAGTAGTTTTTGAAATTTCAAGGTCAATAATATAATCAGTGAGTGAGTTTTTTCGCTTTTATGTTTTTACCGCTTTTATTAGGTTTCCTTTTCGGAAAATCCGTTTTATGTGGATATTTTGCAACTGTCAACTACTTACCTGTCAAAGTAGGTCATTCCCGACCTATACAATGTTGGGTCCAAAAAAAATGTGTCCTTGTGAATGTGAATCTAAAGTTTGTGTCCCCAAACTGAATTTTATCCGAATCATAGCAACTTTAAATATATGACTACCAGATTAAAAACACTTAAAGGGTCACTGGAAGGTCACTGGTCACTACCTTATCTAGATTTGGCGCCATAGTGAAAAATGTTTCGATGGAACTATACCAATTAGAGGAAACTTTTCGCTTATCGGCTCTTTTCATTTTTTGGCCCAAAATGAATGATGTCCTTTCATCACCATATTTTTAAAACATTTGCTAACAAAGTTGTGGGAAAATCGAGATTACTTTATTTACCATTACTACATAATCCTGAAACTTTTAAAACTACATAATTCATTTCGGTAAATTTAATATGTTTCTTGGTGTATAACGGTTACACACATTTCCATGCCAAAAAGAGTACGTGTAAGATAATAAAAAATACCGAACCATTAGAAAAGGAGGAAAACGCAAAATACAAATCGAATTCAAATAAAAAGAGAACTGGAAAATACCAAATTTAAAGAGACGTAATCTCCGGAGCATTTAGAAGCGATAAATAAAAAAATTACGAAATTCGTAGTAGTTTCGCTAACCAATTAAAGTAAGTAAGTTTTACGTTTTTATTTAATCAATGGTCCACTCCAGCTCCGCAAGACTTTTTTCATAGTAGTTATAGTATAAACCGACCTTTAAGGCGACTACAGCATCCGATAAAGGCAGCACACATAGGAATAGTGCCATCTCCGTCTCTCAACAGGCCTGGGCCGGCAGTGCGAACAGTGTCGATACACGAAGTTTACGGACTATGAAAGAGTGCGTGCGTAAAAAAGTGTGAAAGTTAGAAAAATGAGATTTATGGAAAGGTAACCGCCGCTTAAATCGAAAAATGCGTTAACTACTTATCGAGAGTGTTCAATCACGAACATTTTGATAGCAAATTCAAGTTCCTGTGTGCATTTTACTATCGTTTTTACAGCTTAAAAGATACACAATATTGGTATTTAGAGGTGACTTTGTGAGCTTTTTCTATCGAAGCAAAAGTGCTGAATGTTTTCAGCAAACTACTTATCTAGTTTATGTCCTGAATATTACGGTAGTATTTTTTTTCTTCGATTTAATGCAGTGCGTCACGCTTATCTACGCATCATAAAATCGTAATTTAGGTGCTGTAGTCGCCTTAAAATGTATTCACACGTAAATGCAAAAAAGCATCAAAAGGTGTTGTATAGTTTGGAATACATAATCGGCGTTTAAAATCTAGATACGACTCCAAAAGCAACTAAGTAGGTTTTATACTATGTACTTCTAAATACCAGTCCTGCTGAATCTACGATATACGTACGTCATATGCTGAATAAGCCATAAAATTGTATTTGTCAAATACGAAGGGGATCACCCCGCCCGCCCTCGACCACCCCGCCCGCGCTGGCACTAGACTGCTGGCAAGGCGGCTTGCAATGCTCGATTTAACATCAAACGCTGGACCGCGATACAATGGCCCATTCAGTGAATGATTGCAATGCCGTTCAGGTCCTGGTCGATGCAAACCTTTCACTGTTGCACACAATATACAGGCAGTCTACGAGTGAACAGCAGCTCAAGCACAACTTGAAGCCAACGCGGTCAAATGTAAAAATGACAACGCTAGAGAGCGAAAAAGCCTTTGAGCGGTGCCCTCGCCCAGTCTCAATAAACTTTTACCGCCATCGAAGTGGCGTGACGCGAGAATTTCGTCGCGAGTCGTGCTAGCTATGCTGGTCTGGGCAAGTGACATTTAACTGCAAATCTTTATCTTTGTTCTATTATGTGATATTTTAACTAGATCAGACCGATTTGTTTGTAAAAAACCGTGTTTAAATTAAGAGTAAGTACCTACTTACTATTTGTGTAGAGCTTCAGATTTTTGACTGAATAACAAGATAATAATATGATGAAATTAACCATTAATCAATTATTTACACTCACATAAAATGCTATTTTATAAACACCATTTTTTTCATTCTACATAACACTACCTACCATTTCAAACCCACTCGTGTTTAAACTTTCATGAAATTTGACACTTGCTCAATTCTCATGAATTCAATAGGGTATGATTGTTTTTTTTGTTTCAACGTTACAAGTGATCTTATATTAGGCAGTTTTGCCACGATTGCACATGTACACACGGCAACACATCAGGCTATACATCTTGACCTTGACATAGCCTTTATCTCACACGTGATAGCGGAGCCGGCTTCCGTAATGTAAAAGGGTAACCTGACGTGCAGCTGCTGTCTATACTTATGTTTTCTAAAAATTGCTATCACTACGTTGAACATTTGAGTTTGTTTAAGTCTCCTGGGGCTATTAAACAGGTACAACTGTTAGGAAACTGCAAATAAGGTGCAGAAACTATAACGTGCCCTACGACGAAGGTCATGTGACTTCGTTGATGCCTCGTCATATGTTAAGATAAGAACTATTAACCGATTTCTAAGTACCGTAAAATTCACTTCTTAAATTGTCATTGCAAAAGAAAACCTCGCATAGTATGATAATTGTTAACACATCGTTCTCAACTGGATGATGATTAAATTTCTTGCAGACTACTCTGCTCAGCCCGCCAGGAACATCAGCATGAATGCGTTTTGATATATTTTTATGATATATTTTTTTCTATTTCGACAAACAACAAATCATAGCACTTTTTTTAGTATCTCATACCACCTAATTTATGGTCATAGTTATAGGCTCTTCTTTGAGACTAATATAAAGTAATAATAATAACATACAGCAACTAATACACTATGTAAGTATACAACTAATAGTAACGACATCAGACAGTCATCAATAGCGTAAAGAAGGTTGTCCTTAAAAGCTACCTTCTGCTGGTATTTGAAACGGTGATGTTTTCGAATTCGAATTTAACGAAAACGTGAAAAAAATCGGTTTTTTGAAGCTAAGGTCAACCCAATATCGATCGCGACAGCTGGAGACCGCACCAAATAACCTTTCTCGCTTCCTCACAGCATATGCTTACCATATTCCTTAATTTTACCACATTGTATAAACATATACCCATAATTTTGTAAGTCATTCATAATTATAACAAAATCATAGGCGTATAAAACGCTAATCCATACAAGACCAAACTTCCGCATTACGATTTACCTGCATGACAATCAGCAACTAGCTGTATATATTCTACATTTTGGGTAAGTACCTACTTAGATATAAGATTTGGGAAGGGGCTAAAACGCGGGTCGATCGAACCCGCTGAAGCTTCAATGCGACAAAGTGTACCGAGATCCGCAGAGCGTAGGGCCGCGAGCACCGCGGGCGGACGGCGACTCCTGACCCACTGCCCTGCTGCTGCAGCGGTCACGCCGCCGCACCAACCACCACCGCTACAGCTAGCGACAAGCGTGAGAACACTAATCGCAACCTCCTCACTGTAACTCTCATTCAGCACCTCCAGGTGCCCCAGTTCTAAACTTTTAAACACTCACCGTTTCCGTTTATGAGAGGGTAGTCGTCGTCGTGTCTGCCTATGTAAGTCTTCAGCGGGGTGTCCGTGAGGGAGGGTGACGACCTGTCCCTGTCGCTCATAATAGTCACTTACAACACCGGGTATAGATTGGATAGAACAACACCGGGTCGGGGAGACGCGCCGGCCCCGCACACACTCGACCACGACCGACCTCCGGCCCGCGGCTCGCGCGGCGAATAAATAATTAAATACAGCGGCACTCTCTCGCAGCGCACTCCGCGCGAACGCTCCGCCTCCCTCCGCGCAATCAATCCTCCGCACCGCACTCGTAGCGCCATCTCGCAGCGCTCCCTCCCGCCTGCCTCGCACCACCAGGTGGCGCTAGCTCCTCGCCGCTGCTGCTGGCTACTAGCAACCAACACAAGAATAGGCGCTTCATTCGTCAATCAACAGTATCTATCGTTATCTATAACTACGACTGATAATGTCTAGTAAATAAATAATTCATTCCTACATAAGTCTCTTACAGAACTGATGAACAAAATAATTCATTTAGATAGCTTTGCAAATAGTTTATTATTAAAACTAAGTAAAATACATACTTCAAAAATTGCAGTCGCGTTGAATAATTTATGGCAATGAACGTGTCCCATTCTTTAGAGTGATGGGCTTCGATAGCGTGAGAAGGAAGCAGAGGTTCTTGTTCTTGGTGCGGTGGTGTGGTGGCGATGGCGATGGCTGCTATCTCGGCAACATCCTTGCGCTGTCGGTGAGCACCCAGGAAGGCTTTCAGTTCGCGCTCCGCCACGCTAGGCGGCGACGTCGTCGTCGTCGTTTCCAAACCTAGGACAGCCACATTGCTCTAAACTTACCAGCCTAAAGTATTATAAAGTTAGAGTATTACAAGTTTATTTTAAATAAAAAACAGGCAGTTTTATCAATACTTTTAATAACAGATACGATATATTTGGGACAACTTCACGAAAAGTACCTACATAATAAATAAAGAAGTTTTTCGAAACCGTAATCCTGACATTAATGTTTTAATTAAATATATACCATTAAAAAAGGTAATAGAAAAATACAGAAATAAAAAGCTGTAGTCATAAAATTGTTAACGTCAAGTCTGTAGCCAGAATCAGACATGGTGCTTGGAGATTCTTGTAATAAACTAGTATCGACGTAGTCACATACCATGTCGTCCCAGTTCTCGGTAAGATCATGGATACTTTTAGCATTAGCAACTAGTTTGTGACGCATTAACCGCTTGACTTTTTCTAGACGTTCTGGTGTCTCATCGTGCACTTCACGTGCTCTCTGCCAGGGCATTTGACTCGTCGGTGGTTCTACTACAACTAGAGTGTGCATCTTATTCGTCACTTGCAAAAGCACAGGCGGTTTCTTAGTAACCGAATCTTCTTTCATCATTTCTTTTCTTTGAGCTTTTTTTAGAATTGATAGCCGGGATCTTTCTTCGAATGAGGGGATAACGGGAGCCGCCTCCTGATTCAGGGGCGGCGGCGGTCCTAACATAATTGGAGCTTTCCGGAACTCCGGCATTTTACCCACGGTTTGAGCAAAAGGGGATTCAGTCGGCACAGAGGGTTCGTCTGGTGCAATGGTCGGAGTAGTAGTAATTGCAGAAGTAGAAGTGGTCGTTGTAGTAGTCTCCGTAGAAGTAGAAGTGGTCGTGGTGGTGGTTGGCGAAGACTTCTCTGTTGATTCCCTTATATCCGACTCAGTGGAAAAGTCTCTAGGTATCGGAGCCATGAAGCGACGACGAGGCTCTTCATTCATCCGACGATGTGACAAAGTCGGGAACATCATCGCTGGGCACACATAATAAACTTACTGTTAGCGTTCACTTCTGTTGTATTTAATACTTCCTAACATTAAGCACATAGGTTATCAGGATAACTTCTTCAATCGTAAACATGCAAGTAATTTAATGAATAATGCTCTTATAATAACAATACGGATTGTAATTTAGAGCTCCATTTTTGTTCAAATGTAACTATCAGGAAAAACAAATAATATAATATTAATTAGGTTTTAATTGAACAACATTAATGTTTGTAAAAATTAATGAAAAATTATTTTAAAGAATCAACGAAACTTGTACCGAAAAAAAACTAATTTGAATATTGAAATTAAAGTAATTAAAATTTTAACACTAATAATATTTTTCAAATTGTTTTTTAAACATTCATTTATTTATTTAATGTTAAACACGAACAGGTATTTTGGAATGCATAATATAATTTTCTCGATATATTCAGATTAAAAACTAATCTCTTATTAAAAACTGATCGAATAATAGTATATTTTACGTTAAGCAATATGTGATCAAGTTTTCAATAGCGGTTCAGTAGTTTCAAAAATTTATGAGAGACTTGTTGAAATAAGTATCTTTTTTAGAATCAACAAGATACGAGTAAAATCTGACACCAAGGATAGTCAAGTTTGCCATATACTTGATTATACCTACACGATAAGGAAGGACTAAGATGAGTCGTAGCAAAATGAGATGATTTGAATATTATAAACTGATAATTCTGGCCCTTTATGTTGGTTAATGATCAATCCCAAAGTAACAAATAAACTTACTTGAAGTTCGGTGGAGGAGAATAGGTAATTTCTCTTTTATTCCTTGCACTCTCTTCATGTCATAATAATCAGAATAATGTTCATATTCTTTTGGCTTCTTGTGTGCTCTCAGTCTCACATCTGCGTCCACCTCACCACCAACAAATGACGGGGGTCTTCTCTGCGCGTGCCGTTGCTTCACTTCATCGTCGGAGGAAACCTCCTCATTATTGATTCGTCTCCTCAACATCTCCTCCTCAGCTTCTTCTTCTAACGGCTCACTATCGAATGGGGCCTTTGTGTGTCGTTCCCTTTCTCTCGGCTTCCGTCGGACTGCTCTTGATGTTGTTGGTCTATTAGCAGGTCTGCTATTAAAATTTAATTCGTCATCATCGAAATCTATATTTTTATCTTCGTTTAGTTCATCAGCGTTGATTTGAAAGTCATCTTTGCTATCTATATCACTAATATCGTCTTTTCTGTATCTACTGTATTTAACATTGACTGGTGGTTTTCGTGTCATTTCATCAGTCTCTGAACTCTGAAGTTTAAGTCGAGGGCGATGTTTTGAAAACCGATAATTCGATTTAAATTTAGGTGCCACTTCATCAGAGCTGTACTTATCAAGATTATCTAAATTACCGTTATCTAATGTTCTCAAAGGTTTTCTATGTTTTTTTATGGGTTTCTGCCAGTCTTCGGAATCTTCAATTTCTTTCATTAACGACTTGTCGGTTTTTCCTGAAGAAAAATAATAAAACATAAATACTCTGACCAATATCGAAAATAAAAATTCAGAAACAACTTCACGAAACATACAGGAGGAAGATAATTTACTCATAATAATATTTATAGGTAGTCATTAATATTTAAGGTAATATGAAATCTTAAAATTTTACAATTTATGAAGGTTTTATGTAATGAAACCTTACCTGGTTCCTCTTCGTAGAGAGGTACAGGTGCTTCTTGCAGGTGGTCGCGGTATTCGTCTCCCGGGGCAGCCTGCGTGTCGCGAGGCCCCTCATAGTCTATGCCGCCACCGTACTCCGGCATCTTTACCCCCGAATAATCGACGTAGCGCGCGCCTGACGCCATCGTCGCGAACGCCAGCGTCAACCAAATGGCGCGCGCCATCTTCCCGCCCGCCCCAACACCGCGCCACTTCCAGTGATTGATTGCTATTATAGTGAAGGAGATCGACGAAAACGGCACAAAGATATTACATACGAAAACTGCGACATTATTGATTTGACTATGAATTTGACATTGAAGTATTAAAGTAATTATCCATAAATTAGTCGATTTGTCAAAAAGATTACAACTGCCAAAGAGAATATATGGAAAATATGGCAACTGCCAGTTTTTACCGACTTCAAAAAAGGAGGAGGTTCTATGTTGTTTTTTTTATGTATGTTCACCGATTTTTCCGCCATTTATGGACCGATTTTCAAAATTCTTTTTTTGTTCGAAAGAGTATACTTCAGAGGTGTAAACTCTTTAAATTTCTTACTAAAGTGATTCAATGCTTTTAAAAAATCAACAAAAACAAAAAATACTACAAACCAGAACATCATCTAAATAAATGAGTGACATTTTCGTTTGTGGTTATCTGCTAATAGACACTGTAGGCATTTGTGCGAACAGTTTTTTGGATTGAAGTCGGTGACTCATACGTTTTTAACGCGGGAAATTATTTTATTTTCATTATCTTATTGTATGGGTCCGTCCCATTGTATAACTGATGAAAAATTGCCCCACCTTTAAAAGGAGTAAAATCCCTACTAATATTATAAATGCGAAAGTAACTCTGTCTGTCTGTCTGCCTGTCTGTTACCTTTTCACGCCTAAACCGCTGAACCGATTTTGATGAATTTTGGTACAGAGATAGATTAGAGCCTGGGAAAGGACATAGGCTACATTTTATCCCACAGTTGGGCACGATATAACCTGTAGTCCACGCGGGCGGAGCCGCGGGCGGAAAGCTAGTAATTTTAATAAATATGATTCATGAAGTAGCTAATAGTGAAGATACGTAGACATAAAAATAAGTGGTATAGCACAGGATTTTATATTTTTGAGGTCGAAAAATTGCTTCTTCGTGATTCATATTATATGAGGTAAGAGAAACTTTGAAAAAGGGGTGATTCTCCCATGAAAGTGAACAACTTTCCCCAAGGAACGTACATATATATGAAATTCTCAAAAAAAAAAAATCTCTCTATACAAAGGACAATCAACTGATCGCAAAGTTAAATGAAAAACCGATTTTTTTACGGTGTATTGCACAGATACTTTATTTATTGTTAGTATCTACTTGTTCAGGAACGAAAAGTCAAAAAAAATTAAAAGAAAAAAAAACGTTTTTTCATAATGAAGTTTAAGGACAGGATGCAGGTTAAAAATATGCACTTTGTAGTCTATTTTATTTATTATTAAACGTAATTTTGTTTGATTAATCTAACTTGAACATTTTACAAAATATGACTTTTTAAGTGCGACCCAGCAGCTGTAGCACGATAATGGTTGGGGAGGCATTGATGCTAAGTGTGGATTTACTCGAGCGTCGCGGAAACCTATTATAATTGGTAGATTAGATTATAAGAAGCATAAATGGTTTAGGATGTTTCGACTTTTAGCGGTGGGGGAAGGGTCTACACATTTTCAAAATTGTAAAAAAAACAGTGACATGGAAATACAGAAGCGTGTCAGATTATAATATCTTTCATGCTCCAACATGTCTCTGATACGAAATATATGTTAATCTGACGATTTGTGCAGTGGGGGTGGCTATGCGGGAGGGGTAAAATTTGAAAAAAAAACATTTACTCGAGCGCGTCAGATTTTCATAGGGGGTGTTAAGTGAACCCTACTGATGCTCCAATTTATTAATCTGACGATTTGGAAGTGACGCAAGCTCAAAGCGAATTTTTCAAAATGAAATAAAAAACGACATCTTCAAATACTCGAGCGCGTCAGATTAGCATACTGAAGCTGCATTATGATGTCCTAGCACAGACTTTAGAAGTCTGTGTGTCCTAGTCACACTGACCAGAAGAATTGCTTTTACGCAGAATGTCAACAAATGTTTTCTTAGTACATTGATATTGCTGCAATTCAAATCCCAAAATAAAATTATTTTTAACCGACTTCAGAAAATGAGGAGGTTCTATGTTCGACTGTATGTATCTTTTTTTATGTATATGTTCACCGATTTCTCCGCCATGAAATCGAGGGCAACCCTCGAAATTAATAGGCATTTATCGTTTCGTACGTACTTGCTATTATTTACCTACACTAAAAATATAAAATTAAAGTAACTTTTTCTAAAAAAACCGAGTTCAAAAAGCGAAAAATGAAAATCCAAATAAGTTTGATATACTATACATTTATCCGCCTTCGCACCGACTTCAAACAGATCAGTAGGTACGTAACGTAGCACACAAAATGCTACGTTTTTATTTTTTTATTTTTGTAGTCGATTTTTTCTTATAAAAAGTTAATTATAAAGATAATGTTTTTATGTTTTTTATTATGAGATGGGCTGATGTCAGCCCAGCATACTCACCGAGATACCCTCATATCTCTGGTTTCCCTGAAGTATTATTTTTGAGATTTGGCATGACTCGGGGAGAACTATTTCAAAACTATTTTTTGAGATCAACAGCATGTCGCTAGCTTCAGCCGTTCTCGCGTACGGAGGTGAGGATTCTGGACTGACGTCATCCCATATATGCCTCACCGACACCTCTATATAACTGGAAAAGTATTGAGAAACTAATTATTTCATTTTAGCACTATTTGTCACTATTTCCGGAACTATTTATTGGCATATGTAAAAACATTCAATTCCATGATGAGGCTTTTGGGGGTTATGGTCACAATCTCTTGTAGGATTTAAATCCGATTGGAATTCTTTGTTGGTTTAGGGTTTATTGACTGGAGCACTTACAATAACTGGAATTCTAAGATATAAGGTCATTGCTGCGAAGGATTGATACTATTAGATAATAAACTTTTTGTGTAACTTTGACTATGTACGCCCATGGGAAAAATAAATGCTCTTGAAAGCCATCAACAAACTGTCAAATTTAATGTAAAGCATATTTTTTCAAAATTAACGTTTTTTAACTAAATTTAATGAATCTTCTATTTAAAAAATAGGATGAAACGAAATCGATCGTTTTATCCAGTACCATGATAAAATAATTCATAACAGTGTCAGTGATGAGTGATAAACTTGTCCCGCCTTCAGCGTCCGAGGATTGCATTTGCTATACCAAGTCGCACACTAAAGAGACATGCCCCAAATACAAAACCAAAAACATAACCCATCCATTAGTATGTAACCTGATTTAATATTTACCGTCTTTCAGTAGAACCACGTAGAATATTTTACAAGTTGGATTTATGTTTACAGCGGTACTACGAATTTACACAAGATGAAATAAGAGTGCTAGAAGAATGTGACCGGGAGAGCTTCTACAGGAGATGTTTGCCTCTCAGCACCTTACTTGCAACTGCCACATATGCAGCCGTCAAAAGCGGTAAATATTCCATTATTCTGCCTTTAACAATGACAAGGAACTGTAGGGACGCCACGAAAATCTTCATAGAAGTAAGAATCTTCTTATAACAATTGCTTTTTTAACTAAATTATTACATTTTAATTTATTTTGTGACGTTCCTGTCGGTTCCTTCTTACTTCTATGATTTTTTTCTTTTCTAGAATTGCTGTGTCCAAGCATTCATTTCGGTGCCGTGCCAAAGGTCCTAGCAGCGGGGTTGCTGGGTCACGTAATTGGGCGATTGTCGTATATATCAACTTGTGCCTGTAAATTTCGTCAAGATCTTCCAACAAACAGTTTTCTCGGCAATGTTATGAGAAAATATGAAAGTGATCGTGATTGCAGATACGGTCTGTGCATTAAGAAACACAAACCAGAAGATTGCCTGCCTAAAACCTGCAAAAGATAGGAGAATATAAATGGAAAAGTGGATATAAAATAATAACGGCTCGAGCTTACTCTTCAGTCGTCATCAAACTTGTCTTAATTCCCTTTTTTTCCAAAGTTTATTTTTGCACAGAGCCTTGCTACTCCTAATTATTATTTTTAGTTTCTTAAGTGGTATATATATTACAGTTTTGACTTAAAAACGTGTACCTACACAAGATTTGTTTTCGAAATTTAGATACATTTTATAATGTTGATGAAAACAAACCTGAATAAAAATATTGTCAGTTGCATTGCATGTCAATTCTTATTTAGTTCCTATTCGCGGTTTTTGTCATAAGGCTTTTGTTACAAAACTGAAATTTGGTACGGTCATGCTTAATGATCACGCCGACAAAACACTAATACTACTCACCGATGGGGTGTCATTGGATAACTTTAAGATAATAGGGGTACCTATTATCGTTTATAAAATGTTTAGCTTTAAAGTGACAATTTCAGTTGGACTCAAGTGTCACCCGCTTTACTAGAGTTACTAGGGCAATTGTGGTCATCATGTGCAGTGTGCTAGGAAACATTAAAACTAGAAAACACGTCAGTAATCACTGGCATTTTTCATGAATGGATCCGGGTGTGGGTTTCATCTCGTATTCCAATAAAATGCTGTATGTGGCCCTTCAAGTTGGTAATCTGTTACAATATGGCACAAAAGGTAAATATTTGGACTGGGATTATTCTTGGTGAAAAAATAAACTTTAATTGAATACAATGACTAAAAGCACTATAGATAACTGGTTAATATACAGACGATACCAGCCCCTAGAAGCACTTGATCCAATGGGTGTGAATATCCCGAGCCTAAAAAAGGTGGCGGCGCTGAAAACGCATTGCAGAATGTTACAATTTTTTAAAGTGAAAGCTTCTTTAGCGGCGTTGTGCACTTTGAAGTATGGGTAAAAAAAATTAAGCTCGCGATAGGGTCACGTGACCCTGATCGAAAATCTGTAAGGTGGAGGGGTGTTTAATAGGCCTTAGTAGACCAAGATCCCAGGGCCGCAAGACCTTACTTATTTTTTCATAAACCAAATGTGTGGGTAATAGCAGTGCTAGTACGTACTAGTAATGTATGATTACTGGCGAACCTGGGCCGACGGCCAATTTTCAACTACTTGGTTCTGAAGGTACTTCCAAAAATCACGGCTCAGATTGTAGGTATAATCGCATAATTTACTTGCAAACTGTAAAGCGTCTGGCAGAAATTACAGCCGACGGAGAGTGTCTGGCGGTGTTGAACATTAATTTTTATATTTAACTAGCTTTCCGCCCGCGGCTCCGCCCACGTCCTAATTTTTTTTAAATAAAAAGTATCCTATAAGCCTCACGGAGCCGAGACCTTTCCAACGAATGCAAAACCGTGGAAATCGGTTCGTGCGTTCTGGAGTTATAGCGTCAGGAAGGAAAACCTGACTTATTTTTATATAGTAGACTAGCTTTCCGCTCGGGACTTTGTTCCCGTGGGAATTCGATGTACCCTATGTCCATCACGGATAATGTAGGATTCTAACGGTGAAAGAATTTTTCGAATCGGTCCAGTAGTTTCGGAGCCTATTCAATGCAAACAAACAAACAAACAATAAAATCTTTCCTCTTATAATATGTAGAGACAATTTTTTTTTCCATACAAACGGCGTCAATGGATTCCGCCCCCTAAATATCAACGGATCTTCATGAAATTTTGATATAATGTCAGGATCAATGTCAGGAACTCAGTTAGATTCAACTTTATAGGCGACCTTAAAAAAACCCAATGCTGATTTTTGGCATGGAAAAACTCTCGAAATTCTTCACCCAGTCAGAGGCCTCCCCTCATGCCCGCCCCCCTAAAGGATCCATTTTTCAGTTTCTTTTGTTTATTAAAAACGAAATGAGTTAGGCTCACACTGGCAAAAAATAAAATAATCCATAGTAAATTATCTATCATATAATATAGAATCATAGTTATAGTTTTAAAAATCACGCTGTGTTTGCTGGAAGTTCGGAAAAAGTAAGAAATTCTCATTTTAAGTAACAGAAGGAAAAAAAACGCGAAAGTTTGTACGTAAGGTCACCCGGGGCGAAAGCAACTAAAAAAATGAAATTGGAACTTTGCTTCCATCCATCATTAGCTACTTAATCAGGAAGGTTATTTAAATAAACATAATTTATTCCATGGCTTTTGTTAAATAGTTTTGAATAGTACGTTAAAACAGGCTTAGGTTTTTCAATAATTTACATTCTTGTTGAATACGAGCACTGAAAGTTACTTTAACCCCACCTTGAGGTTAATGCAACTATTAGTTAAATGACCTTGCTGTAATCATAACTAGACGTTAGGAATAAGACTATATATATAGTTTCACAAAACAGCTGTCTGAAAATGGTCTTCTGGAAATGGAACTCAATTTCCAGAAAATTTAATTTACATTTTTTTGGGGCGAAAGCAACTGTCTCCCATACTAGCTAGTGTTGTGATTAGGCAAATACTACTTATCGGTTAAACTTCGTAAAACAAACTTTCGGTTACAATAACAAAAAATGATGAGTCTGTAATTTAGGCAAAGAAGAAAAAGCGATTAATATCTATACAGGGGTTAAGTAATTTGATATAATCCTCTCGGGTGGTGAATCAGCCCATGAAACTGAACAACTTTCCCTAAGAATAAATGCCGAAATACGAAAAAAATTTTTTAACTTCCCATACAAATTGCATCAGCTGATAAATCATTTTGTATGGGAAGTCATTTTTTTTTTCATATTTCGGCATTTGTTCCTAGGGAAAGTTGTTCAGTTTCATGGGCTGATTCACCACCTAAGAGGATAAGATCGAATTATTTAACACCCTGTATATCTTGTGTGTTTATTTGAACATTCAAGTTATGAAGTTATTAATCATTATACTTAATTGTTTTATAAATAAACAAAATTAAAAATATAAACAAATGTAATTTATGAGCTATTAAAAATAAACATGCCACAGATACCAAGGTAAACGTTTTATCCAAATAAGTAGTGGTCAAGAGCGAACCCATTTTCAATAAAAAAAAAGGAGATTAATTAAACTCACTTATCGAAATATCGAGACGGAACCTCACTAGTGATTTGCATTTTTCATACAAATACGATGGATCGATCGCAACTGCAAAAATAGTTTCAATTACCCATCTGCCCAACAGATGGAGGACATGAAGGTTAGTGTAAGACCTAGCCTATAATCAAATACACCAAAAGCACACCTAGAAGAGAGAATTTAGAGACCTAGAAGCGCCATCTAGACTTATTAAGAAAAATCGATATTTGCTCTACCAACTCTTATGACCCGCGATTTTGAAAAAACGCTTGTCTGCCCTCTGTTACCTTTTATACCCATTTTTTTTTTTTTTTTTACTTTATTATCCCCCAGCACTAGCTTATAAAAATATTTTTTTCTTCGTCTTTCCTATACAATCATCCGTTATTCTGTCTCGCTTTTACTTCCTTAGGTATAATATTTCCCTCCTTTGATTCGTACATGCCACCAATATTCCACCAATAGCTTGATAGATGTTTTTGTATTATTATTAATTGAACTAGTAATAAAATAATAAGCAGTATTCCGTCTATATCGTTTATTTTTCATAAGTAAAAGTGACAAGTGTAAAACAAAAAGTGAGACATATATTGGACAACCATTTGAAAACATCGTTCTCTGTGTCAGTTGTAAATTAGTAAAAAGTACAGTTTGGAACAAGTGTGAACAAATTAGGTAACATATTTGTGCAGCAATTACTCTTTTTTTTCTATCGAAGGTGCAAATCAAATACTTTGAAGCAACTAGGAAAATTAATAAGGATTTCAAAAAATTGTAAATTTCGTAGATTTTGGATTTTATATATATATATATAGTACATAAGCCACAAAATTCTTGTTGTATCTATCTGTTTAGAATAAGCGGCACAAAAAAGCACTCAATATTTTTGAAATAATTAAATACCGTAATAAAGTTGATTATGTTATTGACAAAATTGCTAAACATTAGTAATACCTAAAACCAAGTCTTCATGATTGTTTTGAAAAATAACCTGCACCCGGCCGCCATTTATCCAAGACAACGGGGCAGACAACGGTTTTTTCTCAGAAAACAATGGGCAGACGACTGAATTTTTAAATTGGGTCATTTTTGTACCTAGGGTAGGGTCATAATATGAGCGGCTACTCTTCTACAGATGGCACGTTTAAAAAAAAACATTAGATTGAGAAAAAAAGAGTTAGTCACTTTAGCCCCATAGTTGCTTTCGCCCCGTGTGATATACATCAGAATAATACATAGGCTCCATAATTTTCAAAAATTCCCACGGGAACGAAGTCCAGGAAGAAGAGATAGTACTCGTATAGTAGAAATTATTATATTCGTTGACAGTTTGAGCATTACTCTTAAAGTTTTAATAGTTCAATTTTTAACCCCCGACAAAAAAGAAGGGTGTTATAAGTTTTTCGTGGGTACTATGTTTCTATTTGTGGCATCGTAGCTTCTATTTCGATGCGGTTTTTTTTTTGTTTGAAAGCTGACGTAATCGCGATGGTTTTTAACTATATTTTATCAATATGATTTTAGTTGTTCAATAATTATAAGCCAAAAAATGTTTTTTACAAAAGTATTTGCCCCAACCGGGAATCGAACCCAGGTCCCGTCCCGTCGATTAAGAGGCAACTTCACTACCACTCCACCAAACCGGCCGGCAAAGAAAGTGATCTAAATACAATAAATAATATTTTGCGCGCCGAGCCGCTCGCCTCCCGACTGCTCTCGCACCAAGCGCGCGCTGTGAGCAGTGTGAGTGTGCTCGCGTGCTTATGTGGGGCCGGCAACGACGACATCGAGACAGCGTGAAAATCTTCAAAAACCCAAATCGCGCGCGCTCCAAACTGAGACGCTAGTCTTAATTATATTCTATAAGACATCAGCAGCCAGACTTCAAGACAAGTGAGTAATTTTTGGAAGTACCTTTAGAGCCTGATAGCTGAAAATTGGCCGCCGGCCCAGGTTAGCTACTAGCACTACTATTTCCCACACATTTGGTTTATGAGAAAATAAGTAAGGTCCTGGTGGCCCTGGGATCTCCGTCTATAGATATAGGAAATTAAAACTGCAAAAGTCAAGATGTCACGGAGGGGTGTTTGATAAAATATAGGAAATTAAAACTGCAAAAGTCAAGATGTCACCCGGTGTCAGCAGAAAAAAATAAATTAAATATTAATGCACAACGTTAATGTTCAAGTTTTCACTTCTGCCGGCACTCCCGGAGTGCAACCCGTTGTTTTTTAAATACAGTATGTAACTGCCTACCTGAGGCAATAAATAGGTACACTTTTATTTGGATTTCATTGACGTACATTTAAAAATATTTTATGACCGATTTTTCATCGCGGTGGGCTGTCCCCAATCCAAAATGACTTGTTTTAGAAAAACTAAATGTGATTAAGATCTACTTAGAGTTTATTATGATAGTCTATTCCTTGAAGTTTTAACTAAATTTGCACGGGATTATTTCTGCATCGAACGGCCTTAGCCTCTCTCCAACCTTAGCATGCTGTATTGCTTCGCCTAGCGTTCAGCGACAAAGGATGTGCAGTATCACGCTGGCGTGTTCCTGCCAAAAACGAAATAGTACTCGAGCCGAGCTACGAACAGATTCTCATGACCAATTTCCTCTCGGGCGATAACTTGTAAAATGCTTCAGATAGATTTATCATGAAGCTCTTTGAACGTCTGCCGCGGCTCGGTGGGTGGGTTAAGCAACAAAAGCCTCCCAATCACGTTTAAAAAATACATTTTATCCGATCAGGTGGTGATATTGAGAACTATTTAATTTTCATATACTTGCTGACAACCACCTCGACCAGCAGCGCTACCACCAACCGAACGTAAATTTGCAAACTACCTGCAACTGTAAATTTAGAGCGCCACCAGTCAAAGCAGCCGTCATTAGATGTATGAAATTTGGATAGTTCTCAATTTCGCAACCTGAACTAATAAAATGGCGACAGCCATACGAACATGTAATTTTTTATTATTTTTTAGTCAATTCTTCTCAACTGAAAAGGAGAATGGACAATATTGTATGACCGTCGTCCCCAGGGTGTATAACATATGTTTTGAAGGTTATAACAATACCTTCATTTAGTTAGTGCTGTGCCATAACAGCAGAACTTTTGCAGGGAATAAACTACGAACCATTTTGTGCTATATATTTATTCGATTTTGATTCTCACATTTTTTTTGTCTCCGGTGATGTATAAAGTTAAGACATATGTCATTTTAAAGATTTATTTCATTATATGATACCCACAATGAGACTCTTACGAGGAATGAAGTAACCGTTTTATCATATACTGACTATCATAGGACTCTAGCAGTGTATAAAGTTGTGACATATGTCATTTTATAGGTCATAAAATATCTAGATTTCGTTATATGCATAGACATAGAAAAAATAAGTTAAAGTTATATGACATCAATAACGTGACTTCTGCAGGAAACGAACTAAGAAACATCTAATCGTAAACCGACTGGATTTTAACTTTATTTCTTTGATTCGTTAGTAGTTGCATATAAGGTTTGTACATACGTCATTTTAAAGGTCACAATAAAAGCTTAATTTCATTATAACACACCTTATGGGTGCTCGTGCAGGGAATGAACTATGAACCGTTTCATCGTATACTGACTTTTGATCCGATCCCAGTGGTGTATATGTCATTGTAAAGGTCACAATAAAAGCTTTATTTCTTTGTGTGGCACCTATATAACGAGACTCGTGCAGGGAATGGACTACTATGGACTGTTTCATTGACTTGGACCGACATATAAGGGAAAACCTCAGTGTGGGGCTTTGAGTGTATGGCTATTTTTTAATGTGGCCGTTAAGTATAAGAATTTATGTTTTCTGGCGTGAAACATACGCAATCCGCGCCGCAACAGCAGGAATACACCACTGAGATCGGATCAAAAGTCAATAACGATAAAATGATTCATGATTTGGTTCCTGCGGGAGCCTCGTATGGATGTCCTATTATGAAATGAAGCCATTATTGTGAAAAATAAAAGAACATTTAATACATTTGATCATAAATGCCACTACTAACAGATTAAAATCAAAATTAAGTCAGTATACAATAAAATAGTTCATAGTTCGTTTTCTGCACGAGTCACATTTTAGGTGTCCTGATCATGTAATGAAATAGAGCTATTATTATGACCTTTTCAATGACGTACATCATAACCTCATACACTACTGTAGTCGGGTAGAAAGCTAGTATACGATAAAATGGTTCATAGTTCATTCCCTGCAGGAGTCACGTTATGGGTGGCATGACCTTTAAAATGACATATGTCACAACCTTATACACCACTGGAGTTGGATGGAAAGCTAGTGTACTGCATGATTCATGTTGTGGGTGTCATATAATGAAATAAAGCTATTATTGTGACCTTTAAAATGACCTATTTCACAGCCTTATACGCCACTGCTAACGAATTAAAAAAACAGATTTAAAATTCAGTCAGTATACAATTAGATGTTTCATAGTTCCTTCCCTGCACGAGTCCCATTGTGGGTGTAAAATAAAAAAAATAAGTTATTATTATGACCTTTAAAATGATGTATCTAGTTCTTTATAGTTGATCGAAGATATCCCGCGGTAAAATAAGAGCCTTTCCTTTCTTTAAACCCAGATATTGGTAATTACATTACATAGCGGAACCTTTTGGAATATGTTCAGACAACTTTCAGGATGACTCTCGGGAAAGTCCCCAAACTTCCCGGGTGGGATAACTGAGATATCCTGGAAAAAGGCATAAAGGCAAAAAAACACCATACCAATTTTTTTTTTGCGATTTAAGAGGAGCGTCTCAGTTTGGACTAGCGTCTCAGTTGTTTTTCATGCTGTCTCGATGTCGACCACCCGCCTCAGACTTGTACGAAAGGGACAATTGCAGCTTTCCGGCGAAATGCCGAGTTTTATTTCCAAAATTATGAGTTTAGGCGTCAATGAATTCCTAACCCAAAAACTTAATGAAATCGTATGTTTTTGGTCTCTATCGATTTGTAAGCGTATAAACGACGTTTTTTTTTCCGTTCGTACGTTTTGTTTTTTCCAAAATTGTTCTTAGTTTTTCAACAGTCACCTCTTAAATGTTGAGAATTTTTTTGGCGAAAAATGCTGACTTTTAGTCTCAAATATCTTTTTGTCTACTAAAAATACCAAAAAAAAACAAAACGTACGGACCTAGTTTTTTTGTGTTCCTGACACTATACCAAAATTTCACAGGGATTCTTTGACGTTTAGGGGATGGAATCCATTGACGCCGTTTGTATGGGAAAAAAACATTGAGACGATCCTCTTAAGGCTCGTTCCAGCAAAATTCCAGGTACCCTGGAGTCCAGGAACTGAAGATATTTAACGTCGTATTCAGAATAATAGGAAGTGCCTTAAACCGTCGTTTACTATTAAAAATTGCGTCGTGCCATTACTCTCTGCCCATCCTAGCTTTTTCAAAGAAAATTCCAGTTTTTCCAGGTTTTTTGACACTGGAAAATAAATATGAAGTCTTAGATGTTTTTTCCGTAAAAAATGCGATGGAAAGAAAGAAAAATTTCGTTATTTATAACGAATTCAGGCCCGCTCCTGGAAATTACAGTTTTTACTGGATATCTCGGCAATCCCACCTGGGAGGTTTAGGGACTTGTCCAGGTGTCATTCTGGAAGGTGTCCGAACACATTCCAAAAGGTCCCGCTCAGTAATAATTATCAACTTCTAGGTCAAAACCTAAGTTTACCGTACTTCTTTCCTTCATATCTCATTAAATATTGATCCGAGCGAAAAAGTGTCAAGAACCTTTTTGTAGATAATTTTTTATGTAGATTACTTACTTGAGTAAGATAAATTTTTTTGCTATGAGCCACCGTTTACGAGTTGAGTAGGTATTTAAGAAAAACTTAAAAAGGGACCTTTACATTGATTCAAAAAACCTTCTGATATATTTTAAATTAACGTTTTTATGCCTGGTTCTTCATTGCGGTGTACTACTACGGTGAATTCGGTGGCCTAAAACCTATCATTTCAGTGAATTTTCCACTGTAATGATAACAACTCTCATCACGGTGACCTAAATCTAATTTCGGTGAAAAAGTTTTTTCATTTCGGTGGAGAATTTTATAATTTTGGTCATTCGGTGGAATTTGTATGTAGCAACGAATATTTTAGTTTATGTGTAAATGCTAAAAGCGCAAAATTACAATAGAGCAAACAGCCAAATATCGAAGGCCAAGACTCACTATGGGTCGTTTGAGCCAGCGAAGTAAGAAGTACACGTTTTCAGTGAATAATAATAACTCTGGTAGACGACTTACCATTTTACAATCATTATGGTGGATAGTTTTATCATTTTGATGGATAACATTATAATTTCGGTGGATTATATTATCATTTCGGTGGCACGAAAGAAGAATGGCATTTATATCTAATTATTGGTTTAATAACATTTTTATTCCATTTGATAAACATTTATTTAAACATCATAAATATTTGAATAAGCTCGTCTTAATTAAACACTACAACCAAACAGAAAAAAGAGTTCACCGAAGAGGCGAAAAAAACGGCTTGCTGAAATTGAGCCCAATATGATTGCTTAAATGCAAATGAGTCAAGATTTTTATTTGATGCACAACAATATCTTCAGTGGTCCAATCACTAGAGTATTCAAACCCTTCACGAGAGTGAGTTATTTCTCTACGACAATAAAAAGATACTTACCTCTACTGATAAACGTTTTTTTTTAGCAGTAGCGTTTTCATTGAAAAAAGTAAGTACATACAATACAATACAATATACTTTATTGCACTCCAACACAAATAAGGTACAGTTACATTTTATACAAAAAGTTATGTCAGGGTATAAAAGGCGGCCCCATTGCTAAAAACCAATATCTCTTATCGGCAACCTTTGGGACCTATTGAAGTGTCATACATATGGCGTAGGTATAGAGACCAGCGCATCAGGTTACTCCATTTTCATTGTAAAACCACTCATATCATAACAGCACAGAGTGCTCGCGTATGGTAAGTAAGTAACCCTATGTGCAGCCGTCCGTAAATGGGATGTATTTATACGAAAATTGTGCTCACAAGCGAGGACAAAACGTCTTGATGTTCTGACTTGAGAACACACAGAAAAACTCCGTTTTGTGCCGTTATAAATTCCGCGGCAGTCCTTGCCGCCATAGTTCTCCGTGAACTTTAACTTATTTTTTCTAAAATCACTTTTCAATGCATTGAATGGCTGTATAGACTTAGATTCCTTTGCCTTTGGCTGTATAGTAACATGTTGGATGTCGCATGTCAGTCGGTCATTGACATGACGTCGACTTTTATTTTAGACTTTTTTTTATTAATGGGATGATTGCCATAAAAAAAAAGGGCTGTCTGTATGGGCTGTAGTTCTTTGCTTTTCCCATACGGGGTAAACATAATATTCATCGTCTACTTTTGACTTGTACTGACTGTGCTTGTCTTTCTGGTTTTATAGGTAATGTTAGTGCAAGTTGTGTTAATTATTTAGGCTTTGCTGTGAAATTATAACCTAATGTGGCGAGAATCTCGTCACGAGATTGATAAAATATGAACGACACGAACATATCAGGTTATGATGAAAGACCGCCGGGAGTGCCAGGACAAACTCAGCCGCCAGGTGTTGCTTATCCGGTAAGGTTATTTTATAAATTTCAGGATTTTATGAATGCAAATTATTTATTTCTTTTAGTACCTACCTGGGTCAAAGAGTCATATTAGGCTGTGTTTTTATCGGACATATATATATATAGTTAATGCCCTAAGATGACCCATTGATTACTATTTGTCTTTTTCATAAAGCTAAATAGACTCTGAAAAATAAGTGAAAAATCATCTGAAAGTGATTAAATAAGATTTTATATTAGATTTTGATATCTTGTAGGATGGGTATCGGTTTAGTCCCGAAGAACTGGGTGTCCTGAAGGAATGCAACCGTGAAAGTTTCTTTCAACGGTCCCTGCCCTTTGCTACTGGAATGGGATTTACTACATATGTTGCTATACAAAAAGGTATTATCGGGTTGGAGTATAGGAAAGGGTGTGCAAGGCAAGAGAGAGAAAAATTTTGTTCGTTTTTTTCGAACTATGATAACACCTGATTTTTATGATTGAATTGGCTACATTTGACCTAGATTAACACTTTTTGGACTTTTTTGCTAAAGTTAATGGTTTTCGAAAAAACCTGTATAGAAACTGTAGTTGTAGGTTTGTTAGTAACCAAACCGACCCAAGAAGGGTTGGTTGGGTCGGTGTGTCGGAAAACGGGCAGCCCATTTTTTTTGTATGGCTGCTCCTTTTGCGATACTCTAACTGTTGGTTGGGTTAGGTTAGGTTAGAACTACGACCCCGAACGCACAAGCTGAGCAAAGTGAGCGATTGCCTTGCGAACCCTCTCCTATACTCTGACCGCTGGCAGACAAGGGACCTATAAGGCATATTGTGTTGAAATTATAATTAAGATAAAATTATTGTACCAGGTTTTTTTAAAGTTTTATTGACTGCATCTGTGAACTGCAAGATTTTTCATAGTTTACAAAATTTAAGTTGTGTAAAAATGTTAAACTTTGTGTTTTTGCTTCCTAATAGCATTTCATTGTATTTTTACTTGACTACATTAAAAACTTCACAGTCTACTGCATTGTATTTTACTGCCTACTGCGATTGAAATTTTCACATGGTTCTTTAAGTAAGCAAATTAAATATCAAAGCGAAAGAGTAAGTATATTGTATTGTATTGAAAGAGAATTGATTTAAAACTACAGAGTCATGTTGACTTGAAACAAAAATAGGGTGTTTTTGAAAATATACCTAATAAGTAATATCACTTTCCTATATTTCAGGTTCATTGTCAAATTAGTAGACTACCTACTACTAGTAGCTTTCTGAGACTTTGCATGAACACGTTTAAAAGGTAGCGCTGTGCTGTGCTAGTTATCTGTTTCTTTATTCATTTTTGTACACAGGGATTAGTGTCAATGTTGAATTTTTATGTACATTTGGATGTGTGGCCCTTAATCCTAGGATGAAAACTCTGAGAGATTCGCTCAGTGATGGATAAAAGACTTCATATTTGCATATTGAAATCATTTGTGACGCAATAGTTCAAGAATTATTGACAAAAAAGTATGGGCCACACAACCAAATGCCTGCGATTCTCAGTAATGAAAATAAGATGAACTGGTTGACGGAGCCCCAATTTTATCATTAACATCTACAGTAACTCATAAAAAAATCGGTTCCGGCTATAAATCAACCCAAAAAACCTAATACTTTGGAAAATATTTACATTTATTTATGTGCCACAGGATTACGTAGGGCCCACTTCATATCTGGTAAACCAGCAGCCCGAGATAAAAATAAACGACGCTGGCTCTATCACATATAATATGTGACAGCATATAGCGGCAAAAATCTTCTTATGAAACTCTCATCAGAGAGAAAAACGTGAATCAAATTCTGAAGCATTTGGATGGGTGGTGGACGTTCAAAACCTTCTGCTTCAGCCAATACTGCGTCACATAAGTTGCGAAGGTGTTACAAATGAAGAGAATTTCCGTTACTGAAGGTGAGTATTAAAAAAAATGCAAAACATTCAGTATTTTAGGAGATATCGAGGTTTCATTTTTGTATTAAAATCGTGAATTAGGGTAACAATGAATAAAAAATGTTGGGATAAATACTTATTTCAAAAATCGAGTTTGTTACTTATGACTCTCCTTTGTACTTAAATCATACACCAGTGTCCAGTTGAAAAGAGTAGCATTGGTAGTGTAAAGCGTGACCTGCTCTTGACTGTACTATGCTGGATAAATAAAATTGATTTTTTATTATTATTTTTTATTTATACGACGAATCATGCTTTTAACATGGTCATAAATCACCACCATAATATAATTTTCCTGTCCTGAAAAAGATTCCTTACATCATTGTCACCCTGACGAATTTTCCATACAAAAATGAAACCTCGATATCTCCTAAAATACTGAATGTTTTGCATTTTTTTTAATACTCACCTTCAGTAACGGAAATTCTCTTCATTTGTAACACCTTCGCAACTTATGTGACGCAGTATTGGCTGAAGCAGAAGGTTTTGAACGTGATCCACCCATCCAAATGCTTCAGAATTTTATTCACGTTTTTCTCTCTGATGAGAGTTTCATAAGAAGATTTTTGCCGCTATATGCTGTCACATATTATATGTGATAGAGCCAGCGTCGTTTATTTTTATCTCGGGCTGCTGGTTTACCAGATATGAAGTGGGCCCTACGTAATCCTGTGGCCCATAAATAAATGTAAATACACTGGGCGTCAAAAATAAGTAGTACACTTTTCAAATTGCAATTACTCCTAAACTATAGTAGTTACACTTATGAAATAAAAAGCAGTTTATAGTAAACTTAACGAAGTTTATTAAAGTTATATTTTATTTGGCATGAATAAAGTTTCAAACTTAAAATTAAGATAAATACTAAAAAGTATCAATTTTTAACGATATGTCAACCACTTAATTTTCACGTTTTGGAACTTTTTCACAATTTAATAACTTGTGTTGCCGCCTCGGGCTCTAATTACAGCTTGGATCCGGTTTGGCATGCTGAACACTAAGTTTCGGAGGCGGTGTTGGGGAATATTTTCCCATTCTTCTATCAGCGCATGTTTTAGAGCCCTGAGTGTGGCAGGAGGTGGACTGCGCCTTCTGACTAGCCTCCCAAGCTCATCCCAGGCGTGTTCAATCGGGTTGAGATCTGGGCTTCTCGATGGCCAAGCCATCAAGTTGATGCCAACCTCCTGAATGTACTCTTGTACGTGGTGAGCAGTGTGTGGCCGGGCGTTATCATGCATTAGGATGGCTCCATCACCCATATTTATTAAATATGGCCCTGCATACTCGTTGAGGATCTCCGAGGCATATCTTTCACCAGTCAAAGTCCCATTTTCTATTACCACAAGCTCTGTGCGACTCTCTGAAGAGATACCAGCCCATACGTGTACAGAGCCCCCGCCATATTGGACTCTTTCCGAGATACAAGCTTGAATGTATCGCTCACCGGGTCGTCTGTAGACTCTCCGCCGTCCATCTGAAGTGTATAAAGAGAATCGAGACTCATCTGTGAATAAAACTCTAGCCCATTCTTCTTCGCCCCATTGTACGTGTTGACGGGCGTAGCGTAGTCTTGCTACGCGATGCTCTGTCTCAAGTTTGGGGCCATTTGCTGGTCTTAGAGGCTTCAGGTTAGCTTCAGCAAGTCTTCTTCTCACTGTACTCTCACTGATGTAGTCTGTTCGGGTCCGAAGAAGCTGTTGCTGAACCTCAACTGCATTAAGGTGTCGATTTCTTAACACAGTGGAAACAATAAAGCGATCTTCTCGGGTACTTGTGCACCTGGGTCTGCCATTACCTCGTCTCCTTAGATGGTTTCCAGTCTCTTCGTACCTTTGCTTTACTCGCTGAACCGTTCTTAAAGTTACACCCACCCTCCTTGCAGTACGACGCATACTGATGCCCACTTCGAGAAAAGCTAAGATTCTTGCACATTCTTCTGGTGAAAGAGGCATGATTAGTCAAATTTACTCTCTGAAGATACCTATGCTTTTCAATTACAATTGCTTTATCAGCAGCGAATGTGTCAAACACAAAAATCCTAAGTAAGACAACACCTTTCAACAGTTTAAAAAAAGTGTTTTTATTTATTCGTTTTTTTTAAAGTCAAGTATTATAAGTTCTTATAATGCATGAAGTTTTTATTGAATAAGATTAAATTTTCTTTTTAACCTTTTTTGTTTCAAAGGTCTAAGTTTTATAGTTTGGGAGAAATCGCAATTTTAAAACTGTACTACTTATTTTTGACGCCCAGTGTATTTTCCAAAGTATTAGGTTTTTTGGGTTGATTTATAGCCGGAACCGATTTTTTATGAGTTACTGTAGATGTTAATGATAAAATTGGGGCTCCGTCAACCGGTTCATCTTATTTTCATTACTGAGAATCGCAGGCATTTGGTTGTGTGGCCCATACTTTTTTGCCAATAATTCTTGAACTATTGCGTCACAAATGATTTCAATATGCAAATATGAAGTCTTTTATCCATCACTGAACGAATCTCTCGGAGTTTTCATCCTAGGATTAAGGGCCACACATCCAAATGTACATGAATTTTTGACACCCAGTTGCAGAAATGTCAATTAAAGTTAATGCCACTTTTCATATTATCATACTGTCACTTTCTGTCTTGTTAATGGAAACAAGGACTGCATTACATTTAACAAACCTTTAACCTTAATGAACGCTTCTGCAACTGAGCGACCTATTGATAAGATACACTGTTTCATGTAAATAAAGTTACAGACAGAATTATCTAATTGAAATGTATTTGTTCTAGGTCACCTAAAACCTAATCCTAGATTTGGAGCTTTACCCAAGGTGACCTTAGCAGTGGTTATGGGTTACTTCATAGGAAAGCTGTCCTACCAAGAAGCCTGTGCAGAGAAATTAATGGCATTACCGGGCAGTTACATTGGACAGCTTCTCCGGGAAAGAAAGGAAGGAAAATCAAAGTAAATCACTTTTAACAAATCTGTAAATCATGATACTTTGTTATACACCCGAAACATGAGCAATGTGATAGGCATTTAAACCATGTTGCTTATATTCTAAACAACCTTTTTTTTGTCAAGTATAAGTATACTTTTTTGACATACACTACTTACCAATTTTCTTATTCTATCCTGGCAAACTTAAGTTTTGAAAATTTACTTCATTTTAGGTACTTAAATTATACTTAGTCTTTTTTTTTCACTCGAAATATGTATAAGATGACACTCTGACCACTTATCTTATTGGCTACAAACCGACATTTGGATTAAACATGTAACATTAAGATTTTAGTAACAATCTATGAAGACATTTGTCACTCCTAATAATAAAGATAATTGTGATTTTCTTTTCTATCGGCCATGATAGCCACCTTGGTATCACGGCGGATAGAAAAGAAAATTGCAGATTATAGAAGAAAACTATCAAATGATAAGAGTAAGAGGTTTCTTGTAGTTTTAGCCTTGAATGTACTGAATTTTCTGTTGATATATTAGAAAGAAAGAAAGTGATATATTACATGTTGTAAAACTGCTTTTTCAGAAATGTCAACATGAAAAAGCAACCTCCGAATATGTTTGGGGCGGGACCAAATGACATCTACTCTGACGCTGGCCCTGGTAACTCCTTAGATCTTGACACAGATCGGCCTATGTTCAGTGATGATAGCTTTCGCCCAGACGATAGTATGTATTTTATGCTATATATTTTCAATGAGTATATATTTTATGCTCTGATAGCCCAGTTGGTATTGAGCCCGACTTGTAACTGGAAGATTGCGGGCTCAAATCCTGGTGCAGGACTGTACCAATAAATTCGTCTTTTCGGATTTCTGTACGGATTTTCTAATTATCACTTGCTCAACAGTGAAGGAAAACATCGTGATGAAACCTGCTCGTCAAGGTAAATTCATTTTCGAAAGACGAGCATGTTGGCGAATCCTCTGTCTGACAGTGCGGTTCGGCTATACAGGTTTCTGACAATTTCTTTTAAGAAACGGGTCTGAATTGAAGAATAAGGTTTAAAATTGTATCTTGTAGTAAGAAATGTATGTACAGAGTAATACCATGAGGCTGGCATAACCACCTATAGTGGCTGAAGCCTCGTTAAATACTAAGATTTAAAAAAAAAAAAAAAAGACGAGCGGTCCACCAACCCGCATTGGGCCAGCGGGGTGGACTATGGCCTAAATCCCCTTCGTGTTTCGAAGGGAGGTATGTGCCCCTGGGTGGGGAGGTATATGGGCTGGTAAAATAGAAAAATATATATTATATTTTATGCACTTTTGCTTATTTTTTTAAATTATGCAACTATCTTAACATATTGAGAAGATTATTGCCCAAAGGTTTGGGATTGTCAATGCTTAACCTTGTATATTTTGTTTAGATGACTAGAAGAGGTTTTGTAGTTCAAAACATTTTATCAAGTATATGATACCACAGCATTTAATCGAGAAAGATTGTTTGTCTAACGTTTTTCAAGCTTATTGTTCTCTGTGAGGTTACCCAAAACCTTTTTATAAATGAAAATATTGTGGGTAGCGGATAATTTTTACAACTAATCTGAACAAGTAGTAAGCCCAAAAGAGACTTAACCAAATAAAAAAATTCAACTTTATTTATTACTAGCTTTCCGCCCGCGTGGACTACAGGTTATATCGTGCCCAGCTGTGGGATAAAATGTAGCCTTTGTCTTTTCCCAAGTTGTAATCTATTACTGTACCAAATTTTATAAAAATCGGTTCAGTAGTTTAGGCGTGAAAGCGTAACAGATACTCAGAGTTACTTTCGCATTTATAATATTAGTAAGGATATCACTTTATCTGTAAACATAAATTGCTTCTTAGCTTTTTATGAATTTAATCTTGTGTTTGCCACAAATAGAGAAATGAGCAGCAGAACTATTTCAGCACCTTTGGGTTCAGGCCAGCCAGAACTGAAGACTACTAGTCCAGTTCTGACGTACGAAGAACTTCGACGCAGGAACAGAGGAGAATATTCAGATGCAAAACAGGATCCGTACAAGTAAGTGGAGTAAATTTTGTAGCACAGAAGATGTAGTGCATGTCCAAAAACGCGCCTTGTGTAGAGCTATAAAAACTGAACTTTTAATTATTATTATGGTAGAGGCGTTTAGGTGTGCACGATGCACTAAATTAAACGTAAGACAAAGAACATTTAGTCCATCCGTCATCAAGGTGTTAACCTAACCTTACCAAAAATGATAAATGAACATGAAATACAATTAGAATTATCGCAATCGAAAAAAAGTAGATTGGCTGAGCTACTCATTTTTTCTTGATTTCTCAAAAACGCATACGTTTCGTAGGTTCAAATCTGCTTGGTATCCTGTAACTTTCCCGTCACGAACCTTTTATCAAAAAAGGTACAATGTAAAACGTGATATTGAGAAATCGAGAAAAAACGAGTTGTTTTGTGAAAAAACCACTTATTTTTAAAGGTTTCTCATTAAGTATTGCATTACAATAGATGAAACTGTCACTTACCGTGTCACTATACTTTGCATGAATCCTCCAAACCCTTCAGGACAGGAGCTGAGATCTGAAGTGCTCGAAAATTTTAAATTCTGGCTGGCTGATTCACGTTTTTTTGATTTTTCGGCGAAAGTATACTTATCACCACTTACTATGAAACCTTGATCGATTGCCGCCACTAACTATTTGTTATCGACCTAGATATGCCAGATCTCTCTAGGCGATTTGGCTCAGCCAGCCTGAGATACATATTCGAATGCCTCCATTGCCTGCCCTCCCTCTGTTAAAGTACCTACCTAGTAGATATTTAGATACTGCTTAAGATACTTACACTGTCAAAGACCTTGCTAATGATGTATTACACCTACTGAAGAATTTTGCACGTGATGACGTTGCGAAACTGGATTCGGAAATTATTCGAATGCATGGTGACCCTTTGTTAGGTATTCAAGTTTGTTGTACTTTGAACTTTATCACCGGCAGTCAAGAAAACCAGGTGGATACCTGGGTGGCTACCACCTACCAGGTATGGCCCACGATTTCGACTGAACGATGAAGTACATTGCTGCATTTGGCTTACACCTTCAGATAAAATCACATTGTGCAATAGCAAATGTATGTATGAAATTCATATTGACGTCGTCGCGTCAAAATCGGTAGCCCGCCCAGTCTACTGTTTATTATCTACTTTTTATTATTATTCCCAGGGTGGATCCGAACGTAGTTCCACCGATGCCCCGTCGACCGCAGCCAGAGCCGCAGCCACAGCCAAAGTCGACCAACAAGTATGGAGACGAAATGGACTAGATCAACTAAAACCCAGTGTTCATATTTAAAAAGTTAGAGTTAACTAACATCAAAAATTCATAGCAACACACACCAGTCACATGTTGATCAACTCGATGCAACTTAATCGAAATTGTGTTGTTATGTAATGTAAGTACTGGGATTTAGCCATTGAAAGAGCTGCTTTCTTAGTAAATCAATTAAATGAAAAGTAAAATGAAATAAAGTAGTTATGAATCAAGCGCAAATTCATGTTTTATTTATTGTTAATATTGTCAAAATTTACTTGTTGATCTCTAGCTAGAATGTCAACCTTAACTCGATTGTAATAGTGAAGATTTTCACCCTTCGTCCATATTCGTAACCAGACTCACAGTGCAACTATACGTTGAGGTGCTGTTGCTTCATTTAATTTTTTTTACGAATTCGACACTTAGCAAATTCAACTTTCCGCTAATTCAAATTGTGGTCCGGAAGATCTTTTTGCACCAGCCGCCAACTGTCCACACTCCACACGGCAAGAGTGCGGTTTGTAGGTGCAAGTATACAGGGTTACCGGGAATTCGATACATTCCCTTCAAGGGCTAAAGTAGAGCTCATTTGCGACATTTTTTTAAATTCCTTCCCTAGCCGATAGTAAGTAACTTAAAGAATTTCCTATTGTAATCTTTTTTTATGCATAATCTGAAAGCTGACATCTCAACGGTTCCTCGAGATTATAATAAGCTGAAGTAATACCAATAACCTTCATGTTGTGGACTTGGAGTCGCGAGAAAAAAAATGTATGGAATGTGTCGTGCAGATTACTTAAATAAATGCCTTATTTCACTAGCTACATGAGTCCGGTTTCTTCGAATTTGGTATAAAACTTTACAAAAAAAGTTATAGATAACGTGAAAAAAAACTTTCAGAATAGGAATTTTTGTACATGTTCTCTTTTCTGATTGGAGAGAAATGAAAATGGGCTAATTCTAATAGACGGAGATCCCAGGGCCGCCAGACCTTACATAATTTCTCATAAACCAAATGTGTGGTAGTGCTAGTACGTACATACTAGTAATGTAGGAATACCGTGTGGCTCAGGCCAGCAGACCCACGGAACTTAAACAATGAATTTAGGTATTCTATGTATGCCAATACATAGTGCCTTCCTAGTGCCTATTGATGCCAAAAGAACCATATCTAGTGCCATCATAGTTTAAGAAATATAGGTCGTTGTTTGTGGGTCTGCTGGACGGATATCAGCCCAGCAGACCCACTTCTCGTACACGGAAACGGCTAAAGTTAGAGACATGGTTCTAGTTCTAAGCTTTAATGCTTTCATTGGTGCCATAAAAAAATATGTAATTAGTAGTTTGATTTATTTTATGTTTATTTTTGTGTTTAGAGACTGTATCTAAGAGCTTTTAAAGAAAAAATATGGAGAATGACAGCTACACGTCAAATTTTAGGATCAGTCAACAGAGGTGACATCTGAAGTAAGAAATTAGCAGTTTATTACTTGGCATATATAACCTAATAAATTGAGTTTTGAGCGTGACTGTACATCGGTTGTTAAAATGTATGGAGAACTTTGAGAGGTTCAACTGTTATGTTTGGATGTGAAATTTAAAGGATATTTTTATGTTATTCTAAGGCACTAATAATGACACACTAAACATGGATATGAGATTTCATACCAATTACCTTTTAGTTATGGAGCTATCGTGTTGGGTCTGCTGCGTTGAACCCTCCGCCCAGCAGGCACACCAAGATCGTTTTATAGCTTCGAAACGCTTGAAGCACTAGGCTTGAAATTTTTTTCTCGATGGCACCAATGAAAGCATTAAAGCTTAGAACTAGAACCATGTCTCTAACTTTAGCCGTTTCCGTGTACGAGAGGTGGGTCTGCCGGGCTGATATCCGTCCAGCAGACCCACAAACAACGACCTATATTTCTTAAACTATGATGGCACTAGATATGGTTCTTTTGGCATCAATAGGCACAAGGAAGGCACTTTGTATTGGCATACATATAATTCCTAAATTCATTGTTTAATTTCCGTGGTCTGCTGGCCTGAGCCACACGGAATACCAGCTAACTTGGGCCGGCGGCCAATTTTCAGCTACCAGGTTCTGAAGGTACTTCCAAAAATTACTCACTTGTCTTGAAGTCTGGCTGCTGATGTCTTATAGAATATAATTAATTAAATATAAAAATTAATGTTCAACACCGCCAGACACTCTCCGTCGGCTGTAGGTAATTTCTGCCAGACGCTTTACATTTCGCAAGTAAATTATGCGATTATACCTACAATCTGAGCCGTGATTTTTGTATATGATGTTCAGGGAACTATAATAATGCTTTTTATAGCACCCAGACTTCAAGACAAGTGAGCAATTTTTGAAAGTACCTTCAAAACGTGGTAGCTGAAAATTGGTAGCGCAAATTCAAAAAATTGGCCGTCGGCCCAGGTTAGCTGGTATTCATACATTACTAGTACGTACTAGCACTACCATTTCCCACACATTTGGTTTATGAGAAAATAAGTAAGGTCTGGCGGCCCTGGGATCTTGGTCTATTAAGTCACGCGCACGCGCAGGGTTCCTTTCCGAGCTATGAACTTGCCCCTCCCACCTCCTTTTTGTTTGCTTAACCCGACGATACTCTCTAGGTGTTTACAAACATGAATGCTCGCTACCGGGTAAAAAATACCACAGACTGTAATCGGCAATATCTAAGAAAATAAGTTTGTTTTTCAGTGTTTGACAAAGCATTTGTATTATTAGCTTTATTTTATTAAAATCAAAGCTTATCCAAAAAATCAACAAAAAATGTAAGTACTTTTTCTCAGTACCTACCTACCTAATCTTAGAAAAATCATTTTTTTTTATTTTTCTTACAAGTCACGCAAAATTGATGGAAATACCATAAATATACCTGGTAATGCAAAAAATAATGATACTAAGGATAATTGAGATGATCAACATTGAGATAATCAACCAGGTATTTTTTAACCATTTTCCCTTAACACCTCCGCCATCAACAAGCGCCGCGCGCGAATTGACTGCCCCGAGAGGTACGAGTTTGTTAACCCCCGACTTGAAGGTACCTAGAATCTTGGGTTGCTAGAGCTCTCAAAAAGAAAAATACAGTAAAATTAAAGTACTCTGTGGTATTTTTTATCCAGTAGCGAGTACTGCCGGGTTAAGCCTATAATGAGGGTATCAAATAAAATACCTTTTTGTAAAGGACCAAAATTACAAGAAGAAAAAAACAACTTTTAAAACTATAGTATATTCAAAACAACAATTTTTTTACAACATGACTATGAAATTTAACTAAAAATATATTATTAAAATTCCTCAAAAACATCTTACATTTTCTGCATTTTAAGTAGCAAAAAAATAACAATTTGAAAATAACAACCGAATGATATACGATTAAAATTCTTCATAAAAAATATATACATATATGTAATAATAATAAAACATTGACTCTTAAACAACATTATTTATACCGAATTTTCTAACAAAAACCTGATTCATTATAAACATTTTTGCAACAGATTATGTGAACAAGTAGAAACAAAACAAAAGCGAAAGTTTATCACATAAAGTAGCATTCACGACTTGAGCCGCGGTCGGCTAACTTCAAGTCGCGACTGCCGCTTTCTAAATCGTTTGTTCGGAGCTTGTAGTTTATACAGGAAGATTGTAAACTCGACACAGACACAGATGTATAGAAAAACATTTTGAAAAAGAATAGAATTTTGTATTATGGCAATCTGCGTGGTCGCAATCCCGCCAACTTCAAGTTTTATCATTCCATTTTAATACCAATTGACGACTTATCAGGTTTTACAAATTAAACTAATCACAAATTACACATTTTTCTAACATATTGTTATTTTTATAAAGCTTTTATGCTTTTAACATCATATCTTTATCCCTAGTAAATTGTTATACTTTGTAGTGAAATCTAAGTATTAATTTTCTCCCAACACAGGCATGCTTACTCATTACTTTTTGGGAGCCCCGATGATAGAAATTTAAAAAAAAAAACGAATTTCCTGGTGATAGATAGAAATGATAGAAATCTCTGATGATAGAAATTTAAAAAAAAAACGAATTTCCATCAGAAGTCAAGTCAAGAATTATTCTAACGCATTTATCCGTTCATAGATATAAAGAGTGTTTTAACGGCGCAGTACAAGAAAATTCTAAATCATGTGATTGAGTAAACCACTAGCCATGATGTCGATCACAGAAAAAATAAAAAAGGTATGTTTCTAAACTTTCTTAAAATGTTTTATTTCGCTATTTTCTCTATCAAACAATAAAGTCCTTTTTCTCCGAGGTTTGAGAAGGTTTAAAATTACCCTGTACTGTCCCCAAAAAAATCACCCGGCCTAATAAGTGTATCACGCACATGTTTTTTTTCGATGCATAACAGAAATTAAGATTATTAGATACCCTAACCACACATTTTATTAGTTCTGTACTTCAACATTTTACTCTGTATGGCATATTCTTCGTATTTCGTCAACATTAAAACCATTATTATTAATATAAATGAATTACCTATGTAAAATAATTGCACATGTTTTCTTACAACATATCAATAGATATATTTTGTATTATGTATATTGTATCTAAACCGGGACATATAATTATGTATAATGTAGGTTATTTATTGTTCCCTAGTTTAAAATTCTTGAGCACGCTTTGGTAAAGCGTAAGAAGTTAAGGAAAATGGAGTAAAATATATTTTTATATAATAGTCTGCGAAGAAATTGGGACTGGACGGAGTCGTGAAGGCAAAATATTACAAAAATGGTTTACAATGACATGACAGATAGTAGCAAATATTCAAATACTATGTCCCTGTCCGTTAATGTTCTTGTTAAATGTGCTTAGTTGTCCACATGGTTAGGAATAGCCGGGTCTCCTGCGCCTATGTTTTCGCAAAACGTACATAGTTTGAAATGATTTCCTGAAAATAGTTTACAGATTTGCTCCAGTGTTTCTACCGCCGTGTGATAATCGGTTGATCCGCCGTGTGGTGATCGGTTGAGAATAACACCACCCCATATCTTTCCGTGGGTGTCGTGAGAGGCGACAGTTTGTTTTGAATCTGAGGTGGCGACTTTATAATCTCGTGCGGTGTGGTTGGCTCTGTAAAGGGCCGTCTGATTCGCCCTCCTACCGAAGTCCGAAGCCAAACAGCTTGCTGTGTTCCGTCGGTGCGTGGGAGTACCAGTGCCTTAATTGGCGTTTTAACATTTTTTTTTTTAAATAAAAGCTTGTTTTTTAAAATGATAGTGTTAGCTTGTGTATGAAACATCTAAGTTATAATATAAGTATAAGGCTTAAGTTTACTGAGCATTTGGATTCGATAATAAAGCTTCCAAAATCAATAATATCACAAAAATAACGAAAGTATCTCGTTGTAACTATAGCTGCACGTTTGGTTAGTGCAGAAGACCCTCCTAATGGATGCTAATTTTGTCATCTATTGCTACTCCATTGACCTTAACTAAAACCACGATACGTGATTTAAGACACTTGGCACAAAGACCGCGCAGAATTAGCTGCCACGGAATTTCTTTGGAGTAAAGCTATGTAGATCTATACTTCGTTTTTTCCTCTGTTCCCACCTGTTCTGTTAAACAGTTCTGTCGGCAGAACTACTGGGATTTTTTTTACCATTAGTTCTGTTCGCAGAACAAATGGGAATTAAATTCCTAGTAGTTCTGTTCACGAACAAACTACTTCTCCATGCAGTTTGCTATCAATTATCAAGTACTGGCCACTTGAGGTAAGTATCTATTCTTCATTTGTTTCCTGATGACAACGTCATGAAATTCATGTTTCAAGGGTTTCAAGAGGGCAATAATATTAATCTTATATATTGCAAAGGGTTGTTATTTGTTCAATGAGTGAGTTTAACATAATAAGACGTGGCCGCGGGCGCGTGTTGCTCGAAAATGGCTTCGAATATTACCGGCTTTCTACATATCAAAATTTACAAACGTTATTGAGATGTGCCATGTACAAGAAAACCAAATGCAGTGGAACAGTTACCACTTCCGAAGTAATTACTTTTTAAATAAGTTGTAGTATGGACCTAAGTTCACACACAAGGTTTTGTTTTATATTTATTGTATTTTTATTTTGTGTTCTAGGATGAAAAGGAAATAGTTAAACATGTCAACCATGTTACTACCTGCATTCCTGATAAAAACAAAGAAGCCATGTCCGTTATAATCCACAAAAGTGTTGACGAAATGATGATAGGCAGTGAAACCGTACCGGCAGTGTACAAGAAAACAGTGTCTGCTTTAAAAGACACGGGAATAGATCTCATTAAAGAGTTACCCAGCTTCAACCAAATTAAGTCGTCGATTTACAGAAGGAGAAATAAATTAAATGAAGTTCAGAAAATGAGCTACCTAAATGACACTGTAAATGCAGTAGAAATACCTATGCCGTTTTCTAAATTTATGTTGGCAGATTACAACGATGAGGGCGAGGGTGTCCGTATTATAATTTTTGGCACTGAGGAAGCAAGGACTCTCTTACAGGAAAAAAAAACATTCTTGGCAGACGGCACTTTCAAAATTTGCCCGATACCTTTCACAGAGGTTTACACTATTCATGCCGATCTCGATAGCTCTGAAGATACTATCAATGTGATGCCTCTAATATATGCACTTCTTAGTCACAAAACCAAAAAAGCCTATACAACACTTTTCAATCTAATAAAAACACAGATTCCAGATTGGAAACCTTCCACTTTCATCACTGATTTCGAGGAAGCCGCCATTCAAGCTATTGCTGATGTTTTCCCAAATGCCGATCATCAGGGATGTTACTATCATTTCTCAAATAAACTGTGGAGAAAATCAAAGCAATTAGGAATTAAAGACAAACGCAAGAGAAGAATCGTAAGTTTGTGCAGCGTTCTTCCGCTATTGCCCGAAGAACGTGTTATGGAAGGATGGGAATATGTAAAATCCCAAGTGCTGGATTTTAGTGACAGGTGCGTCTTAGATAACTTTATGAAATATATGAGTTTCTGGATGAAACCTAGGCGCATCAAGTCATGGACTGCCTTTGGTCGGCGCCATCGCACAACTAATGTTGTCGAGGGCTGGCATCGTGCCATTAACGGCACGTTCAAAACCAGGCCAGCGACTGTTTTTCAGTTCCTGAAAAACATAGAAGAAGATGCATCGTTTTTTTCTGTTAAAGCCATCCAAACGGCAAATTTGAAGAAAACAGCCAAACGAAGGACAAATCAGCAAATCGAAAACGACGCGATGATACGAGTGTACCAAATGCAACTACTTAACGGTGACATTGGGGTACCTTTGTTTTTAGAGAAAATACGTTAATTTTTTTAAAATCCTTGATGTCTTTGTTATAAGAGAAACTGCATTATTACATATTTGTGAAAGTAAATTGTTTACATTCACTGGTCTTATCCATCGACAGAACTACGTAACAGAACAGTTGGGAATATTTGAGATTGAAGCAGAGTGTAAAACATAGTCTTATAAATCACAGAACTAATGGTAAAAAAAATCCCAGTAGTTCTGCCGACAGAACTGTTTAACAGAACAGGTGGGAACAGAGGCGTTTTTTAGCATTGGAAATTGTGTAAACAAAGAAGCAGTGGTAGTAAACATTTTTTTACAAACAAAAATTATGATAAAATCCCTTTTAAAAAATATTAAAAAAATAATTATAATAAAAAGTCCGGGACTTAATTGCCCGAGATTATGGGTCAACATAATAATATAATAATAATAATAAAACATAATAAAAAATAAAATAAAATAATTCGCAGGCCCAAACTGTGCCACCAATAATTTCTTTTTGTTTACTCTACAACAATGACTGTTAATAAATTTGAATGGAAAGAAAGTTGAAGCTATTTCTGATTATTTGTCATTTAAAGCTACTAGTCCATTCTGCTTTGTTTGCAAACTCTGCTTCTTTAGGTCTTTTATAGGGTAAATTTTTCCAAATGAATTGTGTATTTGTATTAATTTAAATTTCGTAGTAAAAATTGAAATTTTAATGTTTTATTATTAACGTGTATAATAAAATACCCAAATTTACTAATTTATAATGCTAAAAAAACAGAGTATACTATGGGTGACTAAAAAATGAAAAGTTTTGCAGGTTGGATTGAAAAACCAGTAGATTTTAGTGTATTAGTTCACGTTCTCAATTTTCATTCGCATATTCAAAGCCAACCCCATGTGTGGATCTTCAATCTCAGCATATGAATTATAGTATTAAAAGTGTGTTACAGAGAAACATTCATCTTTGGAAATAAAATATTTCAACAAAAAATATGATCTAAATCGCCGTCGATACTGCTGTTGTAATAGTTAACCGTGCCTGCAGCTTGATAAACAATATTAACGAGTTCCAGAATAACCTTCACTTAGACGATTAGTAAAAGACTAAACTTTCATCCGAAAGAACGTGTTTTGACATCGTATGCCATTCGCGTTTTTTTAATGGATCAAATATTAAAATGTAAAATCAAAATTCATACGTCCACAAAATATTTATAACTCAAAGGAAAATTTTTCAAACGGAAAACCTTCCAGTAACTCCTCCTGTCAGGGAAGAGGCCATGGGAGTCCGGAGAAGTTGACTGGGCCGCCAAGTCCAGCGTCAGCTTCGAGTAAGCTCATTATGACGGCCATTGCGGCTTCGCCGTTGCCGTCGAGTCCGAGGGGCGGCGAAGCGGGCGGGGACGAGCCCGCCGTCATCGGCTCGCCGGCCTCCGGGGGCTGCGGCGACGACTCCCCGCCGGCGGCGCTCAGCGGCACGTTGTTCCGGACCTGGTTATACCCCGACAGGTCCGCGCCGAGGATATTATCCACCAGAGATGTCTGCCAAGCAGAGAATAATGAGTCTTCTTCTAATCGTGTAGATATAATAAAGTGTGTGGCGAACTTGACTAATCCTGGTGTCAGAATTTTTAAACCGCCAAATGGCCTCTGACTTTACAAGTAATTTAAAAAGTTGAAGATAGTTATTCCAAAGAACAAATTCATTGAATTTTATTTTTAAACTTATTGATGAAATAGAATAAATCTCATAAATAAATAAATCTTTTTTTTTACAAATACAACACTATGTTATTTCTGTAGACAAGGGTAAATATAAAATAATAATCAAGGAGTCCTTTTTCATGTAAATTATAAACCTGCCAATCACAAAATATTTTTCATGCTTGGTATCACCATTGTTTACATCTTGTCTGTGGGGAAAAAATTTACATCTTGTCTGTGGGGATCTTTCGGTTTTGCCAGTTATTTCTCCTGCGGCTTATCGACTCAAAAATCATTGGGCACTAAATTAAGAAGAACAATTTACCCACGGCCTACAGAAATAAATGAATGTGGGATGTTTAGACATATACACAACACACATCAACACGGTCTAGGGATATTGCATGATTTTTCATACAAAAGAGGTCTGTTTGAGAAGCTATAATAGCATACTCGAGATACATGGAGGGCTATAATTTTCAGACAAGCAAGTGCTAAACCTGAATTTTCAAATTAAGTCAATACATTTTGTCTTACTTGAAATTTGTGAAAACGTAACAAAAATGAAATTTTTTTTTGCGTAAATTCGACCATTTTCATACAAAGAGCAGGCAAAAAGTGCATTTTCGTTTTCGTTTCCGTCATCTCGAGTATGGTTTTGTAGCTTCTCAAACCGGCCTCTTTTGTACGAAAAATCGTGCAATATCCCTATACCGTGTTGATTTGTATATCTCTGGTTCACGAATATGTGGGTCGGATTTCTGTAAATAATGGGAATCAGACAGAAAATGAGATTCTATATCTTATAAAGAAATATATTACTGAGGTTTATTTCAACTTGATCAATATCTACAGGTGCAATCGTACTATCTCACTTAGTACGAAAAACATACCCAGAGTCTACAGAAATAAAGTAGTGTAGAGTATTTCGATAAATTGTTCATGATGGAAAAAATGAAATTCTTTATTTGTAAAAAAAAGATTTATTTATTTATGAGATTTATTCTATTTCATCGATACGTTTAAAAATAAAATAAAATTCAATGAATTTGCTCTTTCGAATAAATATCTTAAACTTTTAAATCACTTGTAACATTTTATTCCCTTATATTTATTACTTAAAATGAAAAGTACCTACCTTATACCTTATTAATTTAAAAGTATATTTATACCTTATTAATTTAAAAGTAATTTGGTTTCTGTAGGCAAAACCTTCACTTATTGGGTCAGATTGTGCGCAATGACTTTTATGAAGCAAGACCGGGACCAGGCAAAGAAACAATTATCTCTGTATCTCTGGCGCTAGTATCGAAGTCAAATAGTTTATAAAAAAACAAACGTAGGTACCTGTTGATTGAATACAGCGTCATGCAAAAGATCGGCGGGGAGGTCTGGTGAAAATTCCGTCGAAGGTCTTCTTAGAGCTTCTTCGGCAATGGCGCTCCCAATCTTGTGAGACTCGACCTGCGAGTCGATAAGCCGCTGCATTTCCACATCAGCCTCTGAAACGCCACTAAAGTCACAGGGTGCCGCTGCCATGGAGGGCATCGCGTCTGGAAACAAACGAGACGAATATGTCGCCTCGCAGTACCCAAAAGAGCAGGGCCCTACACATTTTATTATTAATTTGTAAAAATTCGGTAATTTAATGGACGTTTTACTCCTCTCCGCGGAAAAGAATAATTAATCAGGAAAACATTAATTTCCCGTTTTTGGTAATAAAACCCAAAAGGCTTAGACTTTTTCTAAGCATGCAGATGATGACCGTCTTTTAGGTTGGTTTACCAACTCAATCATTTGGTAGCATAAAAAACTAAACTAAATACAAGTTTGGCTAGGGAAGGAAATTGCACGGAAAATGATCACCATCTTTAGGCCATCTTTAAATAGCTTTTAATTCTAAAACACTAGAAGAGGCGAAGAATTTTTTCAAATTTCGAACTATACTCCTTCGGAAAAACTGTTTACTTAGTGGGCTGGTTCACGTCCTTAATTTTTGTGAATTAATTTAAAACGAAGACGTATCGACACCATATATTAATAGCGCATACATTATTGATGACTACCTGGAATAATATATTAATAGAAAGACTGTTTAAAAAGCATATTGTCGGTTACTGACCATAGTAGTCAGTAAGCATGTCATTTTAACAAAGTTATTACAGTTAGTGCTACTTTCTAAGTACATAGGTACATTTCGCCATGAAGAAGATTCAAATCTAATAAATAGTACCTCACTTTTACATAAACTCATTTATTATATTTGAATCGAGTCAAACAAAAGCAATTTCATGACAAAGATTCGCTAGAAATATTTCGCAATCGCCACCGTACTTTCGCTAAATGTCATCAGAGTTAAATGTAGTAGGTAAGTCTATTTTTTTTTTAAAAAGCAGGCTTGTTTTAAGTTTTGAATTTAACGATATTGCAGTAATTATATATTTATTTTATTTTTTACTTTCTATAATAAGGTGAGACGGCGAGAAATTGTTGACGATAAATCAAGTAAAAGGGCGTCCACATTTAGTGGCGCGGCTGCGCGTGAGCAAGAGAAATATAGTTACGCTACTGTGATAAAATAGACGACACGCCCTTAGGAAAACTTAAAACAGGCCTTCAGTTGTGAAATTTTACGTAACTCCTTTAGATAGTACTCACTCTGTTTGAAAAGGTCAAATGATGACTGTGCTGTATCTTGTTCCTGCTGAATATGTGCATCTGTGACGATCGTGTTATTGGCTACCAGGCATTCCACGTCTTTGGTCCAAGGGTTTCTAGAAATTACAACATAATAACACTGATTTACGTGCTAGTTACGTGCAAGGTTTGGTTAAGTGCTAGTGATGATGCCTCTTAATCAACGGATCCGGGTTCAATCTCAGTCTGGACAAACAGCCTTTTTTTGTGCGTGACCCACGTGTAATCAATATTGATAAAATTAAAATATGATATTATTTTAATTGAAAATAGGTTATAAAACTTAAAATATAAAACAGATTAGTTAATTTCCGTTTCGCAGTGCTGTCCCTAGTGTGAGACATGGAGTGGTAGGAATAGAATAATTTTGTTATTTTGTAGGATCCATTAAGTTTCTTTACGTAAGAATTTCGAATAAACTGTCTCTAAATCGCTTTGTTTGAAAATATGAATGAGATCGTACCTAGAGTAAGTAGCACTTACGTAAGTTTTATAACCACTTGTAATGTGTCACCGAATTATATTACCTTGGGGGACTGCCACATTCCGTCGTTTATTTTTATCACTTATAAAACCTCAAATGACATAAATTTGTAAAGCTATGTATAACAGAAAAAATTTGACGTGTTTGTTAGTAATGGTTACGTGTATGCAAAAGTCCCAACCTTTCTGCGTCACGTTATTGTTACACATCCTAATTTTAGATGTAAGCAAACTTTTGTCATGAAGACTTCGAGGGGAAAACAGCCAATTATGTCTAAAATACATACTACAGGAGAATTATTAATAGTCTGTAGGCGGTAATTTTCCAAGCAAGGTGGAAAATAACCAAATTTGTTATAGTATTGTTTCGATTTAGGACTTTATGAGAAGAGAGGCGCCATTCAAAGGTGCCAAAATATGAGTAAAATATAAACTTAACAAAATACTGAATACCACAGTTTAGGTCAGAGTTGAGACGGCTAGATTGGCCACGACCTACACGTTTAAATGGAGTCTAAATACAGAAACAAAAGCACCTACCGCCTAAGTTCTACTAATTAAAATGACATGTGTCTCTGGGTCTTTAGACCGCCAAATGATTGGACTTGTTAAACAACTATTTAGTCAACCGACAAAAGCCGGATTAACGTGCCCTTTGAAGCACGGAAACGCTTTTGATAAATTGCCACTATGGTCACTATCAAGAAACCCAAACCGTGTATATTGCCTAATGCCTAACCTTACTGACCCATTCTAAACAGTGAGCGCTACTGAGCTACTAGCTTGTGGTAGCTCCTATATCCTTAATTCTATTACTTTTTATTTTACGGCTAGTTTGGTCGAGTGGTAGTAGCGCTGCCTCTTGATCGACGGGTCTTGGGTTCGAATCCCAGACGGGGCAAATATTTGTGTAAAAAGTAGATATTTGTTCTCGGGTCATGGGTGTTTGTGTCTGTCTTTCTGTGTGTTCTGAGGGACCCACGACACAAGGGAAAACCTTAGTGTGGCCTTTGAGTGTATGGCGTTTTATTTATTTTTTTATTTACTTACTTAAACGGTTTGAAATGGGTTTGGATTCTAGCAAAAGTGCCGTCTTTGCGTCTGAAGGAGTACGGCGGCGTGTGCAGAGTGTCTCGGCTTAACAACGCTTGTTTGTGAGTTCGAGCCACAGCGCCTAGTTCCGGCCCACTTACATACTCATACAGACTCGTTCCAAGCAGCTCTTGCGGGAGAAAACCCAGGGCCAAAGTCACCCTAAAACAATAAACTTAGATAAACACAAACATACTTATTAAGCAGGCGACGTTAGGTTTTTAATTGTAAAAATCACATGTTGAAATAAAGCCTTCATTTAAGAAAGCTTTAAGTACTATTCTAATTTCAGCTTTCAAATAGAAAAAAACCGCATCGAAATCGGTGGATTCGTTTAGGAGCTACGATGCCACAGACAGACACTCAGATACACAGTCATACAGATACACACGTCAAACTTATAAGACCCCTTTTTTTGGGATGCTTATTTATTTTCATAATATAAAAATGCAGGGTCCTGACCCACTCACTGATTCAACAATGCCCAGCCCAATTCCTTGGACCTAGAAAGCTAACATTTGACACAAGGGTTTCCTTTATAATGTAGGCAAAGAACAAGGATTTTACGAAACTCCCACGGGAACAAAGTCCCGGACATCCTCTAATCAAGTAGTAGAGCTTCTACGGGGGGTATTGTCAGTTTCCTCGTTTGATTATTATTGTAACTCAGAAATGTTATAGGACCTAGTTTTAGTTTATTATGTTACTTATCTACGTTATTTTGTATAAGTTTATCTTACAGGACGTCACATGTATGTTCTTTTAATTTTAAGTACTACCTTTGTAACTCAGTTGACATGCAATTTATAAATACAGAACAACTCACCTCTGATCAACGAATAGATACTTTCCGTCTGGAGCGTGTCTGGAGACGTACTGAAGCTGCCTTGTGGGGGGGTCGGAGGGGGTGAGGCAGGGGGTAGGGGCGAGATCGGGCAGCGCCCGCCCTACAGCCACCAGACACGATAGGTTACAAATGTCACCCTCTTCCCCCCCCTCAGGGGCATTACTCGCCCCTTCTAAGTCAGCCGGCGCCCAAGACTTCAAATAACCTGTAACAGCACAATTATAGCTATTAAGTAATTGTCTTACGTACTTACGTAAAGACAAAGTCATCGAAAATTCATCTAGGGAGGAGGCCAAGGCCCGTATTACAAAAGAAGACTCAAGTCTTGATCTATAATTAAGTATTGATTGTCTCTTTCTCTCACTATCAAAATGACAAACACGACTGCTGGTATAGATCAGACTGAGTCGCATTCTGTAATACGGACTTCAGTTTTATCTAACTAGTAAGTCTAGTTTTGTATCAAGTCATCTTCGTTAGGACGTTAGACTTTACATGAACGCGTGACATAATTTTGTCACTTCGACCTGTTCCATACTGTCAAATCATGTAACGATGCTAGTAATATAGCATAACTGGACATAGGTTTATCAATAATGGTTCAGAGAGTATTCAATAATCTATATATATAAAAATGAATCCCTATTTCCCTTGGTCACGGCATCACGCCTGAACGGCTGGACCGATTTCGCTAATTCTTTTTTTGTTCTGTTCGTTATACACAAAGGTTTGCCCCAACTGGGGATCGAACCCAGGACCGCCGATCAAGAGGCAGCGTCGCTACCACTCGACCAAACCGGCCGGTTCATTCGTTTAGGAGCTACGATGCCACAGATATGTGGTATAGCAAATAACAAAACCTTTCTCATGAATTGACATCACCGCTCAAACTGTCAGCCAAAGCTTTGATCACGCGCTGAATATCACGTTACGGTTGTCCCTAAGCAATCGTAACGGATCGAGGAAAATAGTCCGAGTCTGCACTGATGGCTCAGCTCTCAGAACTTGCTGAGTTTGGAGAACGCACAGACAGCTTAAAGCCTATCAAACTTGGACCGAAAGTCGGCCGAAAAATACGTATAAATAGAAACTCGCTCCATCGTCGACCTCATCTTTGACCTTGATCAAGATTGGGGTCAAGAGTTAACCCATCCCATTATAAAAAGGGGGTATTTAATAAACAAAATATGTCATTAATCGACATCACCGTTGTTGTTCCACTGCAAAGACACCGGATGTCAGAAGATTGCGTCGCCCTAAAATTTACTTTAGTTTAAGTTCCACCCCGCAAAGCGCTGGATGACAGACGATAGCTCGACTTATCGACAAGCCTTTATAAAGGGACGTCCCACCCTCAAATTTTCATATTTTTAGTTTATCGTTTTCTTCCTTCATTGTAAATAGCTTAAATGTATGCACAGCGCTTCTTGTGAAGAATAAATAAATTTGCATGTCAAGAGGTTGAGTTTTCTCGAAGACAGTCTACCTCCAGACCTAATAACTGATGGGTGGCGCAGCGTACCTTCGGCCCCACATATACACACGTCAAACTTATAACACCCCTCTATTTTGTCGGGGTTTAAAAATAGCCCACATCAGTATCACTATCGAAAATAACCGGAAAATTAAACGAACACTCTTTTACACTTGCAGTTACTCGTAGAATATAATATATTATATAAACAAAATGCTACACACTCAAAGGACTACCCTGGTGTCGTGGGTCCCTCGGAACATACATAAAGACTCCCATAACCTGAGAACAAACATCCGCTTTTTAAACAAATACTTGCCCCGACTGGGATTTGAACCCAGGACCCGTCAATTAAGAGGCAGCGCCACTACTACTCGACCAAAACCGCCCGTCATATGATTTGGTTTAGTGGCTAGTAAGGCTGCTTTTAATGCAATGGTTCCTGATGGGGTCGATAATTACTGGTCACTCGGGTCGGGACAAAGATTTATGCAAAATGCAAAGATGTTTATTCAAACATATATAAGTGTTCGTGTCCATCTTTATACGTCTGCCAATGAAACATAATAAATTATGAGAATACTAATACTTATAGTAAAATAAACAAACATATATCAATATATACATAATAAAAAACAAAATAGATATAAATATATATATATATATATATATATATATTATACACGTAAAATGACTCACCCGTACATTGCACGACGCAGTACTTCTTCTCATGGGGTTGTTTCTTCCTAAGCTTCGACGCAGGTTCAGTTTCCTCTTTGACGGCATTAGGGGGAGATTGTGCGGTTTCTGTCAAGGCTTTGCATTTGATGCGACAGAAGAATGAACGACGAGCTCCGGGGCAGAAACGAGAGGCCCCTGTCACCACGTCTGCCTTTACTGGCATCATGGCTAAAAATTAGGCATTTATTTATTTGTTCACTACCTTTGGTTGGTATTTGAATAGAGCCTGTCACTGTAATTGAGTACGACTTCGTAAGAGAGAGGTGCATTTCGTTTAAAAAGTTGATCTTTCATGCTGGATTGGGAGCGCAGAAAGAACCTAGAATGTGTCTGCTGCCAGCTCATACTAGGCAAATCTGAAGAGTCAGTAAAAGAGACTATAAGATTTAACTGTATTGCGAGTGAAATTTAGCCGCCTATCGTAGCTAGTCATGTTACATTATTTGATTAATGTTGCGTCAAATCGTTCTATAACCGAATGATGCTCCCTTAATACGATAGGGAATAAGACAAAAAAGTCCAAACCTGGCATGTTTCGAGTTTGTAGCTTGGTTGCATTCCTAAAACCCGGCTTTCCTTACAAATCGATATGTTACTTAACTTATCCGAAACTGGTTGATAAATTCATGTATTTGCTAAACTTACTTTTTATGTCGATGAGTCGTTCCCGTGGGCTAAGATCCGAAGAAGATAGCTGTTCTTTTACTTTGGAAACGTCCTTCGGATGTAAAATGTCAAAAAGGCTTTGACCCAGGAGCTCTGACTGAAAATATTATAATACAAGTTTTTATAAGCAAAACTTATTTAAACCTAATGTGTCAATATTCAAATTTTCATAACTATAAGTTAAATAACAACAAAAACTTAGTTAGGATGACAGTGTTGTACTATCATCTCATCACTGAATCTTAACAAGCTAATAAGTGTCGTAATTCAATTCTTTCAAAAATGGCGTCCACAAATTGTAGTGATTTTGCAATTTCTGAGTATTTTAAGCAAAATTAAAGTATAGAATGGAGTATAGTCTTCCGTCCTAACTGAAAGCTGTGAGGCACTCGTGAGTAATTTCTAGCACCGTGCTCCACAGTCCAGTAAAGAATTTACGTCACATAGGCTCCCTCACCGAGTGTAGGCGATGGGTACACAAACTAGTAATTGTTGAATATTACTTGAGTCACTTACTTGATCGTAATGAAGCATTCTCTTCACAGAAGCAGAGACGTACAGCAAACGTCCTCTGTCACAGCCGACGACTAGCAAGAAACAGTCATGAGCAGCTTGCAGTATGAGGGCGTTTAGTTCCCTTTCTGATAGGAAGGCGGGTCTAGGTCGCGCGGTAAGGGGACATGATGTCAAAGCCCCTCTTACTGACCGCAAGTGCTGCACCGCCATCCGCAGAACAGTTAGTTTATCTAGCTTACGCGCCATAGCACCACACATAGGAATCATGGAACTCAATTCTGTTATGTACGTGTTCATTTTGTCCCTGCGTCGCTTTTCAATCTCACTGTGGTTTTGTCTGCAACAATGTTTTGAATTCCCCCTTGATTTAGGATATTAGTACATAAACTATAGGCTAGCCATATGTTACATTCGAAATAGATATCATTGCGGTAAACTTGTTCTTTTAGTTTGTTGTTTGGGTCGATCTAGATAGTATTAATCCAGATTTGCAGCAGTCTGAAATTCTCGCGCGCTGAGTAGTTGCTAAAAAACCACTCTTTTAGTTTTGTGCCAAAAAAACGATATTGGAAGGCTCTGATGACACAGGTCACTACTACTTTTTTCAAGTGTACAAAATTCCTGACAGTTTGAGCCCTAATTCAATTATGTAGGTCTAATAGGTCACACGATACAGGGTTCCCAATGTTCACTATTTTCCCAAAATGTTGGAAAATTGGAAATGTCTAATTGTCGACCAAAATATCAGGTTATTGAGGTAAGTGAAGTTAAAGCATATTTAATTATCTTTTTTAAAGACTAGCTTTTTCCCGCGGCTTTGCTCGCGCAAAGAACTCTTTCAGTCACCCATTTCATTCTTGACCCCTTAGTGGATGATTTTCGAAACATCGTGAAACACATGTCAGTTTTTTTGCTTCAAGATATATTGACGAAGTTTCGGGTCAAAATGTTCAATAAAATGGTTCTCTCCATACAAAGTTTGAACCCCCATTTCACCCCCTTAGGGGTTGAATTTTGAAAAATCTTTCCTTAGTGCTTGCCTACGTCTTAAAACACACCTTTCTACCAAATTTCAGCTTTCTAGGTCTAAGGGTTTGGGCTAGGCGTTGACGAGTCAGTGAATCAGAACCTCCAACTTGGGGAAAATAGTGAACATTGGGAATCCTATATCGTGTGACCTATTAGACTTACATAATTGAATTAGGGCTCAAACTGTCAGGAATTTTGTAAACTTTAAAAAAGTAGCAGTGACCTTTGTCGTCAGAGCCTTCCAATGTCGTTTTTTGGCACAAAACTAAAAAAAGAGTGGTTTTTCAGCAACTACTCAGCGCGCGAGAATTTCAGACTGCTGCAAATCTGAATTAATACTATCTAGGTGGACCCAAACAACATACCAAAAGAGCAAGTTTACCGCAATTATGTCTATTTCAGAAATTTTATTTGTACGATATGACTGGCCTACTTACTACGGCATTGTTTATTATTTCAAAGGTGATTTTTCTGTGGGTAGTGGTTTTTTAAATTGTTATGATTACATAAGCGCATATAGTTGTGACAAATGGTTGGCAACGGAAAAGTAAGTACCTAAATTACTACGTAGAACTCAATCATCAAAACAGTGCTTTAAAGTTTTTAGTTGTAAATATGATATGGGATGAAAGGGACAGCTTAGCAAATTGGAATCTACCTATAACAATGAATGTAATTATTTTTTCCCGAAAACGGCAAGTTAAGGACTTTTCCTTATTACTATTACTTTGATGCTACGCTATGTACCGCGAAACCGCGCCCCACGTGCAATTCCTCCGTGGCCGCCGCTACCAGAATTCGCTGTCGAACAGCTGGTTTTTGTGTTTTACTCTGTTGTGATTGTTTTTTTATTGCAAAATTCGAATATTTTCCTGAAGAAAATTCCACTAGGAGATCATTCAGAATGATGGTCTGAATCCAGGGTTTCAGTTTTGCCAAGCTGTCCCTGACACCCTGTAGATATTCTAATATTTACAATATCACTATTTAAGATAGAAAACAATTGGCTGGATAAAATAAAATATTTTAACAAAAAATTGACCCGCCTTCAAAAAGGGTAAAATATTTTTTTAAAGCTATATTCACGAGTAAGTAATGCGGTTACGGGTAAAACAGCGATATAGTAATCAATTACTTTTACCCCTCTTAATACCCCCGGAAAGATATGAGGTGGTGATATTCACAACCAGTCGCAAGATGGCAAGAAAGATACGGGGTAGTACAATTCTCAAACCGATCGCCAGATGGCATGAAAGATATGGGATGGTAATATTATAAACCGATCACCAGACGGCAGGAAAGATGTGTGGTGGTAATATACTCTACCGGTCACTAAACGGTAGAGCCCCAGGACACAAAAGAGCCTCAAAAAACAACTTGAAAGTCTCAGGGAGCAACTTCGTTTTTGCTTCGTTTACATTGATGACCTATTGTCATCTACATATATGACCGAAAATTTCATTTTATTTTTTTTGTTAATCAAACTACTGAACCGATTTCGATAAAAAAATTATGGGACCAATCTGGAAGTAGATGCTTTCGAACTAAAATTTTTTTTTGGAATCGGTCTATAAATGACGGAGTTTTGAAGTAACAAACACTAAAAAAAAAAATTCACCCGAATTGAGAACCTCCTCCTTTTTTTGAAGTCGGTTAAAAATATGACAAAGAGTTAAAAGGGAAGGAAACGGGCTTAGTAAAATGGTACTCATAAGATTTTTTTGGGTACATAAAAGACTGATTTAATCATTATTTTGTTTCCCTCTACTGAAGAGCCTTTTAAAAAAAAGATAGTATAATCTAAGCTACTGAGTAGCAAATTTTTTAAAATCTTACTTCTTATCTGGTAACGTTCGCAATGTCCTGGTGTCCTCTCCGCCATCGTCATCGTAAGTGCTCGCAGTGCCGCTGAAATAAGAGTAAATAAATAAAATTAGTACATTTGATAACAAAACTTTCGCATACTGTACGTAGGAAACAGTATCATCTAGTTTCTCTATCTATGCTCATACAGAGAAAAATAGCAAAGCTGGCTGCAACCTCTGCGGAAAGTACTGGGTGAAAACAAACCTTCTAGCTATATTCAAAATCCTGAAGCAGTATCACTCAAAGAACACATTTATGAAAAAAAAAATTCAATGGGAATATTTCATTTTTTGCCTAAACGTAGACATTACTCCTACACACCAAGCACGCGAGGAGAAAACAAAACCACCCCCCAAAAAAAAAGTGTTCAGTAAGTGATACTGGTTCAGGATTTTCAATAAAGCTAGAAGGTTCTTTTTCAACCTGTATAAATACTTAATAGTATACAAGCATATGACTCGCGGAAAGTACGTAAAACACTGTAAATAATTACAATGATCAATAAATGATAATTCGTAGTATTCAAGTCAATCACATTAAAATACAATTACGTTACTTCAATAGTAACTAGTTTTCCACCCGGGAACTCGTTCCCGTAGGAATTCAGGAAAATTAAGTAGCCTTTGTTACTCAGGGATAATATAGCATTCCAACGGTGAAAGCATTTTTAAAATTGGTCCAGTTGTTTAAGTTGACTCGTGACAAACATACAAAAATAAAAATAAATCCTACTTACTGTACCACAGTCAAACATTTTATTTATTGACATCAATGATCAAAAGTGGCAAATCAATACTGAATCGTTCTTACTCAAAGGAATCGTTTTAACTAAATAACTTGTAAATTACACTACACTCGAAATCCAAAGGGCTACCCCAAAATCGCAAACATTTTAAGATCTAATCACAGATCGAAATCTCAAAGGGGTTGAGTAAATCACAAAGTTTAATAGGTGGAACGATATAGGTACAACCTTGCATATGATTACAGCAAGTATATCATGGCACATATTATGACAATTATTAGTCCTGTTCACATGTAATCTATAACGTGTTTCAGCTTCAAACATTCAGAGATACATTTATTTATCATGTTATTATTATCATTCCTTTATAATAAATAAAATTATAGTAAATTGAAAAAAAAATCATCGTTTAGAACAAAAGCGTCGATTTACATTAAAAATAATTGAACGTAAAAGTCGAAAGTACCTCCTCTTATTTTAAAAGTTGGTGTTCATTTATAAACCTGTTTCACGTAAGAGAGAGTGTTTCTAAGCAACAAGTCCTCGGTAGAATAATACCCTTTTCCTTAGAGTCTGCATCGAGTTAATTGGTGGCGTTGTAGGTTCGCTTTGACGGCCGCAGCGAAATGTAAGTTTGGAATAATAAGTTTGAACCTTTCAAAGGTTTCTTTGAAAGGTTCACTAACTGCGTAGAGAAAGCCACCTGTTGCCAGGATTTTGAATAGCGACTTAAACCACGGGGGGGTTCACAGAACGGTTTCAAATTTTGTTTGCGTGGACATTTGTTACCTACATCGTATTCTTTTTTTTTTTTTGAATAAATCAAGAGTTTGCAACGAGATTTTTTTTATGATTTTTAATCAAATTATTAATGACTAGCTTTTCCCGCGGCTTCGCTCGCGCAAAGAACTCATTTAGTCACCCGTTTCATTCTTAACCCTTTAGGGGATGATTTTTGAAATATAGCGAAACACTTGTCCGTTTATTTGCTTCGAGGTATATCTTGACGAAGTTTTGAGTCAAAATGTGCAAAAAAATTGTTTTCTCCATACAAACTTTGAACCCCCGTTTCACCCCCTTAGGGGTAGAATTTAGAGAAATCCTTTCTTAGTGCTGTAAAGTTCATCGCCATTTTGATGATTCCTAACTAAACAAATAAAAGTTCCGCCAACTTCACGTATAGTAGTAAAGAAATCCTGAATGTTATTTTAAATAAAGCTATTTTTGACTTTGTTATTTTGCTGATGACTGCTGATTGGGGTTGGGTTAAAGGCATATTATGCCTGAACAATACAGGGTGTCCCACGGCTATGCCACATGGAGAGAAACTACCTTAATTATTATAGATGGGACATTTTATAATAATTAAGGAATTAATTTTAATTTTAAAAACCATTTAAACTGCATGCATTTTTAAATAATTGCCTGGTTGAACCGGGAATCGAACCCGGTACACGAAAAAACAAATCATCCTGTAGTTTTATCATACCGATCGGGAGGTTTCATCATAAGAATTATTTTTTGCTAAGTAACATAGTATCAGAAATAAAATGAAGACCATGAATTTTTGACATTTTACATTCCAAATTAATCAATTTAATGGATCAAAATGAGTCATCTTCTCATTTTTCGGAACATAATTTAGCATTCAATATTAAAATTCGTGGTCTTCCTTTTATTTCTGATGCCATGTTACTTAGCAAAAACCTTTCCATCGGTATGATATAAATACAGGGTGTTTTTTTCGTGTACCGGGTTTAATTCCCGTTTCAACCAGGCAATTATTTAAAAATGTATGAATGCAGTTAAAATTGTTTTTAAAATTAAAATGAAGTCTTCTTTCAGTAAAATGTCCCATCTATAATAATTGAGGTAGTTTCCCTCCATGTGGCATAGCCGTGGGACACCCTGAATATGTTTTAAAAATCGTAATTCATACCTCCATACATGTGTCTTTAGAACTACGAACTAATAATAAATAAATTACAACATTTATTCATGAATAAAATTCAGAAACCCTATGGGTAAACTAAAATGAATTACCAAACATGTTTTCTTGGACGCCGTACTAAAGGCTCAAACTTTTTAAGTAGACCCGAGATAGGTGCTACCCGAGTGAGCTGCGGAAAATTATTGGAGAAGTTTTTGTACAAAAATAAACAAATAATGACTAATGAGTCACTAACATAATGAAGTTTACTTACTAAGAAGATGCTTTCCGCTTGCGCGTGGCACTGGCTGGCATGGCCATTTGTGGTACTGGTGGTGCCGGGAGCGGCCCCTCACACCCCGACATCTCAAACCCGTCTCCACTAGAACACCAAAACGTTAATTTACGAAAATATACAGGTAAAATACAAAAGAATATCAGCAAAAACACAGGGAACTGACACTATTTTCCTTCTTATGAAATCTAACAATAAATGAATTCATGATTTTAATATACAGAGGCCAGTTACTCCATTTTCATTGCAGAACCGATCTTGTTTTCTTAATTTTTTTCTTCGCCGAGTTAAAAAAATGCTTCTAATTTTTTCACTGTTTACGGTGAATGGAAGGCTTACATTATTATAATTATTTCATAGGAACTATTCTTCTTAAATCTAAGTTAATTCAGCGAATAAAGTAGTGCAGTTGTTTTTTTTTCTACTGTTCACAGTTAATGAAATGCCGCTTAGAGTGGTAATAATCTAAATTAAAATTTAAGGCGAATTACAATAGGGAGGAAGCCATAAATAGGAAAGTGTGATTTCCCGTCAAGGAGGGTGGATTGGCTTGAGTTGATTATGTCGCAACTGTTCGTAAGGGGGCGTTCATTAATGACATGAGGTTATTTTGGCGATTTTTCGACCCCCTCATCCCCTTTGGTGAGATGTCGCGAGATGTTGCTCGACAAATCTCACGTGTTTTTTTACGTTCATTTGTGCTTGATTTGCATTGGATTTATTTAAAAAAATCACAATTAGCCTTGTTATTTTTAGATTAGTAATAATTGAACAAACTACTGAATTAAGTAAAATTTTCTTCTTCTTCCTAGCGCTTAGTCCCGTTACTCATTCGGGGTACGAACCATGATCCAAGGTTTGGCAGGTCAAGTCATCACAGTGGAGCGACTATCATCTAACCTCCGTGACTGTTACCAGGGGAACCTGACCGGATTGGATCATGGTTACACATTCAGTCTCCTGAATGTGCAGGTTTCCTCACGATGTTTTCCCTCACCGTAAGAGCATCGGTTAGTGTGCAACTAATGTACATGACTCAGAAACCGAGTCATTGGTAAATAACGGCACTGGGAATCGAACTCGGCTTACGAGTTCGACCCACTGGCCGTTAGACCACCGACGCTCTCATTAATTATTTGTAAATTAAATTAAGTAAAACATTAATTATTTTAATTCAGTTCACGAGAACTCGTGTGTGCTAGCCTTAAGAGTAACTACTGCAAAAACATGTTTTTATTATCCTCAGCTTTCTCGAAATTTTACACTGTTTGATATTTGCCGAGACCCCCCTTTCCCCCCACGTGAAATCAGATAAGGTCCGGCTCGACCCCCTCCCCCCTAAACGCCTCATGGACGCCTCCTAAATTCTACAAAATATCAATTATGTGAAATCGATCGATACGATAAGTGTACAATACAACTTTTGGAAATTGCTCGTGCTCCGTAATAAATGAAGTAAAATTTATAAAATATCTGGGTGTAACGATAGATGCGAAACTAAATTGAAAAAAAAACAAATAGATACAGGGAAAAAACGCCTAAGAAAACTACCGCATATTATTTTTAAATTAAGAAGAGTGTCTGATCCTAACCTCATCAGGCTTGTATACACTTCTATTTGTGAATCAATAATTAATTACTATATTAGACCTGGGGCGTAGCAGCAAAATCTTACCTTATTACAGCAGAGCGTGCTTCAAAGAGCAGTGCTGAAGGTTACGTATATAGGAAGCCTTTTAGGTACCCTACTGATCGGCTCTATAAAGACTGTGAAATTCTTACAGTGAGAAAGCTATACTTGCTTCTACGTTATACTTACTTAGATACCATAAAACATTACTAAGAAACCTACACGAAATACCGCTTTCGCAAATAAATCATTTAATTTCATAGGTCCTTACTTGTAAAATAAAATGAACCTGATATTAAATATCTCACATGTAACTAAATTTGTATGTAGGAAACGAATTAAAGAGTGTCTATTTATCTAAGACTGACTTCGAACTGAAAAGCAGCTTGAAATTATTCAGTAAACCCCAAAGAAAGAATCTGACACTTACGCACTCAAACACTCACACACACACACACACACACACTTTCCATCCACAAATTATTCGTTGCCTAAGCTAAAGCTACTTTTTAGCGTTCTGTAGCGTCCTTTACTGAGTACATTCGTGATTGGCAAGCTGAAATCGCCACCTAAGGCAGTTGCCCCATTGCTGACAATTAGCGAGTAGCGAGTGGAGCTAGAAACTTATCGGCGAGAAGCGTGTGCGAGTTTCTTAAAGACTTTGTCGCTGCTACAAATCAAAGGAAGAGTTTTCGCCGGCAGTGTAAACAATCACCAGTCAACTTTTATATCTTTTTTTAGTTTCTTGAACAAGAAAATAATCTACAGTTATTTTCTACTTGTTGTCAATGGGACATCTACCTGAAATACTTACTAATGTTGCAATACTCACAAATGGGGGCTTTTTCTCTTGTGCGGGTCGTGGTGCGCAGAAGCTTGCGGCAGGGGAGGCGGCGGCTCGTGTGGGTGCAGAGCGCCGGCGGCGTCTGCACACCCGCCCGCGCCCGCCGTCAACTCATACGCCGTAGCCGCACTCGGGTTCGACCCACAGCAACAGACAATCATCCATTAAGCACCCTTTATAGACTAACTAGATCGACCTACTTTAGAATAAATCGACACAACTCGCATGCATCTACTGAACGTATATTACTTATACATGATCTGATGGCGGAAAGTTTTATTTTACAAAAACTAAAAGATATGCTTGAAACAGCTGTAAAAATAGACCGTCAATTTGGTGATTACTATCACCAAATTGACGGTCTATTTTTACGGCTTATTTGTATTTGGTTTTATTATTTCTATATCATTTAGTTCTCTAGTGTTGACGGTCACGCGGGACCATTACATAAAACATACTAAGTAGCATTTGTAACTCGATTCTCTAATGGTAAGTAATTGTTAAAACCTACAAGTTGAATCAAAATCGCATTTCAGCAAATAAATTTAAGTTGACGCAATTGAGCGAACATAATAATGTATAGTACAGATGCTTCACACAACATCCTAGTGAATTTGCTTCTAAAAAATTTTTAAGGAATTTTTTTATGTTTCCACTAGAGTAGGCGCGCCCTGATTGACCCTTTAAAAGGTCGCGCGGGGTACATGTGTAGCCCATTAAAAACATTAATTTTTTGGGTTATTGATAAATAAAATGACACAAAATTTACATAAAATAAATAATCATTTGATTTTTATTATATAAAAAAAGAAAAGTAACAAACTTAGTTTAACAATTTAGTTTTATGGCACAAATACTAAACTTAGAAAAAAATCAACATTTTTGGACGTCTTGAGATCAATTAGTCTTTTAATTAATGTAACTGAAAAAGAAAACATTCTTTATCATCCACTATATAGTATTTATCAAAATGTAGAACAATATCTAAATCAATCTTCTTGCATTCAGGGCACAACAGCACCTGATTTTTGGTACAAATTGTCTACATGCAATTGTTGCATCATTTGGGAGTGCTTCGGTCTTGAGCTCTGCTACAAAATAAACATCACCCTACACCAGTGTGAACAGGTATATTGAGTTGTGGCGGGTTCTCTGTCAGTCCAAGAAGCGATCTTGCTTTCAATTTTATAGTTCTTGGTATATTTTTCTGGGATATGCGATGCTCACTCAATGGTCTTGCAAAATCGAATGCGACTTCTTATAAATAATCCTACTGGGCCTGGTGGGCGAGCGACAATGGTGCGAGATCGTGTTTTTGTAGTGCATGGTGGAAACTTTCTAATTTTTCTACCGTTGCTGGACTAATAACTGGCCAATCTGGACATCATCCTCGTTAGAATCTTGGTCGGCATCTTTATCTGCAACTTCAGCCCCTTGTTCACTTTCCGATACGTGTGTGAGAATCTTCAGGTAGATGTCTCAGCTCCGTAGAATCTTCTTCTTCTTCACTTTCAGTTAAATTATTACTGTCGTGGTCATTTTCCATCAGCCATCGTTTGTATTTGGTCGTCGGATGCTACAACTTCTAAACATGTAATAAAACTAAGTAGTTTTCTTCTATAAACATGTAAAAATACACTAACATCAAATATACATATAATTGTCGTTCAAAAATATGCATAACAATAGAGATATATCCCGATAATTCCATTAAAAAACATATTTTAAAACTTACCAAGAACAGTCGCGCGGGGTACAGACGTAGCCCAGCACTTACACAGCCATCCTGCGCAGGCGCCTGCGTGCCATGGTGGTCGGCACATTAATGACCGACGAAGAGGTTCATAATCGGAATTTATTCAATTAAATAACACCTTTGTCTAAACTTGTTAGTACGACAGCGGAAATTTGAAAAATTGTTCGCTGAGTGATAAAAGCATGAAATTTTTATCATGTTTAGGGTATACCATATTGATTATTTTAAGATGTGGAGGCAAGCTGGATTTGACTCCTATCGCATTTTAGAGGTCAAATTGTAATTTCGATAATGTATTTTTATGAATCAAATTTGGGTTTGTAAAGTTTATAGTCAGTACCAAAAATTTTGTTGAATTTTTATTTATATTTTGACTGTAATTCAACTTTTTTGTATGGAAACGCTCTTTTTATGTATCAGAAATCAACCAAGCAGCTTTTATTTAGTTGAAAAAGATACCAAACTTGCCCTAGTAGCTAGAAATTTGAAGTTATGACTAGTCTTAGTGCGCGCAGTGTATGAAAAGTTCATCCCCCCCTCCTTCCCCAAAATCGGGTGATAGAGGCAAACTCCCGGGCGTTTACCACACTAGTCCACCTAAGGAACAAGTGTGCCAAGGCTCCTCCTTCTATCCAAAAAATATGGGTTCCCATACGAATTTATACAAGAATGCATATAATTACTACGCTAACAAAATTTATATTATTTTGGGAATAGTTCCTGCCTACACTAATGAACCTATTTTGACGATTAAGGTGTCATTGGAAAGCAAGTGATGAGTACATTTGTTTTCATATGTAAATTTCTAATACCCCTCCAAATTGGATTCATAAAAATACATAAACCGGAGTAAAACGTCATCGAAATTACAATTTGACCTCTAAAATGCGACAGGGGTCAAATCCAGTTTGCCTCCACATCTTAAAATAATCACTATGGTATCCCCTAAGCATGATAAAAATTTCATGCTTTTATCACGAAGCGAACAATATTAACGAAAACATTCAATTTGCCGCCGCACTATGTAGCCCGCGCGCCCACTCTAGTGTTAAGAAAAGTTGTTCAGTGTGACGGCCATTTCCCCAACTTTAGGGACATTTAGTTAATTGTGTCATATTTTCAGAAATGATCGAGAATTATTGTATGAAATTGCGAATACTATAACACGAAAGTGATGTAAACTACATGTCAAGAGTAAAATCATGTTGAAAATATCAATCATGGCATGAATGAAAATATCAGAAATTACTATTCCAATATTAAGTAGCTATTTTGCAAATGGGTATTATTGGTATTGTAGAGTGCTATGATTTGATAATAACATGTCAAGAGTTTACAATGTACCGAATCAAATGGTGCGCCGCCGGCGGCGGCGCGTTGCCGCATCGTGCAAAGGCTAGCTAGTGCAGCAGTGCATATTACGCGGAAACGCCGCGACCTTGCATCGACCCCCCTGCCCCCACCTCACATTGACACGTCACACTACCTCATCTATCACATATCACTGAGTTTATTCAGCACGTACTCAATAACAGTTTCATATATTTTTTATTTCATTTAACTCGGAAGAATTTTAAAAAGCGTTGATTTTTTTAAGAAACCTTGAAAGCAATAGAATGAGAAGTGCAACTCACAAAAGATAGTATTGACCTGCATATTTTTTGTGTTAGCACAAAAATTCTTAAACAACACCTAATATTGCACATATGAAAATATGAAAAATTTGTACATGCTAGTGCGGTAAAAGAGGCAATAGATCCTTTCTTTTCTAATAATAACTAAGCGTTGAATGGCCGGAAAGTTGAAACATGTTATGTTCTGTTTTTGACTTTATTTTTACTCAAATCCTATTTTATCTTGCAGTTAGGTAAGGTACGAGTACCTAAACGTAGATTAAATTACTTTTTTATGGACGTAATTTAACCGAGCGACAGAAAATGTGAAATCTGGTTCCTCAAAAAAATTAAATGAGCTTTCACAACGAATTGGTTGGTGACCAATTAATTGTGAATTGTGAAAGCTTAACAGTTAATTTTTTAAACAGGCATAACAGTGAGATTTGCGTTTTGGCGCCAAAATGGTTTCAGTAAAAAAAAACAAAGTTTGGCATTTAAAAATTGTAAAAATAAGATACAAATAAATTAAGTTGAGCACACAAAGATAGGACTCAAATTAATTTAGCATAAATGTATACCGGAGTCGTTTTTTAAGGCGTCTGGGATAGGATAAAAATAATAATTATGACACTAATTTCTGAATCCAAAATGGCGGTCATCTGTTTTTATAGAGAAAAAATTTGGTATGGCAGTCATTTTTTTTGCAGCCCAATCATTATTTTTAGCACCCCATTCATGATTTCGACTGCTTTTTTTAATATACTATTTTCAAGCACCCACTTTTTTGTTTTAGTTTTGGCGACGAGTCAATATAATAGTCGGAAGTTGTTTTTTTTTTTTCGCATCCAGTTTTTTTTGCAGCTTTCTGCAGACACCCGCAGAGTTATTTGTGTCTTCTAAAATTATATGCCCATATTTATTCGTTATTTTACAAATAGCAATAGCAATACAATTCGATATTAAGTAATTAATAACATGTGACGTAAGTAATTAATAAACAATTTAAACTAATCAGCAACTATTCGGACTTTCAGAAAACTAAATTCTGCTGTCATCAGTCATCAGTAAACTTTAAATTTAATTTTCTTCATCAAATGAATCGTAAAAAATATGATAAAAGAAAGTAAAATATTTTTAAAAATATGTGACGTAATAAAAAGAAGCTAATTTGACTAGACAATCAGAAATATGGCGTTTTCTAATAATGAAAGTAATTAAAATAGGTATATATAATAAATATATATATGTTTTCTCGCGTACCTACTGCTTGTAGGTATACGTTAAGACGTTGAACGACATTCTTGCGCGAGGGATATATTACATAATAACTATTAATAACATATAAAAACCTTGCTTTCCCCGTGTTTTAAGCGGACTCTCGTTGCGTATTATATTACACAAGTACATAACATACTTGTATCGTTAATAACTATTTTTGCTTGTAGTGACAGGTGTCAGATACACATTTTAGTAACTGTTTATAAAGGACTAGCATTCCGTGGGAATTCTGGAAAATTATGTAGCCTATACATACTCAGGGATAATGTAGCATCCTAACGGTGAAATAATTTTTGAAATCGGTCCAGTAGTTTTTAAGTTTATTCGTTACATACAAAAATACAAATCTTTCCTCTTTATAATATTTGAGTAGATGTAGATATACGTTATTTATTACTATTACTGATACGATAATGCATATTTCATGTGTTGTAAGTCGTCTTCATAGATGTAACCAAGAATGTTGGTTGTAATATGTACCTATCAACAATTCCGCGACTAAAAATCTTATTATGTTTTTTTTACATCCATGTTTATTTCATTTCAAACTAGCTTTCCGTTCGAGGCTTTGCCCGTTGTTATATCCAAACCTGTGATATCGCGCTCCGGAAGTAACTATGTCTGGATAAAATACAGCCTAGCATAGGCTTTTTTATGGTTCAGCCTCGTACCTACCTTAAACTATATCCATACAAAATGTCATCAAAATCGGCTGAACATTTTAGGCGTGAAAAAGTAACAGACAGACAGAGTTATTTTTTTATTTATAATTAGCTGTCCGCCCGCGACTTCGTTTCCCGTGGGAATTGACCGGGGGATTTTAATTTTTTTTAATATGAAAAATAGATGTTGGTCGATTCTCAGACCTACCCGATATGCACACAAAATTTTATAAAAATCGGTTCAGCCGTTTCGGAGGAGTTTGCCAACAAACTTTCGACGGACGAGAATTTTATATTAGATATTGTGTTATGCAGATAGCGAAAAACCGCGAAAAGTTTCAAAGTACTACCAGTTGAACCTGGCCTATGTTTATTGAGAAAATATAACCATAACCATCACCTGTTAATTCTAAAACAATGGAATACAAAACACCTTACCTGCCTTTATTGTAATTTATAAGTATAACAAGAAAACACGCCGCATAATGAATGTAACTTAAGAGTAGCTCTGTTGATAGCTATAGCTATCGAAAAACCTTGAAGTTGAGAGTAATCTGAACGATGTAGAGTAAGTACAAATAGGTAGGCATGCATTGCTAGATATCGTATAGTAGTCGCTAGGAAACAGCAGCGGTTGCGTCACCGCATCGCTAGAGGAAATGCTACAAGTTACGTAAAACTATTTGAAAACAATACCTACTTTGTTCGTTTTTCTTTTTCTTGAGGCCCGTAAGAATGATTTCCAGCATACCCCATTTCCATTATGTTTTTTTCACACGTGTACCACACGATGAGCGTCAATATTTAACAAGTTTTTGAGACTGATACCTTCTAAAATTTAAAAACAAATATATAAAACGCCATTGTTCTCATAAAATGACATTCCAAATATTCAGGAACTTTAGACGAAAAATGGCAGTTAGGAAAAATTCCAACAAAGCTGAAAAATTGTTTACACGTACCTTTTAGCTCGCCAAATAACCTCTGAAAAGTCCCACGAGTCCAGAGGTGGGCATAACTTTTAACAGCCACAGAACGGTGAAAAAAAATTCATTTTTTCGGTTTTTTGCCTATATTTTCATTCCTAACGATCTAACCGCTATGAGGTGTGCTTATGATTATGACATAAATAATGGCAAGTTCTCTACAAAAACGGTGTATGAAGTTTATAGATAACACTAATAGTTTTTACATAATCGGGCATTGAAACTCCGGTAAACATTTTCTATGTATATTTTAGTGCATTTCATGATCTCCCCAACAAACAACAAAACAGCAGAAACAGTAAAAAGGTTATTCAAAACATTAAATCTACTGTCTTAAAAACTTTTTTATAGATTTGATAAGTAGTAAATCCAAGTACTGCTAGATTTATCACAAAGTAGCTTTCCGCCTGGGACTTCGTTCCCGTAAGAATTTTGGAAAAATATGTAGCCTATGTGTTAATCCAGGGTGTCAGCTACTTCCATACCACATTTTAGCAAAATTGGTCCAGCCGTTTAAGCGTGAAAGAGTAACAAACATCCATACATCCATCCATTTATACATACATAAATCCTCACGAACTTTCGCATTTATAATATTTATCACAATAGATAAACAATTATGAGGTTATTAAGGTCAAAAATAAGTAATCAAGGGCGTGAATCTGTAACGTGACGTATTGAAACTCAATCCGATGTTTCGCACCTTTTTCCGTGGAAATGACTGATTTTATCGATGAACTCTAATAACCTTTTTTGTGGAGAATTTATCATTCTTTCTTTTATTAGTACACCTCATAGTGGTAAGATAAACAGAAACAAAGATATTAGACAAAAACCGAAAAAGTATCATTTTTCTCGACGTTTTGAGCAGTCTAAAGTTATGCCCACCCCTGGACTCGTAGGACTTTTGAGAGGTTATTCAGGAAGCTAAAGGTACATGTACACAAATTTTCAACTTGGCTGGAATTTTTCCGAAGTCAAATGCTAAAGTGCCTGGAGTAATACAGAAGTTTCTTATTTCGTTTCTTAGACAGGGCCAAAGTAAAAGTTCAGGACAGGGCAATTTAGAGCAGAATAGAAAATAATTTATTTGGTACTTTTAAAATCAGACATAATATTAAAATCTTACAAATAATTAAACGGTAGTACCAGAAAGGCTTTTATTTAGCATTTGTAGTGACCCTGAAGGGCCATCGACGCTGGTTTTCATTGAAAAATAAAATTCTGAGACAAACAAAAAATTCATAAATGTTTTGGGCCAAGTCGTACAGTGTGGTTGGGTGGAGTTGGCCGGGCGTGGCGAATGGTGGGCGGTCTCTCTGCAGGCACACCCCGCGCCTTTCACTAACACTAACACATTTTTGCTTACTGTCTTTAATGTCCCCTTTACTTATGTAAATAAATATAGGTAAATAAAAAAGTTATATACCTACTAACTTAGACAAAAAAATACAAAAAAAAGTATTAAAACAGACTACAAATAGAAAACTATTTATTAAAATCTAGTTTAAGAAGACAATAACAAGTGTGACAAAAGGAAAATGGCTCTGCTTGTGCAGTGACAGGCCGAGACCACGTCGTTAATTTTTATTAAAACGAATTTAAAAAATAATGAAGCGCAGCTCTATTTTAAGTTATTCTGTGTGTCATGTTTTCTAATGTCAATTAAATGAATAAGAGTGACTAATTTTTTTAAAATGTTTATGACCTGGTTTTAAGACCTTTGGGCAAAGTCTTATTTTGGTCACATTACTTTTTTTGTTTGGAGATTATGGCCTGGTTATAAGACCTTTGGGGCAAGTCTTATTTAGAACACTTCACCATGATTTTAAATTATTTCTTCTGAATAGTATTTTGATTACTAGAGCTGCGACCATTTCACCTTTGAATTTCATTTTGAATTGATTTTATTGGGTGTTTCAACACGTTGTATATTTTTTGCTAGCATATAACATCCAACTCAAAAGAGGTTACCTATCTTCCTCGATTCTTTCCGGTGTAGCACAAGCAGTAGTCAGTCCTTCTTATAGCAATCCAGGTAATAACGTCATCTGTTTCGTGGTCTACCACGTCGTCGCCAATCATCATCATAGCACCCTTTCCAGTCCCACTTCAATCTAGCCGTTTTCTCTGCCACGTCTTTGAAATTACATACTTGTTTTAATGATATAACATTAAAACCTAGATATTTAGCTGAATAGCCTATCTTTACTGCTGTTGACGTCATGAGTTGCTAACGCGTGATTATAACTTACCCAATTCAACATGGCAGTTCTGGCATTAAGTCTTGCGTAACTCAAGGAGAGACTTCCTTGAAATCTCATTAATTTCGTAATGAATGGTAATAAACACATGAAGTAAATGACAAAGAAGAAGTAGGGGTAATGCACTGATTGTAATTTCGAAGCAGATTGTTTGTCTTCGCCAGCGAGGGGGGTTTAGGCCACAAGTTGAGGACTATACTATACTCATACTACACACTCAAGGCACCTCACTAAAAATCTCTTGTAACATGTTCCTGGTGTTAATCGGCGATTCTTTTGTGTGTATGCCTTAGAATACATACAAACATGAACGCCAGAATCGCCGATTAGGAGGCATCCATTTACTTCACAAAACCAACACCGGATAGTCTATTATCTAAACTAACAATAATATTATAAAGAGGAAAGATTTGGTTGTTTGTTTGTTTGTTTGCATTGACTAGGCTCCGAAACTACTGGACCGATTTGGAAAATTCTTTCACTATTAGAATGCTACATTGTCCCTGAGTAAAATAGGCTACATAACTTTGCCGAAATGCCACAGGAACGAAGTCCCGCGCAGAATGCTAGTAATCTACACTAATATAAAGAGGAAAGATTTGATTGTTTGTTAGGCTCCAAAACTACTGGACCGATTTAAAAAATTATTTCACCATTAGATTGCTACATTGTCCCAGAGTGACATAGGCTACATAATTTTCCTGAATTACCACGGGAACGAAGTCCCGGGTGGAATGCTAGTCATTAATACTTATTAAGACCTAAATATTTCAAAAAAGGACTGTACATATTTTTGAAGATAATGTCATTTTATTATCACACTAAATACGTGAAAACACCATAATTTTAAACATCGGTTTTGTTACACCTATTGACCAAGTTAAATAAGGCTAGTGAAGTCCTAGTACAATCTGAAAGACCAAAATCACAGCGAAGATGAGTGGTGAAGCCCCAGATATAGCCTCATGGCCCTTCTGTGGGTTAAAGGCAAACGAGACTAAACAACAATTTGAAAAAAAAATGCCAGTTTAAAAAAAAACAGGAAAAGCGAATCAATTTTTAGAAGAAAGAGTTTGAAGCCCTACCAAAAGAAGGGGTTCCGACTCGGAACTTCCGAGGATTGAATTTTTTGCCCCAAAAATTTCGTTCTAAAGCCAGTTTGGCTCGTGGATCACAACAATGAGCTCAATGAAAATAATTGGACCAAGTGAAATCAAGACACGTGCTATAAATCAAATAAATCAATTTTCATACTGAATCAAGTGGGAAAGTATACAAGGTGATTCAAAACAAACCAAAAAAAAAGAAATTTCAAAATTTATATATTAATATGACATATTTGTCATATTTGTAATAGAGCTGTACATTAAGCTAAATTTTAATTAATTTTGAATTATTATTATTTTTGGGTTTTTTTGAAACACCTTGTATAAGAACGTGTGCAAGAACAGAATTAATCAGATAGTTCGTCTTTACAGTCATACAAATATGCGGATGGTAAAACCATACACTCATGCCCATAATCCCTTTGTAGTATCTTAACGTGTGCTGTCAATTTCAACTCGATACATTAACCCTTCCCATAATAATAAAAAAATCCTTCAAAGTTGAGGACGGATGGACAAAAAATCGATTACATAACAGTTTCGTTCAAACTTCGAAACTCTGAAAACAATAAATGTTTTCAGATATTTTTTAGAAAAATAGGCCACGTAACTCTTTTTAGTCTGCCCTACTACAATATTATTTTTTATAATTACACTAATTCTCAACAATATATTTTTTTTTTAATTTGGTTTGATTCAATCAAGATACTTCTGTGTGATTTTAGTATTACTAACACCGACTGACTAACCGACCTTCAGCATGTTCATGAAGCATAGTGTGACAATGAGTTTTTAACATATTTGTAAGTCCAAACATAATTATAATTAGTTCTATAGTGAATTACTTTTGGAAACTATTGCAATATAAGTATAACCGATACGTAGGTACAAAAAATTTCAGGTGTATTTTATTCACAAGCCGGATATTTTACATTTAGATCGATTGGCGAGGCGATATATGTAACAACTACGATAAATAATCTATATTGGAAAATCGACATATTTGATTGGAAGGAAGTAGAGCTCATTTGCGATAGATTGTGTCATGTGGTACGAATGAGTACTCTACCGATAGTGATGTACTTACTAGTGATTTCTATTTACTAACATACCTACGTGTACTCTCACGCTGGACTGAGAACGAAAGAAAAACGTAAAATGTGCCAGCTATATACCAAATCTTCTCAGGTATACTGTAAAAGTCATTAATTGGGATGTGAGGGTATTGTTGTATCGTGGGCCTAAGGTTGACATTCTATCCCCACTTTACTATTTCTCCATCTAATAACCCTCACAATGTATGTCAAACGTTGTGTCGATTGGTTTAAGAACCATGTGATACTCTGTTTACCCCAACAGGGATGTAAGGCGTAAGTATATGTATGAACGTATCCCTAATATTTTCCAAAAATTTTAATTTACAAAAACCGTGAGCGGTTGTTTAGTTCGATGTTTTGTAAATTTAGTGAAATTCACGACCTTGAAAATCTCATTAACATGGTAAAGCATTGTCACTGAAATGCAAAACATTGCTACGGTTTCATACGATCGATAGCCCACCTTGCTCAAGCCTTAACTAATACAATATCACTAATTTAATTTAACAAAACAACAATATCCGACCTAGTAAGTCCTTCGAAACCGTTTCTCAAACGTATCGCAGAAGCTCTTTAAGCGCTCCATGTCGTTGGTACCAAGGAGTTGCGGATAATATTATGAAAACCTAGAAAGCCCGTACATTTTTTTTCAACACATTTGCTAATAAAGTGGGTATTATGTCATTGTTTTAAGTTTTATAATGATATGTTTTACTCAGCCCGTGCGTAATAAAAATAAAACACTAGTACGTAGTGGATTTTTTTCTAAATTTCAGCAAAGAGATCATATCTTATTTTTTATTTAAAATTAAGTGTAAATATTAAACTATTTGTAAATAAAAATATAATTCCAATAATTTATTTAAATTTAACAGAAAATCATCATTTATTTAAGCTAAAACGGTGAAAATATACAGGGCTTTAGGTAAATCTCTTTCAACCTATCGGGTGGTTAATCAGTCCATGAAACTGAACAACTTTCCCCCAATAATGGGTCAAAATACGAAAAAAACATTTTTGAGTTCCCATACAAAATGCCCTATGTGCTGATGAAGTTTGTTGAAACCCGAGAGGTTGAAAAAGCCCTGTATAGTTCAGTATTTTTTATTATTTGGTTGCATGGCATACTTGTCAATGTCAACCTCATTTTGCGAGCAAAAAAATAAAAAAATATCGCGCCTCTTTTCAGAAGTTTTCACTTGGTTTTCACAAACGGCATTTTTATTCATCAGATTGTGATGATTGTCAGAAATACAACACAAAAAATGACTTTTTCAAGTGCAGAACAGGAAACCTACGTGGGTACACCACCAGAAATACTTTCCGAGGCGCAACATGCAAGTGATAGTTTGTTGCCGCCAATATCAAAGGAAAGTTTATATTTATTTATTTCCTCGCAAATGTGTTGAAAAACGTCGTATGACACGCGTGCGCATTGGATATTACATTCTCGGCTTCGTTGAGCCCTCGCCACTTAGCACACCTTGTATCATAATGTACTATTTACTGATATGTTTTAAAAATAATTTTACAATGCAGTTGCTCGGAAATGGCCTGTCATGTAAAAAACATGTAATTTTTAAATGAAAAGAAGATTGTGAAAATATATTGTTGCTTATTTGAACTGATGACCAAATAACTCATTTTTCAAATACTAAAATTTACTTCAGCGGCTATTCTGTGATCCAGTAAAGTTATTTTAGGGTTCCGTACCTCGAAAGGAAAAAACGGAACCCTTATAGGATCACTTTGTTGTCCGTCCGTCCGTCTGTCTGACAAGACCCTTTTTCTCAGGAACGCGTAAAGGTCTCAAGCTGGAATTCATATCAAATACTCAGATCTACTGGCCCTTCAAGCTGTGAAAAAATCAAACTTCTAAGCCAACGCAATCAAAAGATACAGCCGTTTATGCCGCAAAATTTTTGACACTCGCAAGGGAATCAAAACCTACAGGGTACTTCCGTTAACTCAGAATCTTGAAATTTGGTACAAGCAAAATCTCATAGCACAGATAAACGAAAAATTGCGAAAACCGTAAATTTTTAGTTACATCATATAATAAAAATATTTTTAATAATTATAAACTTACTACCCCTTTCCTCATGAACGCATAGAGATATTAAATTGTAATTCAGGTCTATAATACCTTTAAGCAGGTTTGTACGAAATCCTCGGTGCGCGAGTCCGACTCGCACTTGGTCGGTTTTTTTAATCAAATGACGCATAAAAAGTATGCAAAAAGTTAATAAAATACTGACAAAAATGTATGACGCAATATAGAGTAGCTGATTTGATAATTCAGTGTCACTTTTGACAAGTGAGAGTATTACCTTTTTCATAAAGCTTCTTACTGGCAGTATAGAATGACAGCAAAGAGTTTTTTATACCTAACAAAATGATTATTTCTGACATGTTTCTGACGAAAATCTTGATTTTCAGTGAAATCACTACATCCCTACTAATATTATAAATGCGAAAGTAACTCTGTCTGTCTGTCTGTCTGTCTGTTACCTTTTCACGCCTAAACCGCTGAACCGATTTTGATGAATTTTGGTACGGAGATAGATTAGAGCCTGGGAAAGGACATAGGCTACATTTTATCCCACAGTTGGGCACGATATAACCTGTAGTCCACGCGGGCGGAGCCGCGGGCGGAAAGCTAGTAGTATATAAAACAAAGTCGCTTCCCACTGCCTATCTGTCCCTATGTATGCTTAGATCTTTAAAACTACGCAACGGATTTTGACACGGTTTTTAATAGATAGAGTAGTTCAAGAGGAAGGGTTATATGTATAATACATGCATAATATAGTAGAGAAACACTGATAATTTTAGAGGTTTCTAATGTGATGTCGTAAATAAACATTTTTTTTGCGCTTACATTGCTTACTGAAGCCTATACGCGATAGATAAAAATAATGTACTACAGTATTGTATATCTTAAAAAGGTCTACAAAAAAATCTGCGATGGTATAGGTATGTCTATCTCTTAGGGATAACCCACAATAACCATTTTTTATCCTTTACTTTTTATGAGAAATAATGGCTTATTTACGAAGCGATTTTAAGCAATACAGCATTAATCCTTATCCAATTAAGTACCTTAAATACATTGTGCATTTAATATATATCAGTATGGCCCTTTACAGCATGTAATTTAAATGAATAAAAAATTAATGTCATGCAACTAAAGACACAAAAGGGAGTGATTTGTAGATTAAATCAATCGTATAGTAAAGGCTCCGACACTAGTGACCGGACACACTGTTACGTTAGTACACTCAAGAGCACGTCAAGCTTGACACTATGGACTTTGGACCGGCCCTGCATTGTATGGCTCGCAGTATAAATCAGAGCTCTGCTTAAACTGGTAGTGTAAAGCGCGACTTGCTCTTGACTGTACTATTATTTATTCTGTGACACTGTACGTATGTACTATTGTACAACGTACCTATACTTACTTTTGGGAACTAGTTTCTGTTTGTTAAGTTGAAAAATTTTAGTCTTATTTTTAAACCGGTTTAGAAGTTAAAACGAAGCTAATCCGTTTTTAGGGTTCGCGAAATATTTTTTCAAATCGGTCCAGTAGTTTCAGAGCCTATTCAATGTAAACAAATAAACAAACTTTTTTTTTTTTGTATGACTACGCTGTTGGCCGCTGATGGCCTTGACAGCTTCACCGAGCAAGTGGCGAGCGCAGATGGCTCTCAACCCAAAATTTTAAGTAACAGGCCTAAGGGTGCCCCCTGTGGGGCTCGAACCTCGGCTTAGGGCGTTACTGCGAGGGAACCGTCGGACATACGTTTGTGGAGAGAAGCGGCCGGGTACGTACCGGTACCGCGAATCGGGGTAAATAAACAAACAATAAAATCTTTCCTCTTTATAATATAAGTGTAGATATTCTAAAAAGCATTACATAATGAAATAATATGTGACTGTGAATCTGAAAAGGTACAACGTTTGGGATATGGAGTTATTGATAGTTCCCAAAACTAGATAAAATTACCTATCTAAAAAAAGAACCAGATCTACATATAAATACAACCATTATTATTATTTTTTAATATGAAACTGTCAAAATGTCCAAGTTGAGAAAATCGTATTTGAAGTTTATGGTCGTGAAAAGTATACTTCTACAGACGGAGTGATTGATATCAAACTATCTGATAACATTCAAGATTTATAATACGTGCCTCATGTCTCTGTAGCATGTATAGTTTAAAAGATTTTAAGGGAAGAACATGCAAAAGAGAGAATAAAGGTTTTTCAAAGTTATTGATGAATTATAAGAAAATATTACTTGGACAACTAATTAATCATCATGGTTAGTTGTGTCTAGATATTAGAAAAGGAATAAAAATTAAACTTCATACTTTTAATATTATTTATTTTAATTTGAAAATTAAAAATTAAGTTATATTGATCCTTAATACTAATAAATCCACTTTAATTAGATTTTTTTTAGAATAATATCACACTATCATACCAATTGCAACCATTTTAGATAGGAATCCTCAGAATATAGCAATGCACGGTATTTTTTCGATAAATAAGTTTAGTACTTTAATGATTATTTTTATTTGGGCAAAAAAAAGGGTACAACTTTCGGGGTTTACTAAAGTTTAATGTCATAAGTAATAAAATTGCTATTTAATATGGGTTTTATAGAAAAATATATATATTTTCCACACTGAATCTTACTATTATTATTGATTTACTTTTTTTATTCGTAAATATTACAACTGTTTTCTATTTTACTACGACTATACTTGTACATTCTAAGGCAGGTACAACTTAAGAACTTAACTTTCAGATTGAATAAAATGCGACGAAATTACGAAATAAAGCCAAATAAACATTAAAAATTATGAAATAAAGCCAAATAAACATTAAAAACAGAATGCTTATTGGACTCAATTTCTAACAAATGAACTTTTATTTACAGAAATGAAACTAACTAGTACAATCACTTACAGTATTTTTAACGAGATCTATCGATGTTTATTGATACAACTAAAAATCAACTATAAAATCAAAAACTAGCTAGAACAATTACTTATAGTGTTGTAGGCGAGATCTATATTGATGTTTATCGATAAAACCAAAACTCGAACACTGACAATGAATATCTTAGATTTTACTTAAAATAAGTCCAAATTACATTAAATACATATAGAATTACATTAAAGGATTTAAATACGTAGACATTCGTTTTTTTTGACCTTACTGACTCTACACCTATTTGCAGAAGTGCAGTTTTCCCCAGAGAAGAATAGGCAAGAAACTCTGAGGGTGCTCTTTTTAATCGCATTACAAATTTTCTTATTTTCTAATTTAAACTAAATCTAAAATTTAGTTTTTTTATGCCGTTTTTATAGAGATAATGGTTTTTATAGAGTCCGACTCGCACTTGGTCAGTTTTATAGGTAATGGTACGGAACCCTTCGTGCGCGAGTCCGACTCGCACTTGTCCGTTTTATTTATATCTAACATCTTAAAAGTTTTAAGAATATCCACAATTTTAACATATGAAAAACTGAAAGGAACCTTATCTGTAGAAGGGCCACTGGAAATACCACCAAAATTTTGCTTTTTTTATCCGACTATTGTAGGAGTGTTACTGTTACAGTCCGATCGCCGAGCAGTAAAAAATTCGTACGATGATTTGTCATTGTTTGTCTTTGTCACTCGTGCCGATTTGCCATCACAATGGCAATACATGTTCGAGTGACAAAAGGAAGCAATGGCGGGTCATTGCTCAAATTTATTTTTGCTACGCAAGTGGACTGTAACACTCCCACAGTAGTCGGATAAAAATTGATTCGTTTGTTAACCGCAGAAGTGGCGCCACCATTGTCAATTATTTTTTTACCCTTGACGGTGGCCCTGCTACAGAAAAATCGAAGATATTCATTGTCAGTATTTGATTTTCGGTTTTATCGATAAACATCAATATAGATCTCATCTACAACACTATAAGTAATGGTTCTAGCTAGTTATTGATTTTAAAGTATGAAAACACTTTGAGTTTTACCGTCTGTTGAGTAGCGCCCTAAAGTTGTACCCTCAGTACTGAACTTAACGAGCTTCTAAAAGTACTTAGGTAATAAACAATTTTGACGGGTAATTATTTTATGTACATGTTTTCTAGGGTGTTAATAATTGATTTATAGAAGAAAAAAAAATCAGTACATTTCAACCACTTCACAAAATTGCGAATATCTCGGAAACTAGAATCACGAAAGTTGTACTTTTTACTAAACACAGTCACTTATAAAACGTTAAAACGGTTAGATTCTAGTTAAAACGTTAAGAGCAGGTCTTGCGCGCACAGTATAAAAAAGTATAGTTTGATGCACTCTTAACTGGACGAATTACTCATGAAATACTCAGTCATATAGAGAGGTGGCCGCAGGATTGATTTAAGGTTTTTTTCCAGCGGATTTTAAAAAAAATAAATTTGTAAATGCATTCGACGTATTAGCTTTTACGGCATTTGTATTTCAAAGTTTTAGTTGATCGAAGGTTTTCAAAGAGACAATGTGGCCTTGTTTACCGTGTGGTGATCGGTTGAGAATAACACCACCCCACCTCTTTCCGTGGGTGTCATAAGAGGCGACTAAGGAATCAAAATGAGACCTGCCTCCTAGTAAACCATCCCAGACAACGACACTTCATTTTTTTCTGAATCTGAGGTGTCGTCCTATGGTCTCATGCGGTGTGGTAGGCTCTGTAAAAGGCCGTCTGGTTCGCGACCACCCTCCTACCGAAGTCCGACGCCAAACAGCTTGCTGTGTTTCTTCGGTGCGTGGGAGTACCAGTGCCTTTATGGGTTAACTCGCTCCATCGTCGACCTCATCTTTGACCTTATGGTCAAGATTGAGGTCAAGAGTTAATCCCATCTTATAATAAAAAATATCCTTGCTGAATCGGTACATGACCAATAAAATTCGTTTGATACCCACTCAATTAACACATGAAAAACTCTTATTGATTTTACTGTTCCGTTCATTTCGTGCGAAGACTGACGAGCCATAGCCAGAAATCACAGATTTCAAAATCAGGATGACTCAAAATCAGGGTGACTCAAAATCAGGGGAGGATGACTCAAAATCAGGATGATTTCAAAATCAGGGTGACTCCAGCTAGAGAATTCAGGCTGATGAAATATTATATTATGATAGAAAGGTTTTCATACGAACGTGCACAGTGCATTCATATGTGGTTGGCAATGTATTTTAATGACAATTTACGACAACTTTAAACAATTAATTTTAATGTAGTTTCACTTCACAAACAAATAAATGAGTTTTTCTTCACTCAGACCTCGTACGGTGTAATGTTCCCCCCCTCGGCATGAAAACTTAAGTGTTTCACAAAATCTCAAGCATATTAATTAGAGAGGACACTACCTCTAGAAACAGACAATCTCGGGAGTTAATAAAAGGAAACGTAACAGCCAATTAAAACTTCAGTCCAATTTAACAGCGAATAAAATTATGTTGAGGATTATCGTCAACAAAAAATGAAACCTTTTACCTACGCCTATAATATAAAAGAGTAGAGTCAGAAGGGTGCAGTCTTCAACATGTCAAACATTTTGTTAAATGAGGTAATTCAAATAACAAATTTTAGGGTTTTCTTGAAACCCTGTTTCTATTTCCAGTATTTTGCTTTTTAACTCTTGATTTATTTGTTTACATTTTTTATTTTTGGCTTGCATTGTCACAGCTGTCATGTCATGTCGTCATCGTGCTATCTTTCCATGTCTATGCATAACAAACCATAGACATAGAATGATGCTTCTACAGAGATTCTTATTGTTTTTCTTGGACCGGCCACTTACTTTTGTCAGTTTTCACTTTTGGTTTTTAAAAGGACTTATTCCTAAAGCCTGAAAGTAGGAACATCTCCAGGGTACTTTTGCCCTTCCCTGGGTCACAGATTGGCCTGTTCCGTACCTGGGGACTGGATAGTTCTTCTTGAACTTTATAACTTACACTTTAAACTCAGTGCTCAAAATAGAAAACTAAAAATACTTCTTTAAGTTGATCTAAAATCCTATTATATAGATACCGCACCAGTGTCGGCAGTGACTCTACGAAGCGATAACTATATCTACGCCTTTTACTACTACGCCACGCAAGTGGCGCTATAAAGACGGCAACGGGATCTGGGATTCCGTCAGGATTTAAATTGTAATTTGATCGATTTGGAACCTCAGCTGGCCAGGACCTACACTTCGCTCCGTATCGTTAATCACGTTTATTTTAATTTTGTATTTAGTTTACCACAAGCCATAGTGTAGGCAGGTTTACTCACTTGTGTTCCGTAATAAATTTATCAGTATATTTTACCTCAGTTCATCCTTTTCCTCTTTCCTTCCCTCTCCACCTAGGTTGTTGCGTTTTCGCCTAGGATTCTAACCCTAAGGACCCAGAATCCTCGACGTAACGCCTAGGTACTCTATACTTGCACCTAGGACTTAGTGACCTAAAGTCCTAAAGCCTAAGTGTAATCCTAATCTAGCTCTATACTTGTACTTCACTTTATACAAGTATTGTGGTATTCACCTAGAACACTAAATTCTAGGTGTAATACTACAAAACATTATATCGTCTATTATTATAAGATTTATTAATATTACAAAACAAGTCAAATAAACTTTGTTGGGTTGCAAGTAGCAAGAGCATTGGTTGCAAGTAGCAAGAGCATTATAAATTATGTAACACACACATAGAGGGAGCGACAAGGCCAATGGGCAGACGACCAGGCCGATGGTCAGACGATTTCGTCAAATTGATGGGATCTCTATGGATGAGGTTAGCACAGGACCGTGACGATTGGTGCTACAGAGAAGAGGCCTATACCCAACAGTGGGTTGATATAGGCTGAGTATGTTGATGATATCATGACACACATACACACACACTATAATCAATGTTGAGGTAGGCAAACCACCGTATAATTCTAGAGCCACATGACGCCACATTAAAAGTAACAAATTTGTTTTTTACGAAATAAAGTTGTAGACTAAACAATAAATTTTTCTGTCTAGAAAATAAATGCGCGCGAAGCGCACGTATTTTTTGATATTACAATATGTCAAATGTGAAAGATACTGAGAAAACCAGTTGGCAAAATAAGAAGAAAAATTGATAAGGTAGTGTATTTGCCAGTTTCAGACTATAATAATATCTAGCAGTGACCTTGTGGCATCAATGACGATCTTTGCACACACGGATACAAACACACACACACACACCCAAGAGTTAATTAGTTTCATTGCATACGTAACGTACGTTGTTTAGCCATATTTATATATGATTTGCTACAAATACAAAGAGAAAAATTTTGTAAGATTAACGTCAATTTATTTTTATTTATGTTGATAATAATTTCATAGTACTTTTTGCTATTGATACAATACAATATACTTTATAATAGGCTTTATTGCACTCCAACACAAATAAAGGACAGTTACATACTCAGTAAGAGAATGGTCTTTCTTTCACTGATTTCTGTAAATAAAGAGATTTTCGAGTGGCAACGGTGAAACGTCAAGACAATAAAAACAAACACCCACTCCCATAGCAATAAGTTATCAGCCCTACGCCCATACTAGAGCAAAATTCTTTTCTTCATCACCACGAATTGCACATAAAAATTGATTTTGAATTCAATTAATTTACTTACAAACTAAAATTGTATTTATAAGAAAACTTTTTTTAAAGTTACGTTTAAAATTAAATTATTTTAATTTACTTTTTTCACAAAAGGTCCCATTAGAGAAAGCAGAGACACAGATTGCCACTTGGTATCAAGATGCAATATATCTACAACAAGAATCAAGATGCAATATATTTTTTCCGAAGAATGTGTTTGAAACTGCAATTGCATAAATACTAATTTTATTCATAAATTGGAAACTTCGCCAACCACAATAAGCCGAGGAAACTGATTTTACGCCAATGAAATCAAACAAATATTGTGATATTTCGTCTTACTTCATTTAGGTAGATAACGACTTCTACTCAATATAATATTGCCACCAAGGGAATCCTGTGTCCATGAACTATGCGACAATGCACCTTTGCAAATAGATATAGAATTAAAGTAACCAAAATAATTTTGTAATTGGCATATTATAAGCAACATCTATAACCATCTTTAGCTAAAGTGCATTTTGCAAAAAAAAAGTTGCCTTCGGTTTATACAAATACCAAATAGGTTTTTATAAACTGACGACGCCGTAAGCAGACGATTTAAACAATATGCCTGCGACATAATTAATATTCATAATTACAACTGACGTCTAGTTATTAAGCACTCAGTTCGTTTCTCTAGACTCCTCTGCGATCATAGGTACGGTACAGGTACAAATAATACGCACAGTGCACTATCAGAAGTAGAATAAGAATAATAGTCACAAGAGAGCATTTTACTCTTAGAGTATGTGGAATATCTGAAATGCTCCTAGACTGGAAACAAGATCAATGCTATATCTTATGAGTGATTTCCAATTGCGATTGCCAACACGACCGCGAAGGCGAAAACAGCTTTGGCACCCACACAGGACATAAATAATAAATCAATAACTCATTACCCCTAATACCTTAAGATTTTATACAACCTGTTCCTTTTGATATCCCACTAGCTTTCCGCCCGGAACTTCGTTCCCGTGGGAATTCGGGAAAATCATGTACCCTATGTTAATCACGGATAATGTAGGATTTTAATGGTGAAAGAATTTTTCAAATCGGTCCAGTAGTTTCGGAGCCTATTCAATGCAAATAAACAAACAACCAATCAAATCTTTCCTCTTTATAATATCAGTATTGATTGATATGTCATATTATACTACTTTTAATTATTTTTTTTAAAGTCCAAGGAACATGTTCTCAAATGGGTATTTTCGGAGAAATCGTCAATCAAAATTAAAATACATATTTAAAAATCTTTCTCCCATAAAACGAGTCCTAAGTTAGAACACTTTCATTGATAATTAGTTCAAATCATTCCTAATGTAGAATACGATAATACGATAATTCAACGTTGTCATTTCTTACGTAAAGGTGTTTTTTTGTATTATATGAAAAATAAAAAATTGAAATTATTAATATTTGAAAAATAATGTATATATATGCTATTTGATTCATATACGTGGTCTCTTTGATAACCTGGAGCTATGGGATATCAAAAGGAACAGGTTGTATAACTGCCCAAAAACATGAATTGATGCTTCCAATTTGCTGCTGTTTTTTTCTAACGTCGCAACAAGCCATTGGAATTACGATGTAGCCTAAAAACTAATTTACATTTGATTTAAATTACTGAGTTTTATTAAGAAGTTTCTATTAACATGTATTTTAATGGCTCTATGGGAAGACACTGTGTCCGTTACTTTTAAACAATTTGCTCTTAATGCCAAAATAAAAAGATCTTAATCGAGCTAATAGAGATTACGCTGTTGTTGTTAAGAAATGTAGTTGCATTACGTCCATATTTGCATGGTTGCATTTTTATCGACAGCAATAAGAAACCCCTTTTTACGAGTATATTTTGCATGGCAGGTGTTAAATTTTCTTTTATTTATTGTTATCTTCACATATACGGAAAGAACTAAGTAGCGAATACTTTTCCGCAAACCACTTTTGAAAACGGTTAGAATAGTTAACAATAATATGTATTAACTAATAACATACTTATTACCAAAAAAATTTAAAAACCGTAATATTTAAAATTATAGTCTGCCACGATATTACAATTTGACTAGTGAAATTATAAATTTACGAAACTTTAAGGGTCGCTAGCATGAAATTAGATTATGTTAGGATAGGTTAGGCTATTTTAGGTTCGGTTAGATTAAGTAAAAAAAAAGTTTAGGTTGAATTATTATTATAAAAAAGTCCTTATTCGCAAATAATAACAGCTGTTGGCAGTTCACAAATTATCGAGAGTTTACAATCTGACTAAGACAAATTACAATATTACGGTGACATATACACTAGACTTTAGTAGTGACTTTTTCCCCGTGGGAATCTCGTAACATCCTTCCTTATTTCTTGCCTAAATTGCAGCTTTCTAGATTAAGGGTTTGTGGTGGGCATTATACGTTCTGGAAACTTATAATTTCATTTAATTTTACTGAAAAATCGTTACTACACTGGAACTTATTTTTCAATCAACTACGTAGTAATGTTTTCATTAATCACTACAAAACCGATCACAAAGGACGTATTTTTTGCTTAGATCCAGAACAGTGTAGAAATGTTATATGAAATCTCATGATTGCACTGTTTTTTAATTAATGCCCTGTTGGTTTTCTTAATTTAGAAATAAATTTAACAAAGAGGATTAATGTCTCCCATTAAGTAGGTATAATATAAAATGTATGCATTAGATCAAAACGATACTGGCTGAAAATAAAAATGGGCTGAATAAAACCTACTTAGTGAAAAAATAAACAAATGGCGCGCATTCTGTACGATTCGATTGTAAAACTTTACTTAGTTTGTTCATTAGTTCATATTTAACAAGAAAACTTAAAAAATGGAAAAAGACAGCGATAGCGATATGAATTCTACTCCAGAAAGTATAAAAACAGCTGCAAATTGTTGATAACCTTTTACCACACAAATCACGGGAGAAATATTTAAAAGCATTTTCATTAACTTGAGTTTTTTTTAATAGGTATATTTTATAACGGTAGGGTAGATTGGTAGTTGAAAGAAAAGTAAATTATTCACCTTGCTAAAGCGAGTTATTAATGCACTAGTGTTATGTTAGTGCCCGAGCGTATACTTTGCGCTCGGTGCAACAATCTACTATATTTCACTGACTTTTCAAATCAGCTTACTCTTTTTTGCATTACGCATTTTTGTTAGCATTTTAATTACTTTTTCATTACTCATACTCAGAAAGTAGGTCTGAAGTTGCCTACAGAGCGGCTTGAAAGTAATGCTTTTCAAGCCTAGGCAGAATCGCTTTCAACTGACAGCTGTCAAATTAAGTATTAAAAAAATATGTTTCAACTTTCTATACAGCCACTCTATTACAGCGCGATGCAAAATTGAAATAAGAAAGGTTAGGTATTCATTAAAGAATACTTTTTTAAATCACTTTATAATAATTTACTTATAGCTATTTCTTTAAAATAACATAGATTTTGGCAAAATATTTTCAATTTTTTCCAATTGAAAAATAATGGCTGAATAGCTGGCCAGTCACAGAAAAAAAACATAATAGGCGGGAAAGTAGCATTCTAATCTTAATTTATTTGTTTTTTCGAGTTGTAGAGTTTTGTAACTTTCGCATAGCATCAATGAGTTCAGCTTTTCATGTTTTTATTTTAACTTTCTTTGTATTCGTAATGAAAAGCACAGTGTTTACCTCGGGTGAAAGACTTATTTAGTCCCTCGAACTATTAGCTCCCTCGCTACGCTCGGTCGCCAAACCCGACTCGGGACTTAAATAAGTTGTTTTCACCCCTAAAGTAACGATGTACTATTTCTTATTTTTATGATGATTAAAAATAATGATTTAAACTTGACATACAAACAGACATATAAAATTGTATGTCTAGGGTTGAAACAAATAGGTCTTAACATGACAAAATATAAATACTTTAATTATTTTTTTTGTATTTTGCCTACTCCGTGGATTACAGGCGTGAGCGTATGCGTATGTTTTTTTTTTGCTACGGAATTGTAAAACATTTAACGATATACTCGCGTCATGCAAAGTGGAACTGGAGCCCCCTAAAACCCTTGCTTTGCTTGTTTTTCAAATGAGCTCACGTTAAATATACTTAAAACACTTTTATCGTTAATAACTGTTTTACTTAATAAAATTACTAACAACACGGCTACGTAAAAAAGCACTTCACTATTTCTGAGCACTACATTTCAAAATAATTTGGCAACTAGATTTTTGAAACGTGTTTCTCCAAAAAATATTAAAACCATTGAACATATTAGTAGAAACAAGACTACCAATATAAAGCTTATCCACACCTATGACTAAATAAATAAATAAATAAAAACTATTGTGTGTCAACTACGAACCCTAAACATTTATACAATTCGTAAGGTGAACACAACCTGTACGCATTGTTAAATAGAAATTGCTATCAAATGCTGGTATTACAGAAAAGAAATTTCAAAACTACTTTGATAAAAGAGTGTTAGGATTACTTTTAATACATTTAGGTATGAGTCTTAATTCTTTATTTACACCACAGATAGAGCTTAACGTCGTTAAGTCAGATTAATCGTTAATCATGAATTAGATAAATCTAAATTATAAACTTGTACTGACGATTGGTTGCCCCTTTTTTCATATTAAACCGAATCCTTTTAGAGATAGCTCACCCAGCCAGAAGATGATTCAAACTTTAAAGAAATAAGGGAGCAGAAATTGACTTCTTTACTCCTCAGGAAGAAAGGCGTTGACGAAATGAACTCTCATGGTTTCCTTCCAGCAAGGTAAGATAAAAAGTTGCTCGACGCACTAAAAACGCCAAGTGGAAGGGCTTATGATCGATGAAAGAAGATATGAAAGAAGACCTTCTTAGGCAGAATAATGCTAAAAAGAAAACTCATTCTTCCGATTCTGACATAAGGAGCACAAACTTGGCCTTTGGCCGAAGCTCAAAGGTCTATCAAGGTCTGCCACCAAGCCGTAAAGCGCAGTATGTTGGAGCTAAAACTGTGTGATCGCGCAACCTAGTCTACTGCACTCTAAGACAAAAGTGGCACTCTAATACAATATGGGACTTCCGTTATAAACGGCCTCGTGGCAGACTAAGAAGGCGACGGCGAAACGAACTTGACCAATTTGAAAGAGATTAGCCAGTAAAAGAACTGCAGAGGAAGTCTTGGAGGAAAAGAGGAGAGGCTTTTGCCCAGCAGTGGGACCACATAGGCTAGATAAGATCAAATTCTGCGTTTGGCCTACTTCACCCTGTTAAGAAACAAAGGCGCGAGTATCTAAGTGAAGTTAGTGCAGAACTTAATAATTCGTCAGAGTTTTCACCATAACGTGTGAATGATACGATTGAAAGGATATTTGTGTCCAATTTTAATTGTTATTAAAGTAATTTTCTTTAATTTTACAAATATTACGCATTAAAATATTCGACTTCTCGGTTGCGTAATTTTTTTATATGAAGATATTACCAATATTAAAACACGAAAAAATCTTTGTAGTCAGCGCTTAAGAAAGTGATCTTCTAAACCGTTAATTCCCAAAGTGGTCCAGGTGGACCCCTGGGGGTCCACGGGAGACTCGACGGGGACAAAAAATGGACAAAAAAATTAGCGTGACAAAAAATGGGGGTTCACAATTCGTGGGGGTTCACGAAAATATATCTGGTTTGGATAGTGAAGAACTAAAATGATGGCTTGATTTCACCTATGAAGTCAATATTTTAAGAAACTCAGCCACTGTTACCTGCATATTTCATATTCAGTTTTTTCGGAAAACTGTTAATTCGTGGTTGGAACTCAGCCGCAATGCATTCCATAGTTAGATCTAATCTTCAAATTTTTTGTCGAGTTTTGGAAATATGGCAGAAATGTAGCTGCAGGGGATTTACCGGAGCCAGCAAACCTTTGCTCTAAACGATAATTAAAAGAATAGATCGCAGCTCGAGCACGATGGCGACAAACTTGCGCGGCACGCCACATCGGCTGACGCTGAAATTTCACTTTGATTGCGCGAGGGCCCCGCGCAAAGGCTTGCTCGCCTTCTGGCGTTGTCAAAGTTGAGATTTTGATATAGGACCGCGGCGCATTACGCGCGCTATCACCATCGTAATCGAGCTGCAGTGGCTTGAAATTATATTTTGAATTTTGAAATTGTAGAGGTTTTTAACTGAAGACCAGACTCAAACTCATTTGCTTCGATGTCAGTCATTTTCGCTATTTCTATTTTGCAATTGGCACTTTCAGAAAAACTAAATCTGGTAATTATTAGCTGAATGTTTTCCCAAGCTTCCCACAATATTTTGTAACATTAGGATTTCACATCTCTGAAAAATATTTTAAAATGTTTGTATGAAAATGTTGCACCTAATAATAAGTCAATGTTTTTATAAGCACCTTTCCGATGAAGGGACTCAGATACCAGGATAACATAAAAATATAAAAAAAGGAAAAATAAATAGTGTGGTCAAAAAAGCAGCCAAGTCTGAAAGATATTATTAATACAAAAATTTTTTACGCTGAGCGGATCGAGGTTTTTAATTTACTCAAAAAACAAAATGAGACTTGTCCTTGTATAACATGTTACAATAGAGCCAGAACAGACAAATAAAACCAGTAGGCAACATTATAATGTGCATAACTTGTAAAACTTCATAATGCATTGGTGTCAACAGGTGTGGAGTGATTATAACTTATCAATGATTAGGAAATGATTGAAATATGCAGTGTACTTACTGTAGTAGGTCATAATGTTGATAGTGGGGTGTGAGCGGCTGCAGATCGGGAAGGTGGAGGTAGAAATCATGAACGCGCGCGTATTCGCGTGCCATGCCGCAGCACGCGCGCTCCGCGCGACCGCTCGCCGCGGCGATGCCTTTCGACTAAGTAGTGAAACGTACAGCTGAGGGTTATTTAGCCCTCCGAGCCGCCCTAACTACAAGCAGCTTCCAACAGTGCTCCAGGCAGACTGGCACAATTCTCCCTCGAAACAAGCGTACATTTCGCGCTACATCCCGCGCAACCAAACGACGTCAACGCAACACAATACATTCCCACCCCCACAAAATTAACTTCAGTTACGTACGCTCATTAAAAAAATATGTATTTTTCATATTGAAATGCTTTAAGTTGTATGCTTATCTGTATGACATAAATTGACACGAATAAATTTAAAAAAAACTTAGATTCCGCAGCAAATCTCAAATTAAACAAGTTTCACGCAAATTTTAAGTAAATTAAATTAGCTATTACATATTCTTAATTCAGTTTTAAATTCACAATATCAATTTTAAATAATAACAAATCCGATATACCAAACATCAGAAAAAGAAATTGTTTTCACTGAATTCAAAGCTTCATCGAAATTTGTATTACGTTAATTCGACTTCGTGCAAGAAACAGCGTGAAGATAAGCACCTAAGTAAGACGAGATTATAATGTCTTTTTGTAAGTAGCTTAAACTTTCCACTTTTAACAAGTAAAAAATTCACAAATTAGAAATTCACTTCCACAAATTTAAATAATTTGAATGAGACCAGCGCACATATGCACTTCCTTGTAAATATTATGTAGTACTCAAGAACGCAATCAAGAACAGCTAAAAGTGCATCGTGGTGACGTCGACTCACCGTGAACCTGTCCTTTACCACTTAACATGGAAAATCCACTCGACACTTAAATAAACCACTGCGAATTCGATCCAATGCTTTTGCAGTGAGGGAAACTCTATTATGATATTTGTACCAAACCGCAATGCACAGAAAATTAGAAATTCTGTCGTATCGGTTTAAACAGCTCGGTACCAACGGCTTACACGTGCCGTAGCTAGTAAACATAGCGTAATATTATGCAACGAACGAAATGAGTGAATATTATGTGTATGGTATAATGCAGTTAACCAATCGCGTGATAAAATTACCACTATCAGGAGGCTCTTGACTGACACAATGAATAGAAACGTGAGACAATGACATTAAAACATGATTATATAGTATGTATGTTGTTACTGCTGCTGCTGCAAAAAAATTACATTTCTACGGAAATTAATAGATAGTACCTGTGTTGATAAGACATTGATTGCTAGTACTGAGACTGTCATTATATAAGTTAGATATCGAAAGTCAGAACAATAAAAGAACTTTTAAATATACATATAAAATAGGTAGATAAAGACAAAAAAAAGCCGGTTTTAAATGCAGTGAGGAACATCAACAGGCGCCATAAACAAGTGCCAAGGAAGACTGTTGTACGCTCTGGAATAATCTTAGAGTAAATCTCGTCCCCAGAGTGTCCTGCGGACTTGAATTTAAATTTATATGCACACGTGTAGTACCTTCAATGTGCTAAAATGTCATGCATTGGCTAATATATGTTTTTGTTTTGAGAAATATTACCAAAAATACTTCGCAATAAGCTGCATTATGTGCTTATCATCCTTACGTTAACTCTAATCTGAGGTATAGTATATTACAATGGGTTAATGCAGCTGCTATTCATATCATGCCTCTAAGTATTTAGAACCCATAAAAAAATATTAGAGCTATGTTTAGTGCTCTCCCTTGTATCTTCATTTTTGAAGCATGTTTATTTGTTCATCAGCATCCTAATAATTTTAAGTTAGTAATAATTTAAGTCCGACGACCACGTAAAGTTAGAAATAATATAGATATTATGCCGTTACACCACCGAAAAATAATTATAAAATTACAGTTTCCGTATTATCTCGTAAACTGTAAAATTACCCTCCCATATGTATAAAATCCCTAAATATTACACACTTTAAGCAAAAACTATACAATGGGATACTAAACACATGAGAATTTTTAGCAGATATTTTAAAAGTGCAATACATATTAAGTTCATTTATCTATCTATACATAAAAAAATGAACCCCTATTTCTTCTGGTCACGCTATAACTTGAAAACGGCGTGACCGATCTGGATGATTCTTTTTAGTGTGTTTCTTATTTTCAGGACCAGGTTTATATTTTTTTTAATGAAAATCCACCGGCACAATTCCCACGGGAACGAAATCGCGGGCGGACAGCTAGTAATAATATATTAAAAATATAACTAATACATGCCATAATAGTGGTATGTTACAGCGCACAAATATTGATGTTACCATGTCATATAATTTTTAACCGACTTCAAAAAAGGAGGTTCTCAGTTCGACCTGTATGTACTCGTATGTATGTATGTTTGTATGTGTGTATGTATGTATATATGTTTGTCCGCGCTCATCTCGCGTTTGGCTGAACCGATTTTGATGCGGTTTTCAGAAAATTATTTGTTTTACCTGCAACATTGCAATAAGTACACAACAAAAAATTCTAAGGAACATACACGATTTTTCATATAACAGAGGCCTTTTTGAGAAGCTATGAAAAGTATCTATTTGTATAAAATCTTTAGTGTGAGCAAGTTTTACACCTCAATTTTGAATTCCTATAAATGAACTTTATCTAGCTTGAAATTTGTGAAAAAGAGACGAAAATAAAAATTTCACTCCACCATTTTATTGACTGCTTGAGAATAGTGTGGTGATCGGTTGAGAATAACATCACCCCATCTTTTTCCGTGGGTGTCGCAAGAGGCGACTAAGGAAACACAAATTATACCTGCCTCCTAGTAATCCATCCCAGGCAACGACACTTCATTTTTTCTGAATCTGAGGTGTCGTCCTATGGTCTCATGCAGTGTGGTAGGCTCTGGTTAACGACCACCCTCCTACCGAAGTCCGACACCAAACAGCTTGCTGTGTGTGCCTTTATCATTTTCTGGGTTAACTCGCTCCATCATCGACCTCATCTTTGACCTTATGATCAAGATTGAGGTCAAGAGTTAACCCATCTTATAATAATTTAAAAAATACTAAAAGCAGAAACTGCGTTTGAATTTTCAGTTTCGTTAAGAAATAGAAATTTCTAGTGTAAACGCCGAGCACTTTGTCTTGCGCAAGTGATACATAAATGCATCAATAAAATAAGAACCTCTGCCGTATGATTTATAAAGCAAAGTGGTCCACTTTACATATTCCGAGAGACTCTTCTATTATTGTTGTTTACATGAAGCATCTCGATATTTCCAATTTGGTTCTCCTTAATGTCAAGTTGTTAAATGAAGTCATCAATTTATTACACGATAATACTCGTAAACATTACATTAAGTAAACTGCTCTCACGACGGACACCTTGGGACGTTGTACCTAGCCGTACTTGCTTTGGTAATTTTTGAATGAACAAAGTGACAATCTAACCGTCAACCAAAAGTGTAGCTTTTCGTTTTTTTTTATTTGCATTAGCAACCATCGCAATTTGTTAGCTTAACGTAAAAAGAATTCAAATTGTAGTTCAGTCATGAAGGAGTGAAGTGTGTGAGCAGCGACCTAAGAGATTCCTTCAGAAATTGATTCAGGGTTCTTAGGGATTGAATGTAATAAAAGTCTTGACGCCTTGAGTCTTGCCGCGAAAAAATGATAAAAGAGATGAAAGTCCATAAAATCTACAACTTTTACTTTATCACTTTTTCCTAATCTTCAACCGTTTTTTAAGATTTTTTTTATGAATAAATAGACCTAATCAACATGAAATAATCGATCTTTGCCAAATAATTTTATGAATTTGCGAAGTTAATGTATGATAAATTGATAAATCACCTATTTAACCCAACATACTTCTAACTGTAAATTTTATCAAAATCATTGGAGCCGTTTATGAGAACCCGACTACAAAACAAAACTATATAACTAGAAGGCTTTGTCCTTACTGACTGATGGATCAACGTGCTGACGTGAACGACATGCTGACGTCGTATTTCTAATATGATGTAGGCATTCGATAAGAAAGTATTTTTTTAAATTCCCACGAGAAGCCGAGATAATTGACAAGAAATTTTCGTAGACACATCGTTTCAGAGACAGTCTAAGAAGCAAGAAATTTGAAAAGAGCGACACTCAGGTAACGAAAGCGGTGATTTTACAAAAATGAGAACGAGAACCCGAGATAGTTAACAAGAAAGGTCATTTTCACGTTTTCGGAGCGTGTAGTTTGAAAACAGTTGGAAGTTCGGAAAGAAAGTCCATTTTTTTATATAAGAAAAAAAAGTGGGAACTTGCTCACACACTCTACATCCCCTTTAAAGCCATTAGTCGACCGCGATTTGTCTTAATTAGTTCTCTTAGTCAGATTTCGTATTAGAGGCTCAGATTTCTAGATACCTAATCGAGGGGCCACTTTATTTCTACGAGGAAAAAAACCACTTCTTACAAAAAAATAAGCAAGAAGGTGTAGTGGATAAATCACGTAACAGGTAATTACTAGAGTTACTCGATACAGGCACTCCTAGAGCGGATACTTGATAATCTCTAACGGAACGAGACACCCGATAAGGTGACCGACTAATTCTACAAGGGATGATTTACCACTGGTTCCTGTTTTCATTCCATCAAGTCAATCAATAAGCCGAATAAAGACAAACACTGAGGTACCGCAGAACTGGAAGTTCACTAAAATTTTAAGCAATATGTAATTAGGATAGGAAGTTTAGCATATCCCTTCTCATCTCACTCAACAGACTAATTTATTTATTTATTTATATACAGGTCTCTTACTAGTTAACAGAGACTAAAACACAGTACTATTAGAGATGTCCACATCGCTCATTGGAATATAATTTTTAACAATATTTAATGGTTTCTATTTTTATTTTCCTATTTTCAAATTAAGTGGTAAAACACAATATAAAAACTTTTAAGTTATCCTAAAAAGAGCCATCAGAAAGCAAATAAAAGATTTAATAAAATATAACAATACTTCTCGTACAGCTAAAAACATAAAAGGCTAAAATGATATACAAATAATAGAATATTAGATTATTAATAATTACTTATTTTCCAAGTTGGAAGATGAAGATGTAGTTTTGTGTTTGAAAGTAAGCAGAGAATCTTTATAAATACCAAAATAATTAACTTTTTCATTAATCTCGTTTTAAATACTGCAGATTCGTAATACTGGAGAATCTTAGCGGATAATTGTTCTAAAATTAAATTAAAATTGTTAAGATAAATTTATTAAACTTAACATACTCACGGAAAAGGGACGAAATGCAGTAACTTCAACGACCCGGGCTTAGTTAATAGTACAATAACTTTAAGTTATTGTTAAAATAATGATTTAATAAAAAATATTTTTTCTTTCTTTAAATTATACATCCATATCTAGGTAGGATGTCACGAACATCTCTGATATGGGTTAGATTTTGAATCAGTGTTTCAACAGCTATGCTAAAACGTATTCTGTGGCTATATAAGTAGATGGGATGATATTGAGCTGCGCATCATGGAAATGCCCCCTGGGATGGCAGTCGCCGCCTAGCGACAGCTCAATGAACGTACCTGTTGAACCTGCCACAAACAGGCTCCAATATAACGCAACCAAACGTCTAGGTGCCGACGACGGGGCTATCCCGACAAACGGTATCTGTTTTCATAGGTTATCAGACCTTTAAAAGAAAAAAGGGTCTCAAGTCGATTTTCGGGAATCAGCGATCGCGCAGCCAAAAATCCAAATAATGCATAGCTGGTTTGTATTGTTGCTCTATGACTGAACTCCATGGTATTTTTACTAAAACAAATCACATGATCTTGCACTAGATCAACTTGTTTCGATTACATCATTAACATCATTGGATACCTATCTGCTGGAAAATGATGTAACCGAAACCGGTCGCAGAGAATAATTTAAATAACACTAGTGGAACTAATGCAAAATCATGTGTTTTAGTAAAAAGAACTCTGAAAATTTGACTTTAAATCAGTATTTAGTATTAGTACTTTATTTTTTTAAGTTCTAAAGTTATAAAATAAAGACTTCAAACAGATCAGCACCTACCGAGCACAATAATATTGTCTTTATTTTTCGCTTTTTAAGATTCAAAGAGTTTAGTAGTACTGTTCTATTTTTGAAGTCGCTAATTTTTATTTATTTTAAATTTAGGTATTTTTTATTCATATTGTCAGGAGTTTTCAGGATTGTATGGTAACATTTTATGTTTTTACGACATTTTAAAGTAAAATTAATACTACTTTTAGTTATTTTTTTCAGTGCGAATTAAGATTTTCGTCAGAATAAAATAATTTTGTCGGACATAAGAAACTCTTTGCTTTATTTTTAACCAACATTATTAAGATCACAGAATAGCCACTGAAGAAAAATTTTAAAAAAATGGGAAATTCAAAATGTTTTTATTTGAAAAATGGGGTATTTCCTGATTAGTTCAAATGAATTCCGAGCACTGCATTGTAACGAAACCAATACGATAAGTTAAATAAGTGTTAGTGAAATTAATCCAATTAAGGTTAATAAGTTAAAATATGACAAATGTAGCAGTCATGCAATTAATGAAATTAAATTAAAATGTAAAGAAAAAATATTATTATGTCAATTGTAAAAAAAAACAATAATTAATAGTTGTAAATCAAAATTTATTATTTTAAGCATTGTAAGATCGAAGCCTAATTAATCTAATCTTTTTAACAACGCAATGCTCGGAAACAGCTCCATAATTACGGCTGTAAAGTTATGTATGTACCTATGTTATGTAACATGTTATGTAGCCCAAAAAAAATTAATTTAAACGTAGCCGGTATTTCAGAACAAAATTCTTCTACACTTTATATTATAAAGAGCAAAGATTTGATTGTTTGTTTACATTGAATAGGCTCTAGGAAACTACTGGACCGATTTAAAAATCCTTTCACCATTAGAATGCCACATTATCCCTGAGTAAAATAGGCTACATATTTTCCTGAATTTCCACGGGAACGAATGTTAGGAAGGCGGAATGCTAGTATATTATAAATATTTTTCATTTATTTTTTTATCAGCACATTATCGAGACACGAAGGAGATTCAGGCCATAGTTCACGATGGCCAGCGCGGGTCTATGGACCGCGCGCCTTTTTGATGTTTTCTTTTATCGCTGAGCAAGTGATAATTTAATTAATGAAAAATCCATAATTATATAAATACGAAAAGACGAATTTAGTGGTAAAGGCCCGCACCAGGATTTGAACACGCAACCTTCCGTTTACAAGTCTGGTTGTTTGTAAATAAATGCAAATAAATCTTATTTTTGTTGTTTCCTGGGCAACTGCATTGTAAAACGTTGAACACGTTCTTTCGTTAAGTATTGTGTAACTAGGGCCCCTTAAAACACTCGCTTCTGATCGTATAAATAGATATTTTTAATAAAACTTAATGTACCTGATATGCCTGAAGCGGGTCATGACGAGCGCCAGCTTGGCCAGCGGCTCCCAGCGCCCTTACCTGAAAATACAGTACATCTTCAAACCGGTCTCCAGGGACGAAACCAACTTCATCCCATATTTCGCCCCCGCAACCCTTGAGAAATCTATACTCACATCTAATTGGGTTGTCAAGTAAGAGTTTTCGTAACAAATACTTTAATATGAATACATTTTGATTTATTCCTAAGTGAGTGTGTAACTGTTACCGGCAATGTAGTGTGAAATCCAGGGATTTTATAAAATTCATAAGCATTGTAACAATCTCTAGGGATTGTAAACAGTGGCGAGATGGCTCTAGATAATGCATGAAATCAACATCTTATGGAGGACTTATAGTCCTATAACCTTAATAGTCCTATTAAGGAATTAGTAAGGTTATTTTAAACATAATGCCTGAGGTTTTACGGAACCAAATGATCACTTTGTTGGTAATGTTTCTTTTAGGGTACCTAGTGACTGGGCAAAGGCTTTTCTCTCTTCTTTTTCCATCTATACCGCCCAGCTTAAATTACTTTTCATATTTTCAAAAAAGTTCAGCTCGAAATTTTATTGTTTCCTCGGTCATCCCAACCCACACCTACAAAAAAATTTGAACATTATGAAAACTGCATCCATAAAATAATTCGAGACTGTAGACCTTCCGGCTCCATCGTCAGATCCAACTTTATGTTAATAATATTACATTGTCATCCGATTTACATGCACATGCAAAACATATTTACAGTTTCTGTGAGTATTCTAGTGACCGTTCTGATGATGGCCGTTTGGCTGAGGTGAGGGTAAGCCAGGAGACGACGCTGAGGTACAGAGGCCAGCGTGTCAGGTTACTCCATTTTCCTTGCAAAAGCGCTCTTATCATAACAGCACAGAGTGCACGCGTATGGTAACCTGAGTTGCGGCCGTCCGTACAATACGTGTGAAATAAGTGGGAGTAGCACTATCACCTTTTTGCATGGTTATAATAAGTATTCACTCACTGTTAAACAACCAACGGAAACCTACTTTTCATAGATTGCCGGATGCTGTTTAATTTATGATATCTTATTTTACACATTGCCTGACGACTTCGGGGATTGCATAGAATGCCTAGGGATTCTAAACAATCCCTGGTTTCATACATCGCCGGTAACATAACCACAGAATAACATGTTTTCAACTTGCGATAAAGTATCGCAAATATTTGATAAGTTAAGTTGCCAAGAGAAGTTTATGTAACACCGATGGGTCTCTCTCAGGAATCTTAGGTTAGCATTCGGTTTCCGATCTAGCTATCGCATTGATATTTATTTACGGTATAAAATACAACAAGGACAGCTGCGTGTCTTGTGATGTAGAGCTTCTGAGACAATTTTACGCATTTATTCTTAAAGAGATTATGAAATAAGCACAACCCTATACCACACATAAATTGGATTCTTACTATATCTTACACACACCCAGTTGCAGAAACGTTCATTTAAGTTAATGCGACTTTAAATATTGTACTCTCACTTTCTGCCGTCCATGTTTACGTCAATACATTACATTAGAAGCTTTAACTTTAATGACATGTTATATACAGCTTAACATGTGATATACGTCGTTCGTTTATTTTTTGGTCTATTTCTACGGTTTTGATCCGATTTGTCAGAAAATGATTAGACGACTGATAAAATAATCAACAAGGTTTATATTAACAAAGAATGACGTTGTTGGAACTACGGCTTTGTTTAATAATTTCGATCGATAATATAAACCTATTTCAGTACCTTTTCACGGTTTTTTTATTCCAATTTCTTGAACTACAGTTTGCAACCTGTGAGCCAAGCAAAATACGACTTTTTATAATGATCCTATCTACTTTTTCTTTTATCACTGCTTCTAAGTTCTAATCAGCTGACCTTTTCCGTATTCGACATGGTTTTTTTTTTCTGTGTAGACTTTCTCCGAACAATTGAGATGTTAGGTGATTCATAAATTGTTAGAACCTCATTCAAGGATTATAAACATCACGTACGCCACGTGTAAGTGAGCAATTTAACCAACAATGCTTCTACTATATATGAGCAGCCATAGTCCCTCAAATACCAACATAGTTAACGCAAATTACAACATAGCAGTTCTAGTAACTTAAATAAAACTGTTTCAAATTTTTACTTTATGGAAATGTAAGAAAATAAAATACATATATTTAAAGAAGATGGCCCGTTGTTCTATTATAGTGCTGTGCCCCAACAAGTTACAGTAATAATTTATGCAACATACGAAAGAGGAAAGCATGCATTTTAAATATGGACAATGTACGTACATACTATTTAATATATAAGGTCCTAATTTATTAGTCACTTACCTTCTAAGGCGTTATTGTATAGGTTGATAGTATTCCAAAAAACAACATAAAAATTAATTATCTGAAAATTAAATTTTGTAAAAAAAAATTCCATTTAAAGATAAAGGAATGGTTCTCTTTCGATTATAGCCGTCCACTCCCCGCTCGCCCGCTCTACTACTGCCATTATTATTTATGTTTGAATGGATGGGTTTATTCAACATAGTAATGAAAAAATATCATACAAAAATTTTTCAAGACCTTTTAAATTTAATATTATGCTTTTGTTTTTTGACTCAAATGATATATTTTGACCTACACAATAACGTGTTAAAAGGAAAGTGACTAATAAATTAGGACCTTATATAAAGCAGCGGTTTAAAAGTTATTTGCAATTTTTTACATCACCTCAAAATCTGCAATCATTACAAGCTGTGATGCGTAAATGAGCCGACATAAATCCTGGAGCTGGTCCCATTTCATGCAAGGTACTCGAGGGCTCGCTAAACGGGAACGCAACGCTACCTAGGAACCGTTAGTTATTATATTCTGTAAGTGGGGAACGCCGAACGAAATAAAATAACAATAACAATGACTGCATGCGAGTAAGTCAAAATGACAGACAGACAAATGACGTAGAATTGGCATAAAATATGGCCATCTAAAGAGATGACCTAAAAATATACCGATCCAACCTTCATGGACCAGGTAAAGACTCTCACCACGGACATTTTATATCAGTGCGAACTCCATGGTGAACGATGAAAAAAATGTAGTTGTCACTAGTCCTCGACATTTTTAGATAGTTTTCGGTTAATAATCAATACAATATCTTTTTATTATTGACTTTGTTTCCGCTACTTTAAAAGTGATTTCACAAATGTTGCTAATAATCAATAATTGTTAAAACATTTTTAACACAAATATCATCTGTGTATCGTCTGGGGCAGCACCGGGCCAAATCACTTCATTTGTTTCCACGGGTACTGCATTGTTACTTTAAATTACATAATATAGTCGTCGTTAGTAATTATTTCAATACAGTTGCTCGAAAAGGCGTACAGTGGGCGCCCCACGCATTTAATTTAAAAAAAAAAGCAAATCGATGTACAGTTTAGCCGTTTGGCACACGCATACTAGAGGTCAAAACAACATTTTTGATCCGCAGTTCCTAAAAAAGTTTTCCTTAGGAGAGGTGTGCTGAGTCATCAATTAATGTTTTTTGAAACCTATCGTGTGTGGTATCAAATGAAAGGGCTTTTAAAGGCGGTTTTAAAAATATACCACATTATTACCTTTTAGCCAGTTTTGTTTAAAAAAAAATTTTTTCATAACATATCAATCAAGTTTGGGGACCTAAAGATACGATATGGCTATTTTTTTTTCGTAAAATATACCTCAAATGATAGGTAATATTCTCATATACAACCTCTAGAAAGCAATTTTGAAAATAATAACATTTTGTATTTTTTTTTTCATTATGACGAAGTGAGATAGTTCTACTTAGCTATCTATCTTAGGGGATTTATGGAATTGTACTGCAGATACGGTACATATTTAATCATAAAACGATACGTAGTATCCATATTTCCTACTGTGGATACCTCATTAACCCTTTTACTGCGTTTTTCCATCAGTTGGTATTGTTTATAGTTTGTTTAGTGTGGACATGTTATTACATTTTGCAATAAAAAACAAAACAGCAGTGTAAAACGCGAAAACCAGCAATGTATGTATATATGTCACCAAAAAATAATAAGAATCGTAAGTTGATCAAATTTCGAGGTAGTTTATCAACTATCGGAAAATCTTAAAAAGCAATTGAAATGTATTATTTAACGTATATATTTCCGGTAATTGATAAATTTACGGCGACTCGCGGTAAAATGATCCGACGAACGCGAGGTGTACGCTGATTGGTTGGAAACGCGAGCTGTACCCTGATTGGTTGAATGTCTCACTTGGAACTGCGACAAGTAGGTTCGTTAGTAGCCGAACCCAACCAACTCGATTAGGGTTAGTTAGGTTAGGTTAGAACTGCGACCCCCAACGCACGAGCCGAGCGAGCGTAGCGAGCGTGCCGCGGCAGCGGCCGGCGAAGTGCCAGAAACGACTCGTCTGTGGTTGCGTTAAGCGGTTGTCGCGTCAACCAATCACAGAACAGTGTATTATATTATGGATGTCAGTTTAACGTAAAAATGTACACTGAGCTGCGATTGGTTTATTCGTGTATGATTTGACGGGTGGCAAAATCGTTAGTTGATAAACTTACAGCCAGGCAGCTTAAGTCACGTACCAGCTTACGCGCCGAGCGATACAAATCCTGTATCTAATGTGATACTTTTTGGTGTGGCAGGTAACCTGTGACAGGTTGATCAATTGGCTAAAATTTATTGCGTTAAAATATACATTTCAACTGCCGTATATGATTTTCCGATGGTTGATAAACACAGACTAGGTAGATTTATAAACTACCTCGAAAATTGATCAACTTACGATTCTTATTATTTTCCGGCGACATCGCATTTTAGCGGTGCGGTGCGGCGCGACCGGCGCGGCGCGGGGGTCGCGGTATTGTGTAGCGCCAAAGTAGGTAATTACCGAAAACTCCTTAACTTGGCGTTTCCGGGAAAAAATATCATTTGTATTGAGTAATGAACAGATTCCACCATTTAGGTGTTTGCTAAGCTGGTCCTTACACCTAGTATAGTGGATTTCTGAAAATATTATCTTGTAAAAGAAAACCGAATTATTTAATTCATTTTGGCGATTTAACCTCACTCATACACAAACAAAACACCTTAGGAAATAGCGTAGGCTATAAGTTCTAAATAACTTTTTTATCTTTTTGAGTACCTACACAACCAGCAAAGTCTTAGATTGCACACTTTATGAGAGTGGTTGGGTTTTAGCGCTCTTATAATATAATTGTTTTGGAACATGTTATTACTCTTATATTAGGTCTTTACCTATGAAATTGCCGTTTTTCATACAATATTTTTGGAAAACTGAATTTTCCATACTAACGTTTTTGGATTTTTCTCGGGATTGCGAAATCCAAATTTAGCCAATTGTTGTGGGAAGGTTTGGACAACATTAAGTTAATTTTCATCATACTTACTTTATTGAAAGTTGTAACTGTAACAACGGCACAGCAAAAATAAGCAATGAAACGGGAAACGGATAGAATGAGCTATATTTGAGCTTCTTTTTCAGCAAATAAATCTAAAGTAAAATATGTAGTACAATTTGAGTAATAGCTGTTCAATCAAATAAATTATAATTAAAAAAAGCTTGAGAAAAAATCGGCAATTTCATAGGTAAAGACCTATTATTAGCCTTAGACAAGCTAGTACGGACTCAAGAGCTCTGTCTTATTACCTAGTCTCATACGAGTATAATTATATAAGCGCATTTTATAATACTATTATAAGCCTCTTACTCCTACAATAACATTTACGAAGACTCGTTTCACTTAATACCTGTTCTTATAGCCCTCTTCTCTAAGTTCATTTGATTTTATAATGTTCTTGATAAATGCTTCTGTAAGAATATTAGACTAATATCAGCAAAACATAAATACAAGAAGTGCCTCTTTTCTGATCTTATTTAAAACTATTATAAGGTCAATAGCAGTAGTTAAGTAAGATATTAAAGTGATATTGCATTAACATACTTACAATACAAAAGAGAAGATCAACATAAGGTGGTTTGAGCTTAAATCGATTTTGTGAACACAATTATAAGAATAACATTTAGATGGCCAATTATGTTATTTTGTAAGTAAAAGTAAGATATATAGGAATGGATTACAGAGATGGGAAAAAACTTTCGAGAAGTTGAGGCTATCGGCGGAAAGTCCAGAAGAAGTACAAACAAATTATAAAAAAATCATATGTACAGTTGCTGCCAGGACAAGGTAGTGTTGAGAAAAATATTAGTAAGGGTTCTGCAGGAATTATTAAAGTTTAACGCCTATTTTTGTAAAAAGTGATTAAACTTTAATATACCTACTTCATGCACACGTAAATGGATTGCTATTTATTTTACCAAAGGACAACCGAACACTTTCTAAAACAAAGAGACAGTACACATTAGAGAGACGCCTCCAGGAATGTATTGGCATTGATAAGTCTCAATAATATTACATGCCTCCCAGACATTATTCCAAGGAAGGTCATGGTTAATGCTTTAACGTACGGAAGACTTTTTTGATCAAATAACGGTCTACATCCAAATATGCAACCATTTCTCATCACCAACTTTGTCACTTAAATAAAAGTAAAAACATTTAGTATTTATAGGGTCAAGTGATCAATTTAAGATAAAATCAGGTAAAGGTTAAAAAATTACGGTTTTATGAAGATAAAGCAAGGAACCCTAAATAAATTCAATAGCATTGCCATAACATTTGCATTCAAAATGCTAATATTAGTGCAAATGATCTTACGATAGTCTAATAGTGCGCTGGAAAAATGCAACTTTAACAATGGCATCACGTCCATACAAATAAAGAAATAAAAAATAAACGAGGATAGAATGTATCATTTTAATTGATTATTTGACTGAGCGCATGAAGTTTAAAGCATAAAACAGGGTCTACTTTACAGTAAATAATATGTTCCAAAGTGAACAACACACACCAGACAAACTTGTTATAATATTACATTACTCTAAAAAGTTTTTCACAATAATATTTATTTTTGAAGTCACGCTGCAGTTTCACTCAAGTAGATAACGGTGGAATGTTTCAATACCGTTCGGTCAAACAAAAGATCAAAATAAGATTGTTTAGGCTCACAAGATTCTAACGTTGGACCAATATAAGCCTACGTAGGCTTACAAAATACTTATGTGAAAGCGATATTAGCCTAAGGCAGTTGAAGTTAGTTTTGGCAAGATTACTGTAAATACGAACAGCATTCACTTAGACTGATATAAGAACGATATTTAAATAAATAGGCTTATAATGTTTGCCCAAATCCAGGCTTATACGATGATATAGAATCAATATAAGAGCGAACATTTATTAGTCTTGAGACTGTTGTAAGCGAGTTTTTGCTGGTTGGGTTATTCTAAAAACGGAAAAAACAAGGCGATAACGAGTATGTTTTACATTCACATTCACAAATGACAAGGGTAAGCCAATTACGTGATCCCTGTTTTCTATGAACATTGTGCACAGGGGACAAGATATTTTATAAAGGGCCTCAGGTGGTTGCAGGTGGTGGCAATGGACGTTTCGTACAATATGTTAAGCTTCGACTATTTTCTGGACTGCTGGGGTACGTTAGAGCTATAAGGATTCAAATTGCTTTCAACAATGGTCAAAGCAGATAGAAAAATACACTCATCAATAGTTTCCGGCCATGGGTTGGATTGGATGGATTGCGAGCCAGGGACATTTTGCTAAAATATAGTTAATTCGAGTTATTATTTATACAATAATATCGTGCGTGCAAATACGATATGCAGGTTTAATTAAACAGGATTCTAACCTAATTGTGTCCGGTGACTAGCTGTGTACGTCCAACAAATCGGTAATACTAAGACCTCAGTCGGAAAAGCTTTGTTCGTTAGCGCGTGATTAAGCTCGTTAGCTGCGTCCAGCGTACACAAGGCTATAAAGGATCACATCAACATACACAGTACCAAATCTTGTATCCGATAAATTTTACTAAAATGTAACAGGCAATTTTTCACAATGTAGAAAACTACCACTTAAAACATTTTTTTTACCAACTTGATTTTCTTGTGGACAGCCTATGCATTAAAAACATTAAACATTACAGCAAAGAGAATCGACATTATATTTTTTAATCCAAAGGGAACGAGTCTTAATTGCACTTGATCGATTTTATTTATACGGTACGAAACTCACAGGGCGTAAATATTTATCACTTTATCACAAACATTTATCACAGGGCACTTTACCCAAATATTTATCTTAAGAAAATTGTAGATACAAATTATTAACTTTTTCAGTTACGTGTTGGATAGATGTTAAATACAGCGCATAAAACGACTAAAAAACCTGTTGATTTTAATAATAAAAAAAATAAAGCCCGAAGTTAGCAAATACTATCCGACGCCATTTAAGGGCGCAGAACCACGGCAGCGCAGGATGTGCACGGCCACGCGGCGCATTTTAGCTGCGTGGATTCATTTGTTTGTCAACGTGGGTCTACGTTTCCACTGCAGTACACGCCATACAAGAATTAAAACCCAAGATTTAAGCTAAGTGGATTAGATCAAAATCTAATTTGAGACTTAATGTCAAAATCACTGAGTAGATATTCACCGCAGCTAAAATGCGTTGAGCTACGTGGGTAACATATTTCAGCAAGCCACGCTTGTATCGATGACGTAATTTCATGCGTAACGTGGTCGTGGGTCGCAGTGGACACAATCACATACATTTTCTTGCAAAGCGAAGCTTAACCCACGTGCGTAGCCTCTCCGTGCGCCGCGGTGGATCCGCGCCTTAACACTTGTAAAAGTCTTTGAGTTGACAAAAGGAGACAAGAAAGGCTTTTGTTTATGTTCTTAACAATGTTTTATAGCCCATCTAATTTAAAATGTTTACGTATGCCACTTGCCCGCCAGATAATTTGTGATGAGTAAAAAAACTATTAAATATTTTTAAGAAAAAATTAACATCCTACTGGCACAAAAAAACGTTGGATTATAACTACTTAAAATAGTATTTAATATCTAGAAATAGCACAGAAACAAACCTTAAACCGGTTTAATCTCGCCTCATACTCTCTGCTAACACTAACGCGAGTTTCACTTCACATTTACGAGTATTTACCTATTAATTTCAAACGTTTATAAAGTATGATGATTAAAAATAGAAAAAGACAGACAACATTATTTTGTTGAAATTATGGTCGATAAGGTACAATGAAAATTCACAGAAAATATCACTTTTTAACTTTAAGTATATGTATTACCTTATACACGTTGAGCTGTTTGTAGATGTAAGTTGTGACCCAATTTGTTTTTATGTTGTGCAGTTCTTTCGTATGCACTTGTAAATCGCTCTATTGTATCCGAATATCAAAGAAAAAAGCTCTAAAAGGTTTAAAAATTAAAAATACATATTTGTTTGTAAAATGTTACGTTAAAACTCATTAAAATTCACGATTTAACGCAACATTTTACAAACAAATATTTCACACGGTTCAGAAGCTGTTTTACTCGTCTCATTATATCGTTTGATAACGGGGATGTGCCATCGATTGAAATCTTGAAAGAAATTCGTAATAAAAAAACCACCCAAGTGCGAGTCGGACTCGCGCATGAAAGGTTCCGCACCATTATTTACAAAAACGGCAAAAAAATCACGTCTGTTGTATGGGAGCCCCCTTCAATATTTATTTCATTCTGTTTTTTACCCGACTGCGCGACACAAAGGAGGGTAATGTGTTTATTAGCCTATGTATGGGTTTGAACCTTTGTGGCACTATTTAGACCAAACGCGTGGACCGATTTTGATAAATACATCGTTTAATTCGTAATGACGGCGCGAATGTCAAAGAAAGCATAAAAAATTTGAAAAATCAAAATGGCCGATTTTGGACGCCATAATGTGAAAAAGAAAAAAATGAAAAACGACGAACTTTGTCAAGTGGGGTATCGTTGAATAGGTATTTAAAAATAATTTTAGGTTTCTCATTTTATTTTACAATTAGAATTACCGTTTAGGATCTATAACGATTTAAAGTTGGTTAGTAACGATTCTCGCTTAAATATAGGCTTTTAATTCGGAAATTATTCAATTTTTATGCAAGTGAGATATATACAGCTAATGAAAAAATCAACAAACAATTATAAATATCTGACCCTAACTAAAAATGTCGAATAAAAAAATAAAAACCCATTATTAGGAAGCTAGATTTTTGATGAGTCCCTACTGTTGAAATCGTTATGTTATTCAATAATATTTAATAAAAAAAGTCTTGACTGCTGGACTCACTTGTTTTTTTAAGCAGTCAGATTTTTTTAATTTAAATTAATTGGTATTATTTTGTTATAGGGGCAACAGAAATACATCAACTGTCTACCTATCACGGTTCATGAGATACAGCCTGGTGACAGACGGACAGACTGACGGACAAACGGACAGCGGAGTCTTAGTTATAGTGTCCCGTAAAAAGGTAAACCTTTGGGTACCTACGGAACCCTAAAAAGGATACCACATTGTTGCGATTACTGACATTTTATTTTTAAGCCTTTTATTTTCATAGTCTTATAAAATTTCCCAAAATTATTTTTACATTTACATATTTTATTTTATGTATTGTGTCTGCTTTGTTTATGCGTAGTAAATAAGGATTAAATGTATATGACAGGAATTAGACAACACAAACTAGCAAAACCAAGCGTTCCTATGGTTTTGTTTTTACTAAAAAATTGGCCCCAGATGCCCGAGTTGTAAATTTAAAAACCTCAACCACAGATAATGTAATACCATAGCAGTCATAAATATTTACGTTTACAATTACCACCGATTAACAATAAAAAATGATACAAAAATTGTGTCCAAAAGATAAGTTTAATTCTCATGTCATTTTGTTCAATAGCGGGTATGGGGTCCTAGCATTTCAATAATAGGTATGCATTATACACAGTCAGTGAAACTATTGATTTCCTGTCCCTAACAGAGTTCGACATTGTAAACAAATACACGAATAGAATCTGTTTTATTCGCATAAAATTCTCTATGGAGATTCTTATAAGTGGTACTTTGGCCGGTAAGTTTTCCAATATGCTCTCGTACAGGATAACAAAGGTTATGTAAAACTCGCTTCAGCGAATATTCTATTAGTATTTTCATATTTCACGGATATTTTATAAGAGGATTAACAGTAGAATCTAATTATAGGTATTAAGCCTCATTTCATTAAACTTAGAACTAACTACACTGGACCGCAAAGAAAAAGGTTCGGTTAGAAAATCTTCAATATTTTCAAAAGTAATATTGAAGATTTTCTAAATAATTGAAATAAATAATATTTTAATGTGCTTAAATGAAAACTAAAAAAATTAATTCAAGCTTTTCATTTTTAATAAATGTAAAATAAATAAAAATGCGTAGTTTTCCCAGTGTTTTCCTTAATGTAGATTGGTTACAGGATGTCCCGTTTTCAAGCATTTTAGTACTTTGTGTTGCCTCCGCGAGCTACTCGTAATACTGCTGTTACGCGATTTGTCACACTTTATACTAGGTTTTTGAGGCGATGCTGCGGAATATTCTGCCATTCCTCTATTAGAGCTTCTTTCATTTCACACAGCGTGATTTGCGGCGGATTCAGCTGACATATCTACACGTCTCGTCCCAGTTCGTCCCATGCATGCTCAATGGGGTTTAAGACGGGGCTGCGTGCTGGCCACTCTATGTATGTGATACCGATTTCTTGAAAATAGGCAAACACTATCTGAGCTGTATGCGGGCGGGCAGATATTTTGACTTTTGAAGATATTTTTTTTAGATAAACTTTTTAGATTTCCTACTAGTGGAGACGATACGATCACACTCTACCCCTATTTACGTTAATACTTTCTGGGAACAAACGCAAAATTGCAATACTATATCTTAATGCGCCGAAACGAACTATAACTGTTGTAAGTTGCTGATTCCGCAGAATACTTGATGTTAGCATGTAGGTAATACCTACATGCTAACATCAAGTATTCTGCGTTTGTTTTGTTTTTTTTGGTTTGTAAAGTTGACATTCTCTGTGCTCGTGGCTGCACTCTAAAACCGCTTTGTGGATTTAAAAAAGGCCAAATGTTGAAGTTTGGCTGAACAAAGCGAGAAACGCACTGCTTTGGTTTCTTGTTTAAAGTATGCGCCTAACATTTAAAAATAGGTAAGTGCCAGAAGTTTTTGTTTGGCACGTTGGTTACAAACGTGGTCCTTACGAAACCTTAGATTCATAATCCTATTAATAAATGAACTAAAGTTATTAATAAACGTTAAGTGTTATAAAACCCCTAAAGGACAACAATGACTATACCCTTTGCTATATAAGTAACTGTGAGTAATTCCAAATTTCGGTTATATTATCGCCAAAATAATGATTTTAGACAAACTTTTACGCTCTTTGGTATTATTAGTATTCTAATTTGAGTAAATATTTGTCGATAAAGTCTAAAATAAAAGTGTTGCCTATGCCTTTTAAAATAAGGCGACTCTACAAAAGTCTCTACTCTACACTTTGAATTGATTTATTGTTGGTACATTTTTTTTACATCAGAAAATATTTAATGTGGCACCTTTCACGTAGAAAATTTTTGGTAAAAATAATTCAACCTAGTTCAAGAGTAGTTTAAGAATATTACTAGCATTCCGCGCGGGACTTCGTTCCCGTGGGAATTCGGGAAAATTATACAGCTTATGTCCATAGCGGATAATGTAGCTTTCTTATGGTGAAAGAATTTTTCAAATCGGTCCAGTAGTTTCGGAGCCTATTCAATGCAAACAAACAAACAAACAATCAAATATTTCCTCTTTATAATATGTATAGATATAGATATAGATAGATAGATATAGATATAGAGTAGCATTCCGTCCGGGACTTGGTTCCCGTGGGAATTCGGAAAATTTGTGTAGCCTATGTCCATCGGGGATAATGTAGCTTTCTAATAGTTAAAGAATTTTTCAAATTGGTCCAGTAGTTTCGGGACCTATTCAATGCTAACAAACAAACAAACAATAAAATCTTTCTTCTTTATAATATTAGTATTGATTAAGTATAGATATTTTTGTTATAGATAAATAAAAGTAAGTTTATACCATTCCCCCTCTAAAAAGCTTCTTTTTTTCACTGAAAATTGGGGATAAAGAGCTCTTTTATAAAGAGAATTTAGAACCCTAAAAAGATTCTTTTGCTCCCGCAAAACACGTAAAAAAAGAGCACTTTTTTGTCAATTTTGGTGTTTGAATTTCGAACACTCCAATGTATAGACATATGACCTCCATTGCAAAGAATATTCGAAATTGCGCAGATGTCTATTTCTGCTTAAATCTTTCTTTTTCTCGAGTTCATGATATAAAATATAATGTGCAACTCTTGAATATAATGGATTTTCATCGAGGGCTATGAATTACTCGCGTCATTCAGGATTCAAACACTTGAATCACTCGCTTACGCTCGTGATTCAATAATTTAGAATCCTTTATTTGCTCGTGATCCAACTTTGGCCCTCTCTTAAAATCCGTCTTTTATTCCCGAGTTGCACAATATACTATTTATTCATCCACTAAGTTTGAAGTGTGTGCAATTCATGGCATTGAACATAGAAAGCAATCAAAAACGTTTCTCCCCCCAGACACTACCGTTTGGCACTACCAGTAGTCTCTTGGATAAATTTGCTCTCCCATGACACTACTAAAGACAAGTAGTGCTGAAAGAGATATTGTTCTCCTGTGACACAACAGACCCTAAAATCATTTCCCATGGCACTAATGACCAAGTGGCACTGCTATTTGAAAATATAATAATTATAATAATAATAAGGGAACACAAATCAGACCTGCCTCCTAATAATCCATCTGAGACAACGACACCTCAGTTTGTTTTGAATCTGTGGTGTCGTCCTATGGTCTCATGCAGTGTGGTTCTGTAAAGGGCTGGTTCGCGATCACCCTCCTACCGAAGTCCGATGCCAAATAGCTTGCTGTGTTCGGTCGGTGCGTGGGAGTACCAGTGCCTTAATGGCATTTCCTGGATTAACTTGCTCCATCGTCGACTTTATTTATGACCTTGGTCAAGAGTTAACCCATCTCATTATAAAAAAAATATATGCATGTGTGTGTTTGTTTGCGTGAGTGCGTATATGCATGCGTGTTTGTGTGAGAGGATTTCAGCGTAATGTGCTTTTTTATGAATAATGGGTTCATTTTTGACCGCAATCTAGCCAAGGGGCAAAGTTACGAGTATGTGGCAACTTGGCAAGCTCACCCAGAAGATGCCTGAACTTAGCAGGTGGTATAAGCGCATGTACCTCCTGATCACATTCCCCCAAATACATCTTATAAAAACAGAGGCAAGCTACTTTGCGCCTATGAGCTAGGATTTGGAGGTTAGTTTTCACATGTATACCTATCTGTCATTTATATCTGGGTGTGTGTAAGTGTGCGTATGCGTGCAAATTTTTATATGCGAGGGTTTCAGTTTCATGTACATTTATTCAATTACCAGCGCAACGTGAACGTGGAGTAATGGATGGATGGATGGATGGATTATGTTAATGGATGGTGATCACAATGCAATTTTTCTTTACTGCAAAGTACTTCCTGTTCAAAAATAAACTGACTGTTCCACTTTACAACAATCTGTACGGAAAAAACCTGTTAAAGTGCATTGTGCCCACGCTACTTAACACACTACCCCCCAATATTAGGAACAATTTGGATATTCCGAAACTTAATTTGCCATAATGTGACAAATATGTGAGTAATAGGATAATTGTTATGATAAAATGTATAAAATAAGAACAAAAATAGACAACATAGGAATAAATAAGTACCATGAAGTTTGAATTAATCAAAGAGTTTACGATAGTGCTGACGGAAGATCGCTTCCTTCAGCACTACAAATATTTGAGTAGTGCCACGGGAGATGTTATTTCCCCTATTATACTACTGTTCAATACCGGTAGTGTCATGGGAGAGAAAATTTACCCAAGACACTACGGTAGTGCCAAACGGTAGTTACCGTGTCTAGGGGGAGAAACGATAAAAAATCTTTAAAAAACAAGCCAATCGCGTGTCAGGCCAAGCGCTGTGTAGGGATACTTAGTTGAATTTAATACTTAATCGACCATTACTCGTTAACTAGAATAGGCAATTTAGCTGTGATAGTTTTCCTTACTAATACGGTGAATTTTTTGCAAACATCAGTTTAGCTGATAGCGAGTTCTAACAAAAATTATCACTTTTAAACTTAATCTTTCCTAAACGAACCCCTGAACCGAAAAACATTCCTAACATTTGAAATGGATTTGCGAATCAAAAAAAATAATCCTCCCTTTACGTGTACGACTTCGAAGGCTCGTGAAATGGTTGGTTTAATTCACAAAAGCCGCAAATGTCTTCGAAATATAATTTTATTACAATTTTCGGCGATTTTTCGAACCCCTCTAATAATATCATCGTGAGATTTATTTAGCGCGACGCCCCCAACATTGATGCGTTTTTTACCATTGATCTGTGCTTAATTGCATTGGTTTTATTAATTAAAAATCATAACTTGTCTCATTATTATTAGACTAGCAATAATCGAAAAACTACTAAAATTTGTAAAATTTGAATTATTTTAATTCAGTTCAAGACAACTCGTGCTGATTTTAAGACTGAATACTAGAGGAACATGTTTCAGTTCATTAAACTCAGCTTTCTAACAATTTTACACTGTTTTTTTGCGGAAAAAACATGATTACTGCAGAGACTCCTCTTCCCCCATGTGGAATTGGGTGAGATTCGGCTCGACCCTTTCCCCTCCTAAACGCTTCACTAATAAACGCCCCCTAACCAACCGTTCTACCACTACACTGGACAGATTAGCGCATATGAAAGATGATTCTAAATCTTAGAACTTATACAAGTCGTCTCTCATGACGTTTAATGACAATAAATCCATTTTTACGTGATCTCTGCCTATGTTTTAGTTATAAAATAGTCTTAGTTTTAAATATACGGCGTATATAAAGGTCCCCAATAATAGTTATTTTCGTTTATTTTTGTTCAGAAAGCGCTCAGTTACATTTTTTATATGTTTAGAATACAAAATTACCAAAATTATCCACACCAAGAGTATTGTCTAAAACTTTTTCATTTCTAATTTCTAAAATTTGGTAGTAAGAATTAATCGGGATTTTCGCTGTAAATACGACCTTGATGCGTCCACACTTTTCACCCGTCGGTCGGACCTGAGCCGCTCTACGCGTTTTGCCAAATATCCCGCGATCATTTATGTGAACCTTTCATTCAGACAAATAGTAACTGAGGTATGCTGTGGAAGGTTCACGTCAGCTGTGGTAATGGTGCGCCGTACCCGCGCAGCCTGCAGAAGCTGAACCCGGAGAGTGCGGCGAGTCAGCCGCAGTACGATAAGGCGCGAGTGCTCCGCTTGCGAGCCGCTCTCGGCCTCCGCTGCTGTCTGCTTCACATCGCCTCGATCCGTCTTGCTCCGCTAACACAATGTCGAACTCATCACTAGCGGTTACAATATGCATGATGGGATTACTTGTGAGCTTAGAGACGCCAGATATTTGGATGTCTGCCGACAGGGCCTGCTGATTCCTCTCTTCCATTTGTACCTTTAGTTCGTTATTAAGTAAGAAGTGTATAGAATCGGATCGGGGCCCTATCGCTTATATGTGACCTGCATAATTATATCGAATACTGCAAAAAAAATTATCTATGACCCGAGAACAAACATCTGCTTTTTACAAAAATATTTGCCCTGACTGGGAATCGAACCCAGTGCCCGTCCATCAAGAGGCAGTGAGACTACGACTCGACCAAACAGGTCAAATATTACTCTCGTAGATAAGGTCATCGCAAGACATATCTGCATTTGATGTAATGGTTCTGTCAAAAAGCTCTTTAATAGATGTGTGGTCGTTCTTGGGGCGCCTAATAGAGACAGTTACATTTAGGACATGAAGTTTTTATAAGATCTTGATAGCAAGCCATATACCTAGTTTACACACCTGTAGTGATATAGGTCATTGCATTCAATACTTTTTAATTGTTCACCCATCATAATAGAAGCAGGACAAGCAGAGCACTTCATTTTAATAATATCAGATCTAACGGAATATCCTCAATAACTCAGTTAATAATAGATACCCACCAATATTCTTCGCTTATAACTATTAAACGGCTAAATAAATTGTGATCGACCTAGCTAAGATCTCGATCACATCAACTTTCAAACAAAAAAATTGGATCGAAATAGGTCAATTCGTACAAGAGCCACAGACAGACAAAGATACACATGTCAAACTTATGACACCCCCTTTGTCTTTGTCAGGAGCTAAAAACACTATTGCCGAGTAACACAGCGATGTTTACTCTACAAAGTTGTAGGTTGTATGTCTACTAATACTTTTGGAGTAGTTTTAGATACCTAGCTAATTGAAAATTTTAGAAAAGATATGTTACTGTACTGTAATGCCTATAATATGAAGTAAATAAAAAAAAGCTACTAAGTGTATCATAATTTTGGAAAGACCTAATATATTGTCATTTTGATTGCTCTCTATGTTCAATTCCATGAATTACAAACACTTTGAAACTTGGTAAGTGTGAAGAACTTTTTTTTACCAGGCCATATTCGAGGGGCAACTTTACTTTTAAAAAAAGTGTAAAACTAGCAAGTCATACTTGAAAAATATAAAAACAGTTTGATGGTGTTTGTTTATTTACCAAAGAAATGGCGCTAATAGTATGGCGTAGGATTTGTTTTTATTAAACCTTCACATGCTTTTTAAACACATGGTGTACGAGATTTGTATCGGACCCTGCGTAAACAAGAACGCGACGGGTAAAAAAATTAAAAAAAAAACTAATGTAAATTATTAACACCATTAAGTTTTTTTACAAGTAACTAGTTAAAGACTAGATAAAGACTAGTTAGCCCAGTCTGTAGGTAGTTTTGCATTGCAAAAGGTGGCGTAGAAAATGTTTTGATACAATATTGTTTAGGTATGGCAGGTTAATAAAAATCCAAGTTCTCGACCTTGAAGGACCCAGGCGTTAGCCGCCATCTTGAATTAAAGGTGCCAAAATTAGGTATATTTTAAATAACTTCTCAATTGTTTACTAAATCACAAAAGTGTCTATGAAGGGTTCAAAGAAGACAAAATTGCCTACATTTTTTGCATACATGATTATTCTGTAAGTATTAAAGGTAAAAAGTTACAAGCGACGGAAATAATAATATTTACAAAAATCTAATATATAAAATGATAAACTGACTGGGGGGATACACAACGCACAGCCCAAACCGCTGGACTTATTATTATTATTTAAGGGGCGAAGGGTTGGGGTCAAGCGTGCAAGCCCCCGTGTCACTGCGACCTTGACAGATCTATTGTAACAGTACCCTTCTGTGTTATCACAGTACGTCTTGGAGTCCTATGCCAACCGCGAATCTGGCTATGTCCTTAGCGGGCAGATCCTTAATATCTTGGTAGGATAAGTTGTGGCCTCCAAGGTACCGATTCCTGCTGCAGTGCAGTGCGCTGCAGTCACAGATTACATGAAGAGACGTTTCGTCAGCTTCATGACAGAATCTACACAACTTGGTCTCGGTGAGGCCCATGTTGTGTAGATGTTTGTTTAGTTTATTGTGGCCAGTTAGAATCCTAGTGAGAATTCTAACGTTGCCTTTGTTCATTGCGCGCACTGACTTTGACAATTTCTCGTCGAAGCCCTTAATGAGCGATTTAGCCTGCACTTGTCCTGGGGTCTGAGCCCAAAGCCTGTTGCTTTCGCTATGCCCCCAATGTCTAAGTGCAAGTTTGATTGCGCACGGAGGAATGCCACAGATGGGTTCAGGTCCCATGGTTGCACTCTCTGCGCCGGCTTTGGCCAGGCAATCGGCCGCCTCATTACCCGCGATACCGCTGTGGCCCGGCACCCATCCAAGGGTGACTTGGTTGTTTGTGCCAAGCCTGTTGAGTATCGTGGTGCACTCTTTTATTAATTTAGAGTTAATTATATTCGCCTTGAGGGCTAACAGAGCGGCCTGGCTGTCAGAGAAGATGAGGATTTTCCTACCAGAGTACGCTCTTTCTATGTTTTCGTAAGCGCAGCCGATGATTGCGAAAATCTCGGCTTGAAACACGGTGGAATACGGCCGGAGATTAGCAAATTTCCTGGCCGTGGGGCGGCCTCCAACGAAGCCTGCTCCGGCCACCCCGTTCTTCTTGGACCCATCCGTGAACCAGACGACGTCATTGGGTTTGACATCACCGGGAGCCCCTACCTCCCAGTCAGATCTATCTGCAATTAAAACGTTGTATAGCTTGGTAAAGTTATATTCTTTGGTCATTGCATCTGAGGGCATGCTAATGATGGGAAATTTCATGAGATTATCATAGGCATTTCTCATGAAAGACGATTTCCATCTCGTCCGGCCTGCTATTTTAGCGCGTATTAGTGTCATTTTCGCTTCCATCTGTACTTGGATGTGCAATGGAGTCAGGTTGAGTAGCGCCTCCATTGCCATCGTCGGATTGGACGAAAGAGCACCTGTTGCGATAAGGCAGGCAAGTCTCTGAATTTTATTAAGTAAGGTGACATAGGTAGACTGAAGGGTTTTTCTGTGCCAGGCTATACAACCGTAGGTGACCACTGGTCTGACTACAGTGGTGTACAGCCAAAGTACTATTTTAGGGCTAAGGCCCCAACGCATCCCAGCCAGTCTGCTGCTCGCGCCCATTGCTATTTTAGCTTTCCTTACAATGTGAGTTACATGCTTGTTCCAAGTGAGTCTGTTATCTAGGATAATACCTAGATATTTAGCCTCCTTGGAAAAGCAGATGGGGGTACCAAAAAGAGAAGGAGGCGTTAGGGTTTCAAGCCTCCTTTTCTTGGTAAATGGCACTATGATGGTTTTACCCGCATTGACTGACAATTGGTTCTCAGTGCACCAATCCTCTACAATGTATAGTGCCCTTTGCATAAGGTTAGAGACAGTGCTAGGGCATTTACAGTGCTAGGGCACCGCTGGACTTACGGACTTGAAATTTTGCACATAGATACCTTATGTAGTGTAGGCATCCACTAAGGAGCGATTTTTGGAAATTCCACCCCTAAGGGGGTTAAATAGGGGATGGAAGTTTGTATGAAAGTCCGTGAATTTTGAAGTTAGGATCTTAGAACTTCGTATGTAGGCTGATGATTAAAAAATAATGAACACGTGTATCAGCGATTTTGAAAATTCTACCCCCAAAGGGGTGAAAAAAGGATAAACTGACTGCGTGAACGATCAACGCACAGCCCAAAGCGCTGGAACTAGGGACCTGAAATTTTGCACATAGATACCTTATACAGTGTAGGCATCCACTAAGGAGCGATTTTGACCTTAGATAGAACGTGGCGTATAATTGATACAGAAACTTTAGTGTAATTAAATTATTTTTTGTAAATATTATTATTTCCGTCGCTTGTAACTTTTTACCTATAAGCCTTACAGAATAATCATGTATGCAAAAAATGTAGGCAATTTTGTCTTCTTTGAACCCCTCATAGACACTTTTGTGATTTAGTAAACAATTGAGAAGTTATTTAAGGGTCAATCAACTTTTTTTTGTTCATGCTATTCAAAAACTAAAAATATATAAAAATTCTAATTTCATTGTGATTGTTGTATAGAGAAGTAGCTAATTTAATCTAGTTTTTAAAAACAACCCGTGGCGTGATCAACCACATATAAAACATTATATTTTAGCATGAAATATCGGGTGATACCTCATCTTACATCCCCTGGGTAACCAACTATTAAATCATTGTTTTGTAAATAAAAATCTCTTTTTTATATTTATTTTTTAATGTAATCAATACAACATAGTAGTAGCTATTTTACACAAATATAAATTCTGGTAAAGCTTAAATACTTTTCAAAAAAAAGTCATGAATATGGTCTCTTGGGTAACCAATACTAAAAACTATTTTTTAACTTTTAAGTATTTTGTACTCAGTATTTTTTATACAGATATTTTTTTTATATACGAAATGTAAGCAAATTAATTAAACTAAAAGTTAAAAAAAAACATATTTAAGCCTATCCAAGAGGAACTAACGCAGAAAAACCACCCTTAAAATTGGGGACATCTGGTGACCCAAGAGACAAATTCAGTGACTCAAGAGATCTTGTTACTCTATCTAAAGCTTCGAAATTCCAAAGTTAAGACTTTTTGATCAGACTTGTTTTTTTTACTAACTATTCTTATTATATATTTATCATATTCATATTGTGTATTAAATCAACAAAATTTAAACTTACAAAATGCGATAGATCAGTCTTTAAGTCAAAATAGTCTTTTCAAAACTTACTTTAGTAGATATAAAGAGGTATTAATGATCACAAAAGAACAATAATCTAATTATTGCTACAAACACGTTAATAATCAATCAGCTACTTAACGAAACACTTATTAATTAGAACTTAAAATTTTGATGCATAGGTGACAAAACAAATTACTTTTCAAAAACATCAATTACATCCTTAAACTTATAATATGTTTGACCACGCTTGGTCTCAATCTCAGGCTTAGGTAGACTAGATATTATATCGAGATGATCTATATAAGATATATCGCTTTTATCTAAACGAAATATATTGCCATTTTTGACAGACCGGAAAAATATAACCCTTATCTCGCCATCATCTTCCAAATCATCGACAATGCAGACATATCTGTAAGTTTTTCCTTTGAGATTGCACACCTTCACCAGCAAATAATCTCCTGCGGAATATGCTATTTTGTTTCCAGAGGTACCTGGTTGTTCATTATCAGAATCTTTTGGCGAGTAAATCGAATCATAAACTGTTTGATTGCGAGGCTGACATAAATCAGGGATATTAATCTCATTTTCATGTTGTATTATCTCAGGGTCCTTATATCTGCTCAAAGGTGTATTGTCAGAACCGGAGTCTGACGTATCAATATCATTTTCATCTGCAGTCTTATCTAGAATATTATGGTGAGAGTCTTTTAGAGGTCGATAGGTTTTAGGCTGCAAGCATTCACAAAAACCTCTCTTGCAAAAACATCCCAAGGTCCTATATTTCAACTCGCCATAAATATCTGTGAAGATTTGATGCACCTGTAATGTACCTTGAAGAGGTTTGATGTTATTAGGTAGCTGTTCTGCAGTAGCTTCTATAGTTTCCCGAGAAATCATGTAAAGTTGAATCTTACTTTCACCTTTCAAAACCTCATAAAACTTTTCTGCTGTTGGAACATCTGTTCCACTGGCCACAATTTCATCTGCTTTTCTTTTAAGAAAACCTCCAACTCCATCGGCAGGGCCTTTGCCGTGACCGGCTTCAAAGAAATTCCAAGTGACTGCAGTAAATTCGTAATCAAATGTTTTTGTCGAGCATAAATAAAAATTTTGCTTCTGTCGATATTGGCTGAACGGACCATCGGTAAAGAAGTGAACAGTCTTTATTTCTGGATAGTTTTCTCGAATATTTTTTAAAATCGGGTCTAGGTGTGCCCAGATTGCTGCTGGTTGGTGATTAGTGCATGGAGATATTGTACAATAAGAGTCTATTTTAGGTCGGATACCGTCACCCCTGACGTATGTTACAACTGTGTGAAGTGACACTTGTTCTCTTGATCCCGCAAATTGATGGGCTTGTATTTCTCCATGACATTTTCCGCTATAGTTTTCGCTAAAATCAGCTACAATCACCACCTCTGTTTCTTTTATATTATCAATTGCTTCACGAAAACATTTGTACTGTGTTTTAATGTTAAAAACATGCTTTTTCAGTGCTTTAATTTCTTTGTTAAATTCTTTCATTAAATTCTTGACTGTCCCTTGCTTAGTTTCTTTAACATTCTTTATAGTTTTCATTGGCTTTTCCTCTTTTTTATCTTTTGTATACGTTACTTCTTTTCTAATCCATTCATCCCATGATATATTTTCTTTGTCTCTGCTTGTATCATATGTAATTTCGCTGTCGCAACATTCTTTGCATGTACCGTACATACAGGATTGACGTTTAGGATCACATACTAGAGACATGACAAGCGTGGTTAAATTATCTGTATCTATTATTCGGTGTTTCTTTAGTTCCTGTGCTTTGTAAACTGGATTAGTATGGGTCTTACATAGGCACATTTCGCGACCGTCAACGGATGGCTTGACTACGTAGAAAGGTTTGTTTCTTGTAAAATAATAATATGAACACTTGGTTTCAGGGTTTTCTTGCTTGAATGTGTGATAAAGATTCTTCATTGTATCTAACAAAAATCTCTTTTGAATTTTAATTTTGTTCTTTGTTATTGTGTCTTTTCGCCCTGCCGTTGGTCTAGATATATCGTCCCTGTTGTAAAAGTCTTCTAAGTCTTTCTTTAACTGCGTTACACGATCTTTTAGATTCGCCGTTGTTCTTAAGTTCCCTGCTAAACCTAAAGCATCTTTAGCAATTTTTTTTTGTGCAGATTGGTCAATTTGATCAAAAATACTTTTAATAACATTTTTTTCTTTTCGATTTTTAAGTTGAGTATATCTGTCTTTAATTGCATTACTTAGAGTCTTATATTTTACGTTCTCAGTAGTATTTTTTTCCTTCTCAGTAGTATTTTCTTCCTTCTTTTGGAGTTTTTTCTTTGTTCTCTGTAATTTCTTTTTGTATTTTTCAAACTTTTGCTTGAGTTTTTCGTTTTCTTTTTTCAATGCAATATTTTCTCGATATACTTTAGATCTGTCCCTTTTTACTTTCTTTCTTCCTCTTTTTGATGCTTCGCTTACTGTAGGGGAATCGCACGAATTTTCTCGATCAATATTATTATTTTCATTCTGTACAGCATCGTCTTGCTCATTTTGGACAACATCAAAGTGCACATTATCCTCTTGTAATTGTGGAGAGCTAGGTGGGGTTAGTCCAAGAACTCTATTGAGATTTCGCCCTCGGTCTCTTTGATTCTTTTTTCTTAATCTCCAAATCACTCTCGCGTTATATTTCTCTTTCGGGTTTAAATCTTTAATTAGTCTTTTTTTTGCGTGATAATTTTCTCTTTTCTTTTTTTTGTATTCATTATATTTATCTTGATTTTGCTTTAATCTTTCTTTATATCGTCTTTGCTTTTCTGCGTTTGTTAGAGCCATTTTTCAGATATCTAAAAACAAAATAAGCTATGTAAGCACAAAAACCCATTACTGTACCTAGCAAAAACAAAACGTTGTTCACTCCCTATAATATGTAGTGAGTTAATTATATATTTCAACCGTTTAATCTACATGCAAAACGGTTATGTCTCTTGGGTAACCAAAAAAGTCTCTTGGGTAACCACCAGAGTGACCCAAGTGACGGGTTAGCCAGAGGACATTTTACATCAAAACCTGTTTTTATTAAGAAAAACATTAAATAAAAATAAAAAATCACTCCCCGTTGACTTTTTATATCATAATGCAATATAAATAGAAAATAAAATCCATTAAAAAGTAAAAACTTACGAAGTTTTGCGTGGTTTCCCAGCAGACTAACAATAAAGCCACGTTGCTCGTTCTCCGGCCGCAATCGAAATGGCAGAGCAAATCAAAATTTAATGTTACTTCAACCTCGATCGTATGATACTTAACCTTGTTCCTGATTGGTTTAACGTACTAATAGCGCTATCTCACTCACACTCACATACAAAAGACCCGGTAACCCAGTGGACGGTGGATGTACTTGATTCGACAGGGACACTTTCGCGCGGGAAGATTTTTTTAATTTATGGCAAATATAACATGATTGTATCTTTGTTGTTTTTTGGAATACGTGCTCGTTTATATTTTGATACTTAATATTATATAAAACGATGGGCTGTAGTGTATTTTTTTTAAACCACAACGATATGATTCTGAGGGTAGGGGTAAGGGGACACCTATGATTTGTATGGAAATGTATACTTACTTCCCCTGGGTAACCAATTAATGTTGTTTAAATGTATGTAAACTTAACTTAATAAATATTTTAGTATTATGGATTTACCCTGTAGTTAACAAAACAAATTTAAAATTATCAAATTATTAAAAAGTTTTCGAATAAAGACATTAAGTTAACTCGGGACATGTGTTAGACAGAAAAAAGTTGATTGACCCTTAAAATATACCTAATTTTGGCACCTTTAATTCAAGATGGCGGCTAACGCCTGGATCCTTCAAGGTCGAGAACTTGGATTTTTATTAACCTGCCATACCAAAACAATATTGTGTCAAAACATTTTCTACGCCACCTTTTGCAATGCAAAGGCCTTAGCATTTCCCCACAGACTGAGCTAAGTTAAAACTCTGCAGCTTTGAGTCTGATTCATTCTCAACTTGACTGTTTTTCAAATGTTTTTGCATCAATTTAACCCTGGACCCGTCGCGTGGGGTCTTTGAAAGCCCGAGGTTTAGATAAACAAGATTTTTGGTATATTAAAACAATTCCATAAGTCCGATTTTTTTTCTACCTTCCTAAATATGATTTATGAAGGCACGGATGACATAACATGTCAGTTTGCACTCAGCGCTAGTTCACAGCAGACGTGTTTTCATATTTTATGTGATTGTTTTTGTTTGATTTCTTTTTTCAACCTATTTATATGTAACAAATTAGATCCTACCCTACAATCTAAAAATAACTGTGCACTCAACTTTTCAGAAAGCTGGTAAGGTACTGATTTTTAAATAAAAATATAAGGCAAAAATTCTTTAAATCACTGAAATAAAAGGTCTTGAATGTAACAATTTAAAATGTTTATGTGATTTTACTGAAAATCAACATGAATTACTCGAAAAAATATAGATGACACTTGGCATACAAATTATTAAAATGACTACACGATTTCATGAGCTTTCTAAAAAGGTACAAATTTTATAAATTTTCTCAAGGGCTTGCAAGATAATCAGCATAGATCAGTACACAGTGTAAATTTGAGTTTGGTAAGTTACTGGGTGTTCTAGAAAAAATGTTTTCTAGAATAAAATTAACCAAAAATGTTGTATGCAGAATTTTTTTGTTGTACACTTGGCAGCACATCAGCCTATGAATGTTGACTATATCTCGCCTTCTATCTACTTATCTAGATATCTATATAGATAGATAGATAGATATCTCGCCTTACCAGGCTCATAATGGTGCCAAATTTCATAATGCCAATGGGTAACCTGATGTGGGTTATATAGAGACCCTACTTTGGATAGTAATCAAAAATGAGTTAAATATTTTAACACAACTCAGGGTACTTAGGCAAAGCACAATATTATAGTAAATATGTTTAAGTACCTACTTACACATCAGTAATACAGGTACTTAACTACTTAAGCGGAACACAAACTGACACTTTCAAACTAAAGGAAAAAATTATGAGACCAGGACCATATTTTGAATCCATTTAAACTTATCTAGTATAAACATTTATAGTTATAAATAGAATGAAGTAAGCAACACTAAATATGTACATATATTGTATCTGGGGATCAGATGGGTTTGGAAACACCACATACCACCAGGCAAATAATATATACAACTAATGTATTCATATTCAAGTCCAAAACTTATTGACACAGAAATACTATGTCCCTAGTACTCACAGATTGATTTATGCATACTGACCAAAATGATTTCGTTAAAAGTCCAATTAGTGTAAATGATTTACAAGTAATGGCTATAGGGTAATAAAATTGTCCAGTAACTGAAAGTCATTACGTTGATCAGCCATATGACCATATGATCAGCTCTATGTTGACAACGCACCTGTCGCTAAGAAAACCATAAAAGTATAAATACTTACGGGCAACACTTTGACGTATTATGCTTGTTGAGAAAATTGTCCATTCCACTTTGCGAAGCATGGAAACTTCACGAAAAAGTTATAAGTACGCAAGTCTCTCGATACACACTTTTCAACCTAAAGTGGCTGTTTCATAGAGCAAATTCGGCGCCCGTAAAATACTCAACAATTTAAAAACTACAATTACTATTTTAAACACACAAACCGTATTTATAACAAGTTTTTTGTATAAAATCACAGCATAAAATATTTGTGTATTGGGACAAATTTACTCACTGACAAGAAATGTCAAAGTTGTCAAAGTCATTTCTGTTGTTTTGTAATCAGGGAAAGGCAAAAGAATCTATAACCATACAGCCAGACTTTTAATAAATTCCAAAACATATTCTTCAGTATTCAGCCGTTCTATGCAATTGAATGTCGTGTCGGGGTGATTAAAAATTTTAAATTTAAGAGTTTCATGTGAATGCCCTGTGTTTTGTGCAACCAAATAGGTAGGTGTTTTTTATGGTCTCCAATCATTATGACTTGCAAGTTCATAACAAAAAAAGAATTAAGCAAGAACGAGTTAGGACAAGACTAATCTAATCTCTTGGTGATCGTTACGACTTCAGGTGAATTAAGATCTAAAAAAAGGTATGACTTCCGAAATTAAGTATGACTTATGAATTTTAAGCGAGTCAAAGGATACCCATAATCAATATTACATAAAGTACCTAGGTATTCTATTCTACCTCTTCAAAATTCGACGGCATGCGGCAAATGCTTAGGGGCCATATGTGACTTTAAATTAACGAAAATCAAGGACGTGACTCAAGCCACGAAACTGAACAACTTTCCCCACGGAATTTTTCGCCTCTCCATACAACTTGTGGGATCAGCCTTTGAAATCGTTATTTTTTTTGAGAATTTCATAAAGGTAGGCTCCTTGGAGAATTTTTTTCAGTTTCATGGGCAGGATCACCCCTTAAAGTTTCTTTAAGAAAAAAGTCATCCCATACACAGGGTGTTATATTATTGAGTGGGGTGTCGCGGGATAACTTTTTTTAAATAAGGGTTTGTTAAAAACTATTTTTCTTAGACTCAACATCTAATCGTTGGTTTTAGAAATGTAAAAGTAGTAGGTACTAGTTTAAATGCATAACAAAGTTGGAAGGAAAACGATCACAGCTAAGTTGGTTTATAGTACTGCGCGTAGACTGTTAAGCTACTGATCGGTTGGTTTGGTTAATCACGTGTCCTGTTCATTTTACGTTACTTACGCAAAATGTTGCATTTTGAACATCCTCATTCCCTTGTGGCACAAAAAGTTAGTTTTTTTTATCTAGCCTTCAGAAAGATGGAATTGCCGATTATGATTAACCATACATACATACGCTTACACCTGTTATCCTATAGGGGTAGGCAGAGCACCAGTGGTTCAGCAGCGATATTTTTGAATCACTCGTCTCATTTCGAGCGATATCTTTCGTTGATTTGCGTCGATGCTATTGATTTTTGAATTTTTTTACTACTAAATCCCAAGAGTGTTAAGACCCTTTCGCTGAAGTGCAGTGATCAAAAAGATCAGAAATCAAAAGAATCCGAGCAAATGAAAAAAGATATCGCTCGAAACGAGGCGAGTGATTCAAAAATAGAGCCCCAGAACCACTTTATGCCATATTTGACATGAATTTACTACCTTGTTTCGAATGTCGTTCAGTCGACGGCCAGTTCACCGAAGCCATTGACTCGAACGTCCGTTTCATCGAAAAGCCACAGCATCGATGTACCACAGATTCGATAAGCTATTTGTTCTATTGTTTATTTCACCGAAAAGCCATTGAAACGATAGTCCTATGCCTCGAATGTCTATTTAAGTTTATCAGATGAGACACGATGTATGAGAGAGGTTGTCAGCCTTACGCCCATGATACAGTACAACCCTCGCGTCCCTAATACCGACTTTTACCTGTATGCCTGGCTGGACAGAGTTGGCAGCTGTTGTAAAGGTCCTTTTTTAAAGTTTTTCTTAAATAACTCATAAACGGTGGCTCATAGAAAAATAATTTCTTTTACTTAAGTAATCTACATAAAATTCTCTACAAAAAGGTTCTTGACACTTTTTCGTTCGGATCAATATTTAATGAGATATGAAGGAAAGAAAAATAGTACGGTGAAATTAGGTTTTGACCTAGAAGTTGATAATTATTACTGAGTTGTACATTTTTGGAATGTGTTCGGACACCTTCCAGAATGACACTTGGGTAAGTCCCTAAACCTCCCAGGTGGGATTACCGAGATATCCTGTAAAAACCGGCATTTCCAGGAGCGGGCCTAAATTCGTTATAAATAACGAAATTTTTCTTTCTTTCCATCGCATTTTTTACGGAAAAGACATCTAAAACTTCAGATTTACTTTCCAGTATCAAAAAACCTGGAAAAACCGGAATTTTCTCTGAAAAAGCTAGGATGGGCAGAATACGTACTTTCTGAATACGTTCACGTTAAATATCTTCAGTCCCTGGATTCCAGGATACCTGGAATTTTGCTGGAACGAGCCATAAATCGTCAAAAATTTTAGTATGGTGATTTTTTTTTTGCTATTTTGCCTTTCTTCGTGCGCGAGTCCGACTCGCACTTGGCCGGTTTTTTTCTTTTCTATTTCTTCTTCTTTTCAAATAGGTTGACCTACAAAGTACCTATACCTATAATAATACATTGTTACTTATTAAGGGGTGAAAATAACTTAGGTATTTAAGTCCCGAGATAGGGTTTGGCGACCGAGCGTAGCGATACCTAGACAATAGTTCGAGGGACTAAATAAGTCTTGTGCTTTTCATTACAAATACAAGGAAAATAACAACATCAATAAGCTGAACTCATTGCATTCATACCTACAAATCTCTGCAATCCAGAAGTATGAACAAAACTTTACAACTCGAAAAAACAAATGAAGATAGGAATGCCAATTCCCCGCCTATTATGTTTTTTTTTCTGTGGCTGGCCAGCTATTCAGCCATTATTTTTCATTTTCATCATTGAAAAAAATCATAATATTTTGTTACTTTAAAGAAATACCTAAAAGTATATTATTATAAAGTCATTAAAAAAAATATTCTTCAATGAATACTTCACTTTTGTTATTTCAATTTTACATCGCATTGCGCTGTAATAGAGTGGCTGTATAGGTTGTCGGAACATGTTTTTTTTATTCTTAATTTGACAGCGGTCAGTTGAAAGCGATTCTCCCTAGGCCTGAAAAGTATTACTTTCAAGTCCCATCCTTAGGCAACTTCAGACCTACTTTCAGAGTATGAGTAATGAAAAATCAGTTTATATTCACAATTACTAATGTGATAATCAAATTAAATTAGACGTGTAATAGTACATTGTTCATCAAGGGAGGAATCGGAATTTCTCCCGAGTACTACAGCTTTATACTACACCTGTGAGGAACATTTAAAGACTTGTATTGTTGAAAGTATTTAATAAAATGAAATTAAATTTATATCTATGTCGTGTTTTGTCAGCAAAGTACTTTTTAGCATGGAGTAAATTGACCACATGGTGCTTGGCTTATATACATATTGTAGATGTTTCGCAAAAATACGCTATTAAAACATTTTCTGAAAACGATAGAGCCTTGTTCTTCAATTTCCTAACCATAAACTGGTCATAAATTTGGTTGTATTTTTTCTGCAGATGCTTTTAAGTTTGGCAGCGTCATCTCAACATCACTTTCACTGCTAGAACTCGACATGTTCCTTTAATTGCAAAACAAACTCAAAACGACACAAACAATTTAAGAAAATTTCACAAATCTCACCAACATTTCTCGCTTCTTCTTTTTTTTATGAAGACAAAAGGATTTGAGGTCAGTGGCAAGGAGATTCCTTAACTCCTTGGGCAGTGGTGAGTGCGCACGCCATAGATTAGAAAACACGTGAGAAATGAAAATTCGTACATTTTTTCCTCCCGCTAAAACACGTTAGAAATGGATTTTCATACATTTTTCCTTCCGCTTATTTTGGTCGAGGAAAAGACGATTTGGACTTTTTTTTTCGGATTTTGGACGTTCTCTTCTCATTTTATGATGCGTAGATAAGCATGACGCACTGCATTAAATCGAAGAAAAAAAAAATTCTACGGTAATATTCAGGACATAAACTAGATAAGTAGTTTGCTGAAAACATGATTCAGCACTTTTGGTTCGATAGAAAAAGCTCACAAAGTCACCTCTAAATACCAATATTGTGTATCTTATAAGCTGTAAAAACGATAGTAAAATGCACACAGGAACTTGAATTTACTATCAAAATGTTCGTGATTGAACACTCTCGATAAGTAGTTAACGCATTTTTCGATTTAAGCTGTTACCTTTCCATAAATCTCATTTTTCTAACTTTCGAACATGTTTTTACCTACGCACGCACGCTTTCATAGTTCGTAAACTTCGTGTATCGATACTGTTCACACTGCCGGCCTAGGCCTGTTGAGAGACGGAGATGGCACTATTCCTATGTGTGCTGCCTTTATCGAGTGCTGTAGTCGCCTTTTGTTAATTAGTCTACAAATATAGTAATATTGATGGCACGCGTGCCCGTGGTTCGCCATCCCAGAGCTATACAAATGTTTGTTATCGTTTCACTCAAAAACTACCGAACGGATTATCATACGATTTTCACCAATGGAAGGAAAGATTCGAGAGGAAGATTTATGTGTATAGTTCATTCCCGAAATTCCCACGGGAACGAAGTCCCGGGTAGGAAGCTAGTATAATATAAAAGTGGCGAATTTAGAGAAAAATCAGACTACTTAGAACTAGGACGAAAGGACGAGGCATTAATTCTATTTTAGGGTTATTTATAATAATAATACGTTAATTTCTTCAAAACAGTGAGGAAAAAAGTCCTGGGCTCAGCGATTAATGCCAGATTGATTATCAGGCTGGCAACACTGATTTTCATGAGTCCATCACCACAGCTGGGCCACAATCGAAATTTTAATGTTTGACTATGCCAAGAATTTCTCAAAATTTGTCGTATACGATTGGCAAAGAAAACAGAATTTCTACTACGTAGAAAATTTCTCGTGAATTTCTCGAGACAAACGCCAAAATAAGAAAACTATCCGGTCTCGCGTTCAAAAGATATAAGACATTCGTTGGGGCCCAGCTGCAGTGACGCGTCACTACAGCTGAGCCACCTGGATCTCGATCTGAGTTTCTCGGTGTCCCGTTCTAGAGAAAAAAAAAATTCTTTTTTATCGTGAATAGTCTAGGAGCCAGATGCCCAAAGTGCGCACAGAACTGTTATTTTTAATATTTGGCGTGATTTTCTTTGGTCAGAGTATAACGTTACTAGTTTTACAGTATTTAGTGAGAGAAAAGTCAATAATTTCAATGTTAGTATCATTTTCATATTACTTAAATGATTAACTCGATCACTATTATATGTACAATATTTTGACATCGAGCTCTTAGACTACCCGAAGTAAAATGTACACTCGCGTACAACTGTCTTTCAAAGTACGAGTTATTTTTTATTTTTATGGCATGGATACTAGTCCTTTTAGTCAAGTTCAAGTTCAGTGGTTTATGTTAGACCACTTGATTCACTTTCAAACTTTTTAATGAGTTCTTTATGAAATATGGTAGGTACGACTTTCATGAGTGAAGTACAAAAATTACATTAAACCATAGATTAAAATAAAAACATAAAAAATGAAAGTTTGTATGATTTTATTTTAAAAAATGAATGAAAAAAAATGAAAATGTCAACATTGATAATTTTAGAGGGCGAGCAAGCCTTTCAAAATGAAGTTTCACCGTCCACCGAGAGGCGTGCCGCGTGAGTTTGTCGCGATCATGCTCCAGCTGCAGATCTGACTAATAAATGATGTTTTTCGGCTCAGACTAAAGAATTTAGGAGAGACGTAAACCTAGGAGAGACTAATTTGGTCAGGCAAACATCGAAATTCAATTTCATCAAATCGGGGTTTGACCAGTCAAACTTTAAATATGTATTGTGTACCTACTTTGTTTGTTATATTATATTAGTTGTATTTAATAAAACGTCATTTAAAAAAAATGTTTATTTTATAAATATTGCCTTAATTAAAATGAAAAAGTTGTATAGTAAAACGACATTTTTTAATTTTAATGTGTATTGTTTTAATATTGTCATGATTACAATTATGACAATGTCATAATTACAATTATGACAATATTATTCTCACATGGTGAGGCATTATGACATTTTAGAATTGTACATAATTAAACATATTACTTATTAGTACAGTACAGATCGACGTTTGACCGAGTCTGCAAGTCGCTTCTAGGATCGACTAGGCAAAGCCCGAAACAGATTATTTTACGTTTGACTGAAAAGTTAGGTAGAAATTTTTTGGTCAAACCCAGGATAAACCAGTCATTCCGGGATATGTTATTCTCGGAATGACTAACATAACTGACATTAAATACCGTTATGGGAACAGTAACATTTGGGCTTACAATATTGAATAAAATTATTATAGTTTAGATCTCACCATTGATTGTATTTATTATACCTACGCGATACTAAAGGAAGAAGACTTGTTGTAAACTATGACAGACGGCTCTGTTTGCTTTAGTGTATTTATTTATTATCATATTACTGGAATTAAATCTTCATTTCACTTTTGATCGCGACTGTACCTTTCTATGAAAATTAAATAAAGTCTTTTTCCTCTAGAACGGGACACCGAGAAACTCAGATTTTTCGATGATTATACTCGAGAAATTCTCGAGAAATTATCTACGAAAGCAGATTTCCCCTACGTCATCCCGTTTTCGAGATCCAGGTGGCTCAGCTGTAGTGACGCGTCACTGCAGCTGGGCCCCAACGAATGTCTTATATCTTTTGAACGCGAGACCGGATAGTTTTCTTATTTTGGCGTTTGTCTCGAGAAATTCACGAGAAATTTTCTATGTAGTCAGATCTCCGCTACATGGTTCCATCTTCGAGATACAGGTGTGGCTCAGCTGTAGTGACGTCACTGCAGCTGGGCCCCAAACAACCCCCGATAACTTTAAAACGCGGCCCCGAGAAATTCTGTTTTCTTTGCCAATCGTATACGACAAATTTTGAGAAATTCTTGGCATAGTCAAACATTAAAATTTCGATTGTGGCCCAGCTGTGGTGATGGACTCGATTTTCATCTGATTTACATTTTGATGCAGTCTCGTATAAAAATATAAAAGCACTTAATTTTTTTTCTTTAAAACAATAAAATGCGTTCCACGCCGCACGGCACGTGGAAGCCGTAGTAAGGTAGGAGACAATACAGCCCTCGACGAAATAGTCTAAGAACCGGCTGCAGAATCGTTGCGCTCATCGAGTTTCTGCTACAGTGGAAATTTGAAAAATTGTTCGCTGAGTGATAAAAGCATGAATTTTTTATCATGCTTAGGGAATACCTTAACGATTATTTTAAGATGTGGAGGCAAATTGTAATTTCGATGATGTTTTACTTCATTTTATGTATTTTAATGAATCCAATTTGGAGGGGTATTAGAAATTTACATATGAAAACACATCTACACATCACCTGCTTTCCAATGACATCTTAATCGTCAAAATCGGTTCATTAGATTTAATTAGGCAGGGGCTATTCCCAAAATAGAAATTTTATTAGCGTAGGTAGTGAATTTATCCATTCTCCATATTTTTTGGATAGAAGGATGAGCCCTGGCACACTTGTTCCTTAGGTGGACTAGTGTGGTAAACGCCAGGGAGTTTGCCTCTATCACCCGATTTTGGGGAAGGAGGGGGGGATGAACTTTTCATACACCGCGCGCACTAAGACTAGTCATAATTTCAAATTTCTAGCTACTAGGGCAAGTTTGGTATCGTTTTCTACTAAATAAAAGCTGCTCGGTTGATTTCTGAAACAAAAAAAGAGCATTTCCATACAAAAAAGTTGAATTACAGTCAAAATAAAAATAAAAACAGCAAAATTTTTGGTACTGACCATTAACTTTACTCCGTTTTATGTATTTTTATGAACAAATTGGATTTATAAAAATACATAAAACGGAGTAAAAAGTCATCGAAATTACAATTTGACCTCTAAAATGCGACAGGGGTCAAATCCAGCTTGCCTCCACATTTAAAATAATCACTACCTATGGTATCTAAGCATGATAAAAATTTCATGCTTTTATCACTCAGCGAACAATTTTAACAAAAACATTCAATTTGCCGCCGCACTAATTAGGAGAATATCTATTAGGTTAGGTACCTATCAAAATCTGGTCGCTAGTGTTTTTATAGCAGGTACATTATGTTACAAGTGTGCTAAGTTGGATATTACATTAGAGGCGAGGCTCAACGGAGCCGAGAATGTAATATCCAATGCGCACGGGTGTCATACGACGTTTTTCAACACATTTGCGAGGAAAGAAATAAATATAAACTTTCCTTTGATATTGGGCGTTTTCCCACTGGCCGGCACGGCGACGGCGACGGCGACAGTGACAGAGCTATACTAGGAAGCAAGTATCTCTGTCACTCTACTACCTACCGACTACCGATTTCTTGCTTCCTAGTATAGCTCTGTCACTGTCGCCGTCGCCGTCGCCGTCGCCGGTGCCGGCCAGTGGGGAAACGCCCATTGGCGGCAACAAACTAACACTTGCATTTTACGCATTGGAAAGTATTTCTGGCGGTGTACCCACGTAGGTTCCGTGTTCTGCACTTGAAGAAGGCATTTTTTGTATTTTATTACTGACAATAATCACAATCGGATGAAAAAAAAATGCCGTTTGTGAAAACCAAGTGAAAACATCTGAAAAGAGGCGCGATTATTTTTTTCTTTTTTCGCTCCCAAAATGAGATTCACATTGACAAGAATGCCGTACAGCCAAATAATAAAAAATACTGAACTATATATTTTCATCATTTTAGCATAAATAAATGATAATCTTCTGTTAAATTTAAGTAATTTAGTGAAATTATATTATTATTTACAAATAGTTTAATAAGTATTTACACTTAATTTTAAATAAAAAATAAGATTGATCTCTTTGCTGAAATTTAGAAAAAAAACCCATTACGTACTAGTGTTTTATTTTATTATGCATGGGCTGGGTAAAACATATCATTATGAACCTTAAAACAATGACTTAAGACCTACTTTATGAGCAAATGTGTTGAAAATTAAATTATTGTTAATTGATTTTTTGGGGTCCCTTATTTCGGCACTGCACAGGTGTCAGATCTTGATTTCAACTAGACAGAAAATCAGTCGTCAATTGTTCAAAATCAGTCGGCAAAGGAGACAATTGGTCCCGTTAATGAGCTATAAAGATTCTTTTTGTGGCAGTGCCGAAATAAGCTTATTTCGGCACTCCACAAAAAAAAACTGCATCACCCAGCGAAGATCTGATTTCACCCAGAATCAGTCGAAAATTGGTCGAAATCAAATATTAAGTATCAGATTTGCTCGACCTTCCGTTAAAAAGTTATAAGCATTTTCTATGGGCAGTGCCGAAATACTACACCACTAAGCGAAGATCTGATTTCATCCAGATGTTGCCTTGAATTAGTCGAAATTAGTCATAAAAAATCACAATTATTCGATGCGTAATTAAAAAGTTACACGCATTTTAATAATTACACAGTAGTCCGAGAGCCTGCTACAAAATATTATTTAATGTCAATAATCAATTACTTTTCTTTCTTAACTTTTTTCCATAAGAAAAGCAAAGGGATCTAAACCCACATGTCTTCTGTATTTGTTATTAGTCCGCTTTTATTGGCTCGATGTGTATGTGTGTGTGTAGGTATGTATATTATGGAATCTTTCAACGCAATTTTCACCCTTTTCTCTCGATTTGAAAATTTGCACGTAGTAAGGACCGGTGACAACATACATAATACACAAAATCACGCTCGCAAATCTGAACGAGTGAGTAGTTTTAGCGGCACCCAGCCCCGTAATTTTTACCCGATTGATTTTTTTGCACTCGTATTTAGTAGAGTCATTAAGCAGATTTACATTTTTCTACTGGATTAAAGCAAGCCACTTGGTATGATTGTTCCTTAGGTTAAAATAAGCCGATAAAGATCGGTAGCCCTCGAAAATATCCCCTCTGAACCGGGAGGGGGAGGGTCAAAGAGGTGCTCCGCCCGGCGTTACTTCAAAAAATATTACCACTCATTTGTAGCTACCAGGTTGAGTTTGGTATGGTTTTCGTATAAATCAATAACGAGGAATTCATTTCTGGTATTTATTTTACACATAAGTGCAATGGTTTTTTAAATAATCGCAAAAATATAAAATTCTAATCACAAAAAAAAAACCTTTCGCCGCCTATATTTTTTTATTTAAGAGACATATAAGTGTTAAAAAAATATCCAAATGTAGCCTGTTTAATGAAAATTTATAAAAATATAACTTAAGTAGGGGTTTTCATATAGAATGATGACACGAAAAAATGTAGAATCCGACGCGGCGGACGGATTATTTGAAAGAAGGAAACTTTTTATATTTGAATCATATAATAATTTTATGATCTGGCCCTTTTTATGATACCGAAGCGTTTATTTGCTTTTTAATATATTTTTTAATTTTGATATTTTGTGTTTTTTTAATTTTTTTTCAGTGGGTAAAAAATACGATTTTTAAAGATTTCCACGCAAAATCAAAACTATTGAAGCTGTTAGTTTAAAATTTTGCATAGATGATCTTCAGATATTTTGGAAACTTACCTAAACGAGGTGACACAGAGTTCCCACGGGAAAGAATTATAGGGCGTCCATTTAATTGATATGTACATTTGGTGTTTCAGTCGCAGCCCTCTATCTTTCAAACTATTATAGACAGCGTGTCCAAATTTTCAGGAAATACGTATTTTGATAGTAACTATCGTAAAATATGATAAATAAAATTAAAAACCTAAACTAAAGTGGGGTTCCCATACGACAAACGTCCAAAATATCGTATTTTCGAAAAAATAATTGTTACTGATCTATTTCAAAAACCATACAATGTATATCCTTCAAAATTAGTACACATTGAAAACATACCTTACATTAATTAAAAAATATACTTATTAAAACTGGCCAGCTATGAGCCAAACTCAAGCAATAAAATTTTAAAGTCAATGTAAATAAAAACAGTTTTTTTCACGGTTTTTGGTTATTTACTATGGAATTGGCGTTTATAGTATGATGTGAGGCAACAATGTTTAATAAAACGAAGACACATACATCAAAGGCACGGATATTAAAGTTTCCGAGTCATAATATAAATAATAACAGTAATTCCATCAAAAATAACCAGGTAAATGTTACAAATACAGTTCGAGTGAGAGTTTGTTTAAATATATTTAGCTTGAGTCCGATTCACTCTTGACTGTTATTCATATATTTTTTAACTAATGTAAAGTTTGTTTTAAATGTAAACGAAGTTTAAGGTGTATGTGTTACAGTTAAAACTAGTTAGTAGTTAGAACGCGTTTTTCCTAGTTAGAACTAGTTTTTACTTGGTGCCTTTGTTAAAACTAGAAATAATCAGTTAAAACTAGAATTTACCACTGACATATTTGATTTTCAGATAAAACTAGTTGTCACATCGAGCTATAGTTAAAACTAGCTATAGTTAATACTTCCCCCCCGCGGAGATTATATCGGGGCAGAAACTGTAGGTTAGGTTTGTTAGTAGCCTAGCCTAACCAATCCGTTAAGGGTTGGTTAGGTTAGGTTAGGTTAGAACTGCGACCCTCAACGCACGAGCCGAGCGAGCGAAGCGAGCGTGCCGCGGCAGCGGCCGGCGAAGTGCCAGAAAAAACTTTGGTTGCGTTAAACGGTTACATCGTTTTTGAAATAGAGCAGTAACAAAAGTGTAAAGGAAATGCGAAATTTTGGACGTTTGTCTTATGGGAACTCCATTGTGATTTCAGTTTTTAATGTTATTTATTATATTTTACGACAGTTACTATCAAAATACGTATTTCCTGAAAATTTGGACATACTGTCTATAATAGTTTGAAAGATAGAAGACTGCGACTGAAACACCAAACGTACATATCAATTAGCGGACGCTCTACAATTCGTTCCCATGGGAACTCCGTATAACCTCATTTAGGTAAGTTTTCACAATATCTGAACATAATTTATGCAAAATTTCAAACTTACAGCATCAATAGTTTTGATTTTGTATGGATTTCTTTGAAAATCAGATTTTTTTACCTACCGAAAAAAATCTTCTTTTGGATTGGGAATTCCATACCAGATAAAATCAGATCAGCAAAATTTGAGGGTTAAAGTTTTTTATTTATACCTCAAACAATGTAATAAAAAATGTTTTACGAAAACCCTTTCAGTAAAACCGGGTTCCGAGGCTTTGACATTTTTTGGTCTTACGGCACTCCACTACTGGTCTTTGACATTGGAAAAACCCAAAAAAATAAAATTAATAAATAGATTATAAAGCAAGTAAACGCTTCGATATCATAAAAAGGACCAGATTATAAAATTATTATATGATTCAAATAAAAAAAGGTTATTTCTCTCAAATAATCCGTCCGCCGCGTCGGATCCTAATTTTTTTTGTGTCATAATTCTATATGAAAACCCCTACTTAAGTTATATTTTTATAAATTTACATTAAACAGGCTACATTTGGATATTTTTTTAACACTTACATGTCTCTTAAATAAATAAAATATAGGCTGCGAAAGGTTTATTTTTGGGATTACAATTTTATATTTTGGCGATTATTTAAAAAACCATTGCACATATGTGTAAAATAAATGCCAGAAATGAATTCCTCGTTATTGATTCATACGAAAACCATACCAAACTCAACCTGGTAGCTACAAATGAGTGGTAATATTTTTTGAAGTAACGCCGGGCGGAGCACCTCTTTGACCCTCCCCCTCCCGGTTCAGAGGGGATATTTTCGAGGGCTACCGATCTTTATTGGCTTATTTTAACCTAAGGAACAATCATACCAAGTGGTTTGCTTTAATCCAATTTCCGAAAGTCAACTCATTTTTTCCCGCTTACTGACTCTATTAAGGACTGATGACTAACTATTGCGTATCCTGATTACTATAACTATTCAGTTTTAGGACTATATCAGGAAATATTGAGGTTTAAAAATATCAATTTAAAAAACAAGTCAAAACTAAAAAGAATTCTTTATATTTTATATAAAAATTCTTATATAAAATATAAACAATTCTTTTTAGTTCTTTTTTTTTTTAAATCGATGCTGGGTCAAAAATTTCGAAAAAGTCATTAAATGTGTAGATAAGTCATAACTTCTAAACTACAAAAAATCGTGGAACATACATGAGCGTGATCTGAATGACCCCTGGCACGGGGCATCCAAATTTTTCTTTTGGACGTGTCACCTGCTTAGCCACCCTGTATAATAGGTCTTTATCTACTAGGTTAAGGAATTGTGACTCATTTTGATACCAGGAGAGCGCCCTGGGCCAAGATTCTGTAACTTCAGTTGTGTGTCGATGGAATGGTCGCCATTTTATCCGTTCAGGTGGCGAAATTGAGAACTATCCAAAATTCATACTTCTAATGACGGCTGCTTTGACTGGTGGCGCCACCGCCAACTGAATTTTCAGTTGCTAGTTTCGGTTGGTGGTGGCGGCGAGGTGATTGTCAGCAAGTAGGTATTTGAAAATGAAATACTTATCAATTTCGCCACCTGAACAGATAAAATGGCCTCCATTCCATCGACTCACAATTAAAGTTACAGAATCGGAGCCTTGTTTCCATGGGAGTTCTGAAAGGTCCCTATTCTTTGTCTATACAAACTCCGGTTACAGATTATTTTTTCAAAATTTCAGTTCCCCATGATTACAGTAAGTACCTATGAGCAAAATGAGGTAATTTCACTCATCCGACTGAAGATTTCACCCGACATATTAAATATTAAAAAAAAAAGTTCTGGCGTTGTTAGTCCTTGAGCAACTGAGTTTCATCTGGTATGCAGACGTGTTTTTAATCTAGATCACTTAATCAATCACTTAATCTAGATTTATTCACATTAAAAACACAAAAATATGGCATTGTTTCATTTGACAGCTGTGGTACTCACGAAGGAAGAAACGAATAAAATAAAATGAAATGAAACCATTCTTATTGTTAAATTTAATCTATGAAACTATGACTAAATTAACAGTAAAAAGTAAGAACTAGATTAACCTAAGCATAAGGAGCCAAAATCAGCATTGTGCTGTACAAAAATCTGTACAGCAAAACCGAGCACGCTGTCCAAAAAGAGATGAGTGAACTATGTGTATGGTAAAAATGGCGTTCATTTTGTTTTTTGTAATTTTTTTAAAACGCATGTCGGCCATCTTGGATTTCAAATGGATGTCATTTCTGGAATAAGCACCCCCGAGAACTTATCAAACGACACCCATGGCGGATTTTATAACTTATTATGTAGCCTATGTTACTTAGGAATAATGTAGCATTCTACTGGTGAAAGAATTTTTCAAATCAGTCCAATAGTTTCGGAGCCCATTCAATGCAAACAAACCTTAAACAAACAAACTATCAAATCTTCCGTCTTTATAATAGTATAGTATAGAACACGCGTACAGTGCAGGTAAATCTACAGAATCAGCTCTTCACTCGGTAGTCACGAGGATAGAAGAAGCTATTCAAAACAAAGGCATTTGTCTAGGGACCTTTATCGATATTGAAGGTGCCTTTGACAAAACAAACTACACCAGTATCAAAACAGCGCTCTCCAGACATGGAGTAAGTAATGTTCTAATTAACTGGATCAATAACATGCTGCGAAACAGAGTCGTCCGTTTTGCCGGCGGCTCCCGCATGGCGACGATAGTAAAAGGCTGTCCACAAGGGGGGGTACTATCGCCCCTTCTATGGAACATCGTCATCAACAGCCTCATCTCGCAGTTAAACAGGTATCATTACCACACTATAGGCTATGCCGATGATCTCACCATCTTGATCTCAGGCAAGCAAGCAAGTACGGATTGTGAGGTAACCAGATCAGCTCTCAAGATTGTCGAACAATGGTGCAGGGAGTTCGAGCTATCGGTGAACCCAACCAAAACGGAGGTAGTAATGTTCACTAACAAACGCATGCTAGGAAACTACAATCTCCCACGACTATTTAACACTCAACTCCAACTCTCCACTGAGGTCAAATATCTAGGTATAGTCCTGGACAGTAAGTTGAGTTGGAATGCACACCTTGAGTCAAAACTGACTAAGGCAAGTATCATGTTCTGGCAATGTCGCAGAATGATAGGGAAAAAATGGGACCTTTCCCCCAAAATCATTCGGTGGCTATATACAGCAGTGATTCGACCAACGGTCTGCTACGGCGCTGTGGTGTGGTGGCCGCGCACTAATCTATCCACGGTACAGACCAAATTACAAAGCTTTCAAAGACAAGCCTGTCTGGCCATGACTGGCAGCATGAGGACTACACCCAGCGCGGTTCTGGAGGTAATGCTTAACTTACCAGCCTTACACCTGTTTATTAGACAGGAAGCATGCATATTCGCGATACGTCTAAACACCCTAGGTCTCTGGGCGAAGAACAGCAGGGCCCCCAGTTATCCTGCGCACTGCTACCGAGGAGTTACCTATATTGGGTGCCATAAACGACAGGATACACAAAACGTATGTATTTGACAAAAAATACAAAATACAATTACATGATGACCATCGTGAAGGACTTAATCAGACTGATTTAAGAATCTTTACGGATGGATCAAAGACAAACACAGGTACTGGCTCCGGGGTATTCTCAGAGGACCTGAATATTAACATCTCCCGTCCACTCGGTGAGTATAATACTGTCTTCCAGGCTGAATGCATGGGCATAATCCTGGCTATGGAGGCTATCAAAGACAGGAAGATAGCCGAACAGTCAATTAGGATACTATCAGACAGTCGAGCTGTACTCATGGCTCTAGACAGCAATACAATGAACTCAGGACTCATATACAACTGCTACTGTGCTATAATGAAGGTATGTAGCAACAGCAACAATATCACTCTACAATGGATCAAAGGACACAGTGGATCCAGAGGTAATGACGCAGCACACGAACTTGCTAAAAGGGGGTCCGACGCCGGAGCTATTGGTCCGGAACCGATAGTACCGGTGCCTTTTAACGGGCTTCGATCTCTGCTAAGACTGCAAACCAAGGTACAAGGTAACGACAATTGGTGGAACCAGAAGGGATGCCGACAATCAAAGGAAGCCTTACCTGCAATCAATACACGTCTCTCCCGCAAGCTCTTCGAGCTAAAGAAGACTCAACTTCGAGCGATTACGAGCGTAATAACAGGGCATGGTATGTTCAACAAACACCTATACACTCTAGGTATCACCGACAGTCCTTTATGCAGAGCATGCATAGAGGAGGAAGAGACGGCCGCCCACGTCGTGTTGAACTGCAAGGAGGTGGCCAACTACCGGGCCAAACACCTGGGCACACCCGGGTCCCTCCCGGAGGTTGTGGAGGATCCTAAGGGACTTCTGCAATTTCTGGAGGAGCTAGGGTGGCTAGACTGACAGCCATCCTAATAAACAAAAGTCACGCAAAATAGGCGCATGTTGACGTCGAGTTACGGAAACCAGCCCGTCTTACAATTACAATTAGTATAGTATAGATATATCAATTTAAGCTATTTTTTCTATTTATTACGATATATGTATTTATTACGATACCTAGGTAAGTATAAGGGACAAGGATAACGCATTTATAAAAGAAATAAATACGTAACTAACATACACAAGTTATTCATTTGGCATTTTTATTGGCCTGAAATATTAATAATGTTTGTAGATATTCATGTACTTACATCATAGTGAAGTTAGATCTTTTACATAATTTTATCGTCTACTTTTTGGTGTTCTAATAATGATTTCTTTACCTGTTTTTAAAGGAATGTAGTTCTTAAAAGAATAAAGATGTGAACTATGCATATTACCTCTAACACTTGCCCGGGTTTACACTAAAATGTTTGAATTAAAGGGCTAAGAAGATTTTTGTTTGAAGACTGGCTCATCTATTGTCCGCCAGTGACTTTTATTTAATGTCGACCATTCATGAAGGACATTGACAGTCTTTTTATGGAACATGGACCTAGTGCTGCCCAGAATGAACATAAAGTGCATTTTCTTCCTCAGGCCAGCACTAATCTGGAACCCGAAGTTCTCCAAGATCTATCCGAGGAGTCAAGAGAAAAAAAAGTGTTTTATAGGGAATTATTTATTTGCGAGAAATGAAGTGAATGGTAATAAATGGACACAACCTACTATTAAATAATTATTTTGAGTGTTATTATAAGTGTATTAATTGTAGTTGTGTGTATTAATGTTATTATTATTTTCCATCAGTAATTAGTTAATTACACTTAATCACATATGGCGCTCTGCCTACCCCGACAGGGATTATAGGGGTGAGTGTATGGATGAATGGAAATAATTCTACTGATACAATTAGACTCTACTACAAATTATTCTATTCTGTTCTACAATAATATCGTATTCTAATCATTTAACATAAAAAATAAAAAAATGATTGATGATAATAATGATAACATTATAACATAAAAAATACAATTAATACACTTATAATAGAAAATAATTGTTTAATAGTTAGTTGTGTCCATTTGTACCATTCACTTCATTCCTCGCAAATAAATAATTCACTGCAAATAATTTTTTTTTTCTTGACTCCTCGGACAAATGGAGCGCTTCGGTTTACAGGTTAGTGTTGGCCTGAGGAACAAAATGCACTATGTTCTGGGCAGTATTTGGTCCAGACCGTCAATGTCCTTTGCATCAATCAATAGTTAAAACAAATATTATTCGATCATCGTTGGTACGCTTTCGAGATATGAGCTATCAAAGTTGCACCAGTGGCGCCAACAGGAGCAGAGACGTACTCATAAGGACCAATGAAAATATCGTATGGAATTTCTGTTTGTATCTACTGTTTTATGGTGAAGTTTAAATTAAGCGATAAAGTTTCCAAGCAAATAAGGAAAACATCATTAAAATATCTTTGTAATAAACGTGTAATATGACATTGACAAGTTTAAATATGGTTACTATCATCATGGTAAGGTTAAACAATAAAAAAAAGTTGCAAATAATATCTGGATCTAAAAACGAAAATATAATTTTTATTTTTTTATTATAATGTTTTAGTTTTAAATCATAACTTTGACAGCATATGTCTCGAAAACGTGTAAAGGAAGTTTTCATTTAATTTTGTACAGTTATGCTAAAACAGCCCCGGATCTATGTTTTCTTTCGAACCGGGGCAAAAACTTTATAGTAGCGCCCCCTCCCTTCAGAGTTTGAGAAAAACTGTTAAAATTGACAAATGAGTAGCATTTTTTGTGACCATTTGTGAAAATAATAATCCTTTAATAAATTTAAACTTTGAATTATCTCTTATAGAACGGGACCCAAGGAGAATGACTTCATTTCCGTGGGACTTACCTCCGCCATACGAACTACTGGTATGTACTTATTCGGCATATGTTCCTGAACACAAAAAGTGCGGTAGTCACTTTCTGAGGGTATGGAGGGGGTAGCTATGACGTAACAAAGATGGCGGCCAGGCCTATTTTATTTACGCTATATTTAGATAACTACTGGGCAGATTTACTTAAGTAGGGTCTCAAATGAAAGATAATTTAATATACATTGTTTTATTCTAAAGATGCATTAGTGTAAACCTAGTAACAAAATAAATATTTTCAAAAAACGACATTTTGTAAAATTAAACTTTTTTTACTGTGTGAAAAGAACAGAAACGTTAGGATTACGGTAATTTAGCTTATTATAAAAAAATTGCTACACTTATCAGCATTCTAATGAAACTAAAAACGTTTAAATCGAGCTATAAACAACAGAACTGCAGTCGTCTAAGTGAGCGTGGGTAGCGCCGAACTGACTACGGTACTTAGATTTTGGTACGAATAATCTTGAAAATAACGTGACAAAACGGCAAAATGAAAAAGTATTACGAACAAGCATCATTCAAAATGAAAAAGTATTATGAACAAGCATCATTTTTTTTAACAGGCATCATTTTTTTTATCAAAAAATTTTTCTTAATTTTTTTACGAACTATTTTTAAAAATTCTCGTAACAAAAATAACGCTTCGTATCATATCGAAATAAAACTCTTCATACTTGCACGTACTTGCGTTATATTTCAAAACAAAGGACTCAATGGTACTGGTCTGTACTGATGGACATGAGAGTGTAAACGTACGCACTCGAGACAGAGGCAGGTCGCTGACGTGCGAGAGTGTACAGCCGCCGTTATATTTTTTACATCGGCAACACTGAGATTCATTCCGAGGAATCCCTGCACCGTGCTGCGCCGTGAACTTTGGCACTTTTCGCTTCATTCATTTGAAATCATTTGGTCAGGCCTATGACACTGTTAGTACCAATAACTGCAAAATGGCGCTGCTATCGCCTTTTAAAAGTAAAAAAATAGTTGATGTTTGATATGGGTTCCTTTAAAAAAAGTTCTTTAGCTTCATAAGGAGCCCTAAATTTTGCTAGTTTAAAAGCATTAATAAAGCTTTTTTATTTGAATATTTGACCCATTTCAATAAATCATACATGAGTTGAAACAGACTCTTGAGTAGCTGTTGCCTTTATGTTGTTGCTACGTAACAGCTACTAGGTTGGGGCCCTCTAAGTTTAATTTTTTGTCTGTTCTTGGAGGATGATTGCACTTTAAAAAGACAGATAAAAATTCAAATGTAATCTAAATAAAAATGCAAAGCATCTCCTTTTCAGATAACTAGATAATGTAATATGAAATGCTATGGTTAAAGTTACATTACACGAATCAAATGTTTTTGGCCCTGATTGATTTTTTAGATACATAGTTTCATTAAATAATAAATATACGTACCAGCCCTTCCAGTCACCAAAGTCATTTCTGGGGTATCATCCTCATTTTGCTCTCGAAAATAATTATAAATAAACAAATAAATAAACGCTACACACTCAAAGGCCCACACTAAGGTTTTCCCTTGTGTCGTGGGTCCCTTAAAACACACATAAAGAAAAATACAAACACCCATGACCCGAGAACAAACAAATAAATCTTTGACATGCTGCTGGGTAGTAATAACTTACATTACTTAAATACTTAAAAGCAGTAGGTACAGTTTTAAAGTACAGTGTGTAATAAATATGCCTATTGGGTTTCTTCATGGGACAGACTGTCAGCTGACTCACCCTGCACTAGGAATAAATCTGTATTGAAGTGGTGAGACATCTAGTCAGTTCACGAAAGGCAAGGTTATGGTACTTATAGTTGAGTTGTTGTACAACTAAATAGGTACTTCGCTAAAGGCTTAACCAATTTCCAGAACTAGTAAATAAAAGTGAATAGATAGATTCTCAAATATAAACCCATATGTGTTGCCACAATTCCGTCAATACCATGTAGTGCAGAACACTTCACTTTATAATAAATGGCAATCAGCCATTTTGTGAAAAAATTGTGAATAAGAACTTTTTTGAGTGACACCCAGGTGACACCTTTAACACTCTCATGTTTTCAAAATGGTTCAATGATAATCAATGGAAAAGTAAAAGAAAAAATAAAAATTTTCAATGACTATCAACGTCTGACCTTTTTGGCGGGAGCTGTCAGGCAATTTGAAAGACTACTATAATTATTGAATTGTTATCTTTTTTGGTGACCCCAGTGTCATTAGTTCATCACACGGTTACACATTACTCTCTCTGCTCTTTGTAGCTGACCCACGTGATGGAAAGTTTTGAATTTGAAAATTAAAATAATAGATATAGTGTGTCCAATTAAGAATAATACGTAACAGATTTTATGGACTTACCTACTTTACTCAGTGGTTCACCCAGAGCAATTCCGTTTTCAGTGAAGAGACATGTGTAAGAAAAGCGAATTCTCTTGCCTTCTTCATCGAATTGCGTTTTGTCAAAATGTTTTTGACAAACGCATTGTTTCAACAATTGTTCTTCAGAGAGTTCAAGGAGTATAGGATTTGTTGGCGCGAGAAAAGACATCCACAAACTTCTTAGATAACTGTTTCTCGGGAAACAAAAAAACCGTAGCGTTTCACCTGTTGCAGCGCAACTACCAACACGACACTTAAGCGTTTCCATGTTAAAGCAGGTTGCAAAAATAACCTAAGATGAAAAAATCGTCGACGGAGGAGGATTTGTTACAAGAATCTCAACTTCAAACTCAACATAAAATACACAAGCACTCAACTCGAGCTCGCAAGGGTTCATAGAATTACTCTTGAACGATAAAATTGTATATAAAAATCACTGTTCGCCGACCATCGGCTGAAAGAAAAAATCTTCAGCCGATACCTTGTTGTGCTGAAAGCTAAATTCGCCGAAAGGACGTTCTAAATAAAAATTTTTTGCCGATGACACGATTTGCAGATAAGCCGGTTCACTGAAAGCTCGACTGAGCGAATTAGCTATTTATCGATAGAAAGAATTGCAGAAAGCACTGTTCATATTTTCATTTACTAATACTTACTAAGCCATTTGTTGGAACATAAGGTTTAGTTTTTTTAGAATAAAAAGTAGCTTATTTATTAATCTAGAGCAGCATATTCCATCAAAATCAGTCCGTTAGTTTTAGGCATAGAATAAATAAGGTGTAATTCACATTTGTTTGTTTAGATTTATTATAAAGTAGTCATAAAAAAATAAATGTAATTTGCAAAACAAATGTATTTATTTTAGATATAAAATTACCTACAAAATAAATAACAAAATTTTATATGGAATCAAAGCTAAATGGTAATAATACGGGTTACACATGGCAAAAGATGCTTATGACAATCATAAAATAAAATAAATATAAATGCATTTTAGTCATTTCCGCGACGAAAACTGATAATAAGTACTGCATTTATTTAGCAATGCACTTCAGTAAACGCCTGTGCGAACCATGAGAGCAATCATACATAATACCGTACTTGTACTTGCTCAGTGACAAGACGCCATCATGGAAGTTTGAGGTTATCTTGACATACAGCATGACGTCACAAGATGGCGAATTAAAGGCGATAGCAGCGCCATTTCGCAGCTATTAGTACTAACAGTGTCATAGGCCTGACCAAATGATTTCAAATGAATGAAGCGAAAAGTGCCAAAGTTCACGGCGCAGCACGGTGCAGGGATTCCTCGGAATGAATCTCAGTATTGCTGATGTAAAAAATATAACGGCGGCTGTACACTCTCGCACGTCAGCGACCTGCCTCTGCCTCGAGCGCGTACGTTTACACTCTTATGTCCATCAGTACAGACCAGTACCATTGAGTCCTTTGTTTTGAAATATAACGCAAGAACGTGCAAGTATGAAGAGTTTTATTTCGATATGATACGAAACGTTATTTTTGTTACGAGAACGAAAATAGTTCGTAATTTTTACGAACGAATTTTTTCGTTTTTTTTACGAATTTTTTTAATCATTATTTAATCAGGAAAATTTTTTGACAAAAAAAATGATGCCTGTTAAAAAAAAAATATGCCTGTTCATAATACTTTTTCATTTTGCTGTGATTCTACTCGTTTTATCACGTTATTTTCAAGATTATTCGTACCAAAATCTAAGTACCGTAGTCAGTTCGGCGCTACCCACGCTCACTTAGACGACTGCAGTTCCGTTGTTTACAGCTCGATTTAAACGTTTTTAGATTCATTAGAATGCTGATAAGTGTAGCTATTTTTCATAATAAGCTAAATTACTGTAACCATAATGGTTTCTGTTCTTTTCATACAGTAAAAAAAAGTTTAATTTTACAAAATGTCGTTTTTTGAAAATATTTATTTTGTTACTAGCTTTACACTAATGCATCTTGAGAATAAAACAATGTATATTAAATTATCTTTCATTTGTAAATCTTTAAGTAATTTATTTAAGTAAATCTGCCCAGTAGTTATCTAAATATAGCGTAAATAAAATAGGACCGGCCGCCATCTTTGATACGTCATAGCTACCCCCTCCATACCCTCAGAAAGTGACTACCGCACTTTTTGAGTTTAGGAAAACATGCCAAATAAGTACATACCAGTACTTCGTATGGCGGAGGTGAGTCCCACGAAAATCGTTATTTGAAGACTTTCTTACGAATGGGTCCCGCTCTATTAGCTAATAACTTTCATTTGTGACATTACTTGATCTGTTAAAATGCGCTCATAAATCACTTACCTAGTTTTTGTGTTCAAAAACTAACTGGGCGTATGAAAATATAAAAGTTTGTTTTTCAACCATATTATATTAAGATTCGATTACTTGATAAAAAATCTGAGAGATTGCAAGAAAAGAGGTTTCATTGTTCGAGATTTCGAATTCTTGTCTCAAGGATTTGGCGCCCCCATGAACTTGCCGCTCAGGGCAAGTGCCCCGGTTGCCACCCCTTAGATCCGGGGCTGTGCTAAAATTTAATAATTTTTGCTATGGATTTAAGTATACAAGTTTTACTAGTGGCAGCAATTTAGAAGACAAAAAAAAATCTTCATAGGTCTTTTCAAAAACTCATCACACCGTTCACAGAACAAACAAAAACTATGTTTCAAACAACCTTTTTTTATAATTTGCAACAAATACATAGTGTGCTTGTTCAACAATATGATTTTGTTTATTTTTCTTGTTTTATGTGATCGATTCTAAGGCCCGTATTACAGAAGGAGACTCAAGTCTTGATCTATACTTAATTATTAATTGTCTCTTTCTCTTACTATCAAAATGACAAAATTGACTGCTACTTAAGAGGATCGACTACCGCGCCCATGTCCATACAAAAAGGGAAAACGTTTTGCTACCCCTAAATCTTCTCCGATTTTGATAATTTTTCACTATGTTGTTGTCCCTATCAAAAACTATGCCTCTATGTTTTCCTTTTTTGAAAATTTTGTTTAGATAAAAAGTTATAAGGATCTGTAATCTTGCTTTATTGGGTTTGAAAAACATTCATTTTAAATTCATTGTATTTCAGAAATAAAGTAAATTTTCGGAAAAAACAAAAAATAGAGGCATAGATTATATTCTGCTGAAAAGATTGATACCAAAAAGTAGTATATTTAGTACAGTTTAGGGGTTGGGAAACGTTTTCCCCCCAAACGCGATTTTCGACAAAAAAATACCTAGAAACACAGCCGAGCTGCAACTGTCTCTATCGCACGCTATGCGCGGGGGCCGAGCGCGGTCGCGACAGAGAATGATTCTCCAAATACCTATTTTCCTACGCTCGCGGCGCTATAGAATAGTCTTAAATATATATATATCAGAATCTGAGTTGCGTCATGTTGCGTTCTGTAATACGGACCTTAATCACTCAGAGTTATCACTCTAACTTAAGACTGCTTCTTTTTGTAACCTCGTAGTAAAATTAATATATAGGTACTTCTATTCAAGAATGCGTCAGGGAGTAATTTAAAACATATTACATTTTCATTTAATTTTCAAAAATATATCTTTATTTTTTCTAGTTTTCAACTAATTTACAGACGGAATCCAATGAAAAAGTCATTGTTTACCAATAAATACAAATCTAAATCGATTTTCAAAATCTTATACAATTTTTTGTGCGCTATTATGTATTTTAATTTTATTGCAACCATAACATTACAATTTAATACATTTTACGTCGTAATATAGTAAAAAGTCTTAAAAATCCATTTCATAGAATTAATTATGGAATATTTGTTTTACTAACCCAGAAGATACAGTGTGATTAAAAAGTTGTAAATTATGTAGAGAACTTTCTCCTTTACAATTTCTCTTTTATACAATAATACACTAAAATCATCGTATCAAAATATTATTTTTCTAATCACACTGAACCGACACTATTATGCGTTAATCAATTCCTTGTTTTTTGAAGAGCCTAATGGAACCCAATTTTTTTTAAATGGATTCAAATAACGTAACTTACCACTACTACTGTGAAACTTTTTAAGACAAAAAGTTAGTTAAAAAGTATAAAAGCCTAAAAAATAAAGAATACTATTTTAAGTCTTGAAATAGAGTGTAATATTCACAGTTATTGATAATTAGACATATAATTATTAAAGCCATATTTATTGGCATTGATGTATCTGCCTCAACAGACTAAATCCGGAGTTTATCAAATCCTTATGTGTTTACGCAAAATGTTAGCAGTCATAATCATAATACAATAATACAAGGGCTGGATGGAGCTGTGTGAAACACCCAAGAATATTTATTTATGTCGACATTCACAAAGCTCGAAACCCTCCGACCGAATCAGTAGGCAGTAGCAACATTTTACATTCATGTTACATTTCAGTCTTACAGATAAGGATTTGACAATAATAAAACCTTTATTTTATTTTATCAACATAGAGCATATTGAGCCAATACATTAAAAATTAGCAACTGAAACTTTATAAAACTTTAGACTGAACACGTTCTCCAAGGAATTTATGGTTAGTTTGTCCAAATTTTTTTGGACTTTCCATACAAAATGATTGGATTTTATTTGTAATCAGTTGATGCCACAAGTTGTAGCTCTGCATACAACTTGGGTGTTTATTAATTTACTATTCATTGTAGACAAGTAACATACCTAGTTTACGTTATATTAAGACAAATACAAAAGAGGGACTACACGACAGGCACTACTAACTTATAGCGAAATTTATCTTTATTTTGACCAAAGTTACTTGGAAAAAGTTGTTCAGCTAAGTGGCCGGATGGACATCCTTAACTTTCATTAACTTAACCAAAGACACACAAAATACACTCATCAACACTGTCTAGGGATATTGCATGATTTTTCAAACAAAAGAGGTGTATTTGAGAAGCTATAAAAGCATACTCGAGACACATGGAGGGATATAATTTTCAGATGAGCAAGTGTTGAACCTGAATTTTCAATTCCAATCAATGAATTTTGTTTAAATTGAAATTTGTTAAAACGTGACGGAAACGAAAACAAAAATGCACTTTTTTCTTCTTTTTGTATGAAAATGGTGGAATTTGCGCAAGTTTTTTTCATTTTCGTCACGTTTTCACAAATTTCAATAAAAATGAAATTCATTGATCAGAACTAAAAATGCAAGTTTAGCACTTGCTCATCTGAAAATTATATCCCTCCATGTATCTCGAGTATGCTTTTATAGCTTCTCAAATACACCTCTTTTGTATGAAAAATCATGCAATATCCCTAGACAGTGTTGATTTGTGTATACTGGGTGAAAAAGAACCTCCTAGCTATATTCAAAATCCTGAACCAGTATCACTCAAAGAACACATTTATGAAAAAAAAAATTGTTATATTTTTTCAATGGGAATAGTTCATTTTTTGCCTTAACGTAGACATTACTCCTACACCAGGCACGAGGGGTGCGGGTAGCGCTCGGGGGGTGCGCCCGAGTGGTGTCTACGTTTAGGAAAAAAAATCCCCCCCCCCCAAAAATAAAAATAAAAAACAAAAAAAAATTAAAAGTGTTCAGTAAGTGATACTGGTTCAGGATTTTCAATAAAGCTAGGAGGTTCTTTTTCAACCTGTATAACAAAAATGTAGGCAGAGAATAGGACAGTTCCCGTTACAATAATTTGTTAATGCGCGAGGTAGCTTTATAACTAAAACTTTAGAGTTCAATTTTGCTTGTCATACTTACAAAGATACGTTTTGCGTATATTTAATGATATTTAATTTGAAATATTTTACTATTTTATTTACCGAGAAAAATAAGAAGGCTGAATATTTGAATTCTTTGCCCGATAATTTGATACACAAAAAAAAAAAACTATGCATGGCTGCATGCGCACAAATTACAATAAAAACTTACGAAAAGGCGCATTTTCTTAAATTTTGCATTATTTATATTGTGAAACAAATTAATATGACTTCGTCTATTACGGACTTGACACCACCCATTTTAAACACGGCTAAACCGCGCAAGATTGTCTTCTTCCTGCAAATTCCCGTGAAAAATAGGTATTTGGTTGCTTACGTTTTAAAGATATTATTAAATTTATTTGTCAATTATTAGAATACAATTATAACACAATTAATTACATGTCAAAACTTAAAACTAATAAAATAAAGTTTGAAACTAAAAGTTCAAGTCAAAATCCGGCCCGAGTCCCACCCGGAGCAAAGGTCCCCATCACGCTGGCAGCGTTCCCGCGTTGAATCGCGATGGAGAGTCTTTGGACCAGGAAAGACCCGGCGCGCGGATTGCTTACATTTGTTTTTTATTTATGACTTTTCTCACAAATGTATTGAAAAACGTCGTGTGATACACGGGTGTAAAGGTTATTGTAAACTCGTGACAAAATGGTGAGCCCTCGCCTGCGGCTCGTGCTCACATACGTCAACTCGTTTACAATAACGTCCTTCACACCCTCGTATCACAATGTACTATTATAAATAGTTTGAATTTAGATACACATTTTAAGACCTTTTACGTAATATCCATATGGTAAAGTACATGCAATAAAACATAATTAGTAAACTTAAAGGACCATAACCAAATACACCTGCTTACAACTACATATTAACAACTACATATTATAAATTCACTTGAGTATATCAATTACACATAGAATTATGAACAGGGGGTTTGTCTATTATATGAAATCGTAATTGTAACCAAAAGATAAAATTAACCAAAGGATTACATGATTCAATGTTTATTCATACTCATTCTACGTTCTAATAAACAAATTACTGAATTATTTTTTTTATATAAAAAAATGTATTATAATCTTACCTACTAATAAATCAAGACTGTCATACTTTTTCTATAAAATATAATAATTAGAACCATTTTACTTGTCAGACTAATAAGTCAAAGTTAAATAATATAATAAAAATATTACGAAATGATTTTAGCACATCAGACAATAACTTCATTTTGTTGAATTTAATTAATATATAATTAAATTAAAATAATAATAATAAAAACAATTAATAATAACAAAAATTATTGTTATTATTAATGACATATTTGAAACACTCATTAATTCACAAGGCATCTGTACTGTGGCCTGCAATGGATTGTTATGCTGCAGTAGACGTCTCTGCTTGAAGACAAGCGAATAATTCGTATTGATAAATAAATAATACAATAATACCTACAGCACTTTTATCCAACGAAACAAGTGTAAGAACCAGCTGTTTATGTGTGCGTAAACGTAGCTATAAGTATCGTCCGAAACGCATACATTGATAGCCTATTGATTACAAGTAAAGCGCGGGACGTCGTTTCATGAGATGTCTATATGTCGTCGGAAAATAATAAGAATCGTAAGTTGATCAATTTTCGAGGTAGTTAATCAACTAGCGGAGAATTATACACGGCAGTTGAAATGTATTATTTAAAGCAATAAATTTTAGCTAATTGATTAACTTACGCTGCCTGGCTGTAAGTTTATCAACTAACGATTTTGCCACACGTCAAATCATACACGAATGGACCAATCGCTGCTCAGTGTACATTTTGACGTTAAACTGAGATCCGTTATATAATACACTGTTCTCTGATTGGTTGATGCGACAACCGCTTAACGCAACCACAGTCGTTTCTGACACTTCGCCGGCCGCTGCCGCGGCACGCTCGCTTCGCTCGCTCGGCTCGTGCGTTGGGGGTCGCAGTTCTAACCTAACCTAACCCAACCAACCCTTATCGGGTTGGTTGGGTTAGGTTAGGTTAGGTTTCGGCTACTAACAAACCTACTTGTCGCAGTTCCAAGTGAGACATTCAACCAATCAGAGTATAGCTCGCGTTTTCAACCAATCAGCGTACCTCTCGCGCTCTAATTTTACCGCGAGTCGCCGTAAATTGATCAATTACCGGAAATGTATACGTTAAATAATACATTTCAACTGCCGCGTATGATTTTCCGCTAGTTGATAAACTACCTCGAAAGTTGATCAACTTACGGTTCTTATTATTTTCCGGTGACATATACGAAGATTAGTTTAGTAACACTACAACACCATACAGTACAAAAATGCCTTGTGGAATATATCTTAAACATGAGCCTCAGTTAAATGTTGTACGTGAACAACGTACAATTAACAATACGTTATATTGAGAACCTTCTCAAAGTCAACACATTTAGTATGTGGTCGAATTATGTGCACAATATTTTTACACAAGTAGATTGAAATTTCAAAGATCAATATTGTAATTTTAAGAATAACATGAATGCACTTTGATTTAACAATAATTTACGTGTTATCTGACCAGAGCGACTGAAAACCTTACCACCAACAAGATTCGATTAATACTGAAATTTGCAGCAGTTTTAAAAAGGGATTCCTTGGTAAGATACATATTCATTTCGTGTACAAACTAGTAACTTTTATTTCTTCCCTCCTTTATTTTGACGATTTTCTTGCAATGGAATCTGAAAAATTTAAAACATACGAGTTAGTAGTAAAATTCCATTAGCTATGTTCGGTGAATATGAGCTGCAGCTTGAATTTGTGTAACTCCGTAACCACATCGAAAAGGATTACTCTCTAGCAATCGAAAATTACAATTTAAGACTTGTTTAAATATGTTATTTCTTTACCGTAGCTCTTTGGTCCTCCATTCGACCGGCTTGTGCACGCATCAAAAGTGCAAAGAAGTCGTCATCTGGGACAGTTTTAGGACGTGACTCCGGCTTCGGGCGGGGCATTTCAGTCCGCTGGTCCTCAAGTCGAGAACCCTGAAAAATACATATACTAATGTCAACCTTATTAACAGGTAGTATGCCTACCACTTTTATAAATTATACCGATGAACGCAGTCTTATTTTTAAATGGCGGGAAAATGTCTCGGCAATCATTGGTTCTTTTTTAAAGAGAGGTATTTTAAGTTTGACGTGAGTATGTGTATATAAGTGTCTATCTATGGCATCGTAGTTACTAAACGAATGGATCGATTTTGATGCAGTTTTTTGTTTGAAAGCTGACGGCGATTCTTAGCTATATTTGATCAAAATTGGTACAGCCGTTAAGAGTTATAAACCATGAATGTCGAGGGTACAATATTAATAATTTTAGAGTTATGTATGTATTAGCATCAGGTGTCAGTATTTTTAAGCGAGATGACAAGTCTTGTTCGTTGTTATACTTAGTCTTAACGTAAAGCGATAAGGTCTATATTGAATTGGTATTCACGTATAGTTTTAGTTGTGGTAGGTTGCGCTTTTCTACGCAAACGAATGTTCTATTTTTCTGTATTCTATTTTAAATGGTTTGACGTTGATATAAGGTATCGTACCTGAACTCGGGCTATCATGTCGAGGAAGTCATCTTCGGGTTTGGCGCTAGTTGTCTGTTGCGGACGCAGACCCGGCAATGAAGCTCCTTTACTCTCTTTAGTTAGTTTCTTTGCAGGCGGACGTAATTCAGCACGCTGCGAGTCTATGCGCTCTGACTGTAGCTCTGTTATCATGTCCAACATTGCGTCATTTGGGCTGAAATAATACCAAATCACACATAACTAAATTTGAAGGAAGTTTGCGTTGAGGCGTTCAATATTTTTATTACGAATCATGACACATTCTTAGCTGACTTTAATCATGACACATTCTTAGCTTCAGCATAAATTGGATTTCATTATTTGCTAATTGGGCCCTGCTCTTTCTTATTCATAATACGTAGCTACTGTAAAGGAAATTGCAAAAATTACTATGACAATTCTTTACTCTGAAGGTGTGCCAGTTACGTCCATGTTGCTTAAACTTTACACAAAAACAGTACACTGAAGAAGAGTTATGATTTTTAGATTTACAATGGAAAATAACCCGTTGATATTTTTAAGTAACAAGCACTTCTCGTGAAGGTAATTTTGTAAACGGTTACCCGATATATGATAAAACAGAATTTTGTTTTCGCGATAAAAATGACGTCACGGCGATAGTGTCAATCAAAGCGGCTAGGCGATCATTCTAATCTTGATCTAAAATTATTTGAGTATTTATTGTAGTGCTTTTTATTGTATTTATAGATCAATTGTCATTTACCACACACATGCATTTTGCTCAAACTATAATATGTGTTTCTTTTTGCCTTAAATAGTTGGATGGTAGATAAATCATAGAATAGGGAATATGCACGTATTTTTTAAAATATTGTAATTAAATACATAGCTTACATCGCTAAATAATCGTAAAAAAATAATTATATGATGAAAAGTGCCGTGTGGTGATCGGCTTAGAATAACACCACCCCATTTCTTTCCGTGGGTGTCGTAAGAGGCGACTTAGGAAACACAAATGAGACCTGCCTCCTATTAATCCATCTCAGGCAACAACACCTCATTTTTTTATGAATCTGAGGTGTTGTCCTATGGTCACATGCGGTGTGGTAGGCTCTGTAAAGGGCCGTCTGGTTCGCGACCACCCTCCTACCGAAGTCCGACGCCAAACAGCTTGCTGTGTTCCGTCGGTGCGTGGGAGTACCGGTGCCTTATAGGCGTTTTCTGGGTTAACTCGCTCCATCGTCGACCTCATCTATGACCTTGGTCAAGATTGAGGTCAAGAGTTAACCCATTTTATAATAAATAAATAAAAAAAGTAATTATAAGTACTCTTTTTCGAAAGTTAAAAGTAGCTAACAGAAACGAGAACTTTAAAGGGCCACCATTTTGGTGCGCTTAGCGTTACGTCAGAGTTCACGAATATATTTCGACTAAATTTTCAAATAATTCGGCCTGGAACAACATTCTCCATCTATAGAACGGTCTAAAAAACCATTATACAAGTATTATTCATTTCAGTGATTTTGTTGTCGTGAACTCTGACGTCATTATACACTCTGGCAACAGCAACGCATTTCGGATATTTGAATTTCCCGCAGTTTTTCTGCACTTTTGAAATATTAATTTCTGACTTAAAACTAAATTATAATCAAAAATGTTCAAATAGACATAATTGTGAAGTGCTAAAGATTATTTAAAAAAAACTTGACCCATATTTGAATTACATGCATATTCCCTATTCACAAGCACACCCTTTTAAATGCCAGTAATTTTCACACATTTTCCCATATATTTCGCTCCTATACACCCAAAACCGGTGGCTGCCCCACTACTACACACCCAACATACACCCAAACATGTGATAAAAGGAGACTCCAAGAAAGTGCTTACAATACAATACAAATATACTTTATTGCACACCAACATTTCAGAACATGATACAGAGTAAAAGTTATTAAGAGATAAAGAACTAAGAGATACTAAGAGATAAAGAACTAACTTGGAAGACTTGTTTCCGCTGCTTGCAGATCTTTGGAGTTTATTAGTACCAGTCTTTGTTTTAGGCCTGTTCTCCTTATTTCCATTAAGGGTGGCTCGTTGTTCGTCCATACGCTCCGATTGGCATCTACTTAACAAATCGAAGAATGATTCAACAGGGTTTTCTTCAGATTCTGTCCTCACTACTTCTGGCTTCTTTGCAGCCGCCTCCTGTTCTGCTTCCTTTTTCTTAGCATCTGGAGTTATCTATAGAACAAGTAACTAGGATTTTATTAAGAGTTTCACATGTATTAGGCGGTTGAATTTGTTTTTAATTGTGAAAAGAGGTAGATAATTTTTTCCGTAAGAAGTTATTGTGTTGTTTGACTTGTTACGTTTTTCAGAGTTATTAAAAAAAACAGAACGCACCTGTATCAAAGACAGCTCCTCCATGCTAGGCCTCCTTACGCGTAGTGCATTGTAAGGAGTGCAAGGTATTTTATCGTTTTCACCTTCAATATTCGGCACAGGAGGGGAGTCCGTTTCTGGGGGCCATCCCAACACTTTGCGGAGATCACTGATGTTTAGCTGAGCTGTGGCCATACCAAGTACGTCACCTAGCTGAAAATAATAAGACTTATTACTTCTTATCGTGCCGAACTTACCTAAATTAAATTACTAAATTAAATTTCACCTAGTTCAGGCCTAATTAATTAGTTAAGCTTGCTTTTATTTTTTAAATATTTTTGTAGTCTCTAATGCTAATCATGTATGCCTTTTTGTAAATGAATAAACAATTTATTTATTATTATTATTTATTACTGTGCTGTTACTGATATACAAAATAACAATGTGTTTGCAACCAACCGCTCTAGTAAATTCTTACCTCTTTTGAAATATTGTAGTGTTCGTTCGCATAGTACAAGGCTTTCTCATGATTGCCAAGGGCTGCATGAGCATTGCCGAGGGACCAACAGGCCCTGCCCTCTCCCACGCGATCTTGGAGTTTGCGGGCAGCCGCAAGGTGGCGTGCGTGATATTCTTCAGCGATACGATACTCTCGGAGTAAGGTGTAAGTGTTTCCAAGAGAATAGCAAGCTTGAGCCTCTACTGCAGCGTCACCTAATTCTTCAGCCAGAGCCAGTGTCCGCCTGCAAAATAATCATGTCATCAGCTAGTCATCTCTTCAATTATCATGTAATGCGGGACAAACTAGCCGCACTGGACATTTTGCTGTGGTGATCTATTAAACCTTTTGATTTCCAGAATCTAGATAATCATACCCCAAGCGCTGCGCGAAACCATTATATCTGTTTATTCGCATTTCGGTCTGGTAGACATCGCCCAACCATTCTCTCAAGTAAAGCAATTACAGCAGTTCTCTCAAGTACTTACTTACTTGTCGTACGTCTATACTAATATTATAAAGAGGAAAGATTTGATTGTTTGTTTGTTTGCATTGAATAGGCTCTGAGAGGACCGATTTGAAAAAAATGTTCACCATAAGAATCCTACATTATCTACATATTAAGATTTTCCCGAATTCCCACGGGAACGAAGTCCTGGGCTGAATGCTAGTACCTACCTTGATAAAGAGGAAATGCTTAAAGAGTTTACTGAAAAGATCCCTTTTCAGTAAACGTACAAAGTGTGAATTTGTGTGTTAATTTCGTGTTTATGACGCTGAGTGACGCATTTTTTTTTTAGTTGTGAGATTCATATTATTATTATTATATCTTTATTTACAATGAAATAACTAAAATTAAAAACGCACAATCAAGAAAAAATAGTGATACTAACGAAATTTGGTATTTATCAATCTACATAACATTTTTTCAAATCCATATATGAATTTCAATTACTTATTTGGAAAATATTGTACAAAAGTAAATTTTGCTAAGCAATTAATAAAAGTAGGTTTTTCACATCTGCAGGATAAAATACTTACTTAGTATTAATCTTAATTTATCATACTAATAAAACCTTTCAGTAGTTTTTATGTGTACAGTCATCTATCCTTGTCTTACAAACTTTATAACATTTAGTAGGTTTCATGACAAGTCACACAGCAGCATAAGACGTAATACAAAAAATAATTTTTTTCGCAAGTAGCAAATATACACAATGGACTAAAGGCCTGTTATTTATTTGAATTACTGCAATACAATGCACAATCGAATTGTTTTCAGTAGTAGCAGACCACAGTTGTTATTGAGTGTTGTGTTAGTCAAGGTAAATAGTTCTATTCCACAACATTTATTTGGCTATTTAAAAAAGTTGACATTAAGATAGTTAAAGTCGCTAACTTTCGTATACTTTATCTTTTATGCTGCGCAAAAGAATGAACTCTCTATCTTTGAAATAGACTCGAGTTGAATGCGCTTTGAGTGCTACAACCAAGGCGTATTTAATATTCAAAGGCCCTGTGGTTACTGGTGGAGTAGAACAGGACCAACCTTATTCTTAAGGCGACTACAGCACCTAAATTACGATTTTATGATGCATAGATAAGCATGACGCACTGCATTAAATTGAAGAAAAAAATACTAAGGTAATATTCAGGACATAAACTAGATAAGTAGTTTGCTTTTGGTTCGATAGAAAAAGCTCACAAAGTCACCTCTAAATACCAATATTGTGTATCTTATAAGCTGTAAAAACGATAGTAAAATGCACACAGGAACTTGAATTTACTATCAAAATGTTCGTGATTGAACACTTTCGATAAGTAGTTATTTAACGCATTTTTCGATTTAAGCTGTTATCTTTCAATAATCTCATTTTATAACTTTCGAACATGTTTTTACGCACGCACGCTTTCATAATCCGTAAACTTCGTGTATCGACACTGTTCGCACTGCCGGCCCAGGCCTGTTGAGAGACGGAGGTGGCACTATTCCTATGTGTGCTGCCTTTATCGGGTGCTGTAGTCGCCTTAAGTCCTCCGACACAAACCCTCGCCAACCCTTCTGCCAAAGCGTGGTAAATATGGTAATTTACCTTGAGCTCCATCGTCAACATTACTTATATCCTTTTTTTTATATTGATGTCAAGAGTTCCCTTTACTCTCGAGACAAATAGCATCAACTTTGGTTTAAGTGATTATTGCAATGACACAGTTCGCAAGGTTATCAAACAAGTTATCAGTATAAGATAGAGTAAAGAGATCAAAATACAATAATGTCCAATACCTCTAATCAGGTCGCAATAGCTATTACGCTCTGTTAATTTAAAATTGTAGAGTAGGTATCTATGCAATGGTATTTCACATGTGCCTTAACAATAAAACACGAGAAAAAACTCTTTAATTAGTAAAGGGGTTTGAAACTTTCTGGCATATCCACCCGCCACCCGTTTTTTTTTCGAAATCGCGTAGCACGATGAAAGTGGTATGTATGGGTAGGGATCATCCACATATTACGTCACAGCGTATGGGGGAGGGGGGGGTCATATGAAACATGACAGTACATGTTAAAGGGATACCAAAAAAGCATGACATAGGGGGGGACGGGTTCAAAAAGTCGAAATTTTGCGTGACGTAATATGTGGATGCCCCCCCCCCCTAGAGGACACATAGATGAACAAAAAATGTCAGTAACATCATAACATGGTATCCTAAAGTGTCACGTTACCGAGATATTCGGAAGTAAAGATCGACACATGAGTACAACGACATCTTTACTTCCAAATATCTTGGTAACGTGACACTTTAGGATCATACAAAAAGTCTCGAACCCCTTTGTAACATACATTGATCTTTGTTTGTTGTCTTTACAATAAACAAGACAATAACTTCCTTGTACCAAGCTATGTTATCTTTTAAACCCAGACTTAATAACAATGCGAAGATGCGATAGATAAAAAGTAATAGATATATACAAGTATATAGATAATAACAACACTTAAAGAAAAAGTCTTACTTGTAATGTTCAGCCGCGTTTTCAAACTGGCCAAGGAAAATGTGGGAATTTCCAAGATTACTGTTAGCTCGCCTTTCTGCTGCTTTGTCACCAAACTCTTTCGCGATCTGCAGTCGATCGGTGTGGTAGCGAATCGCACGAGAAAAGTCACCAAGAAGGTAACAAGTGTTGCCAAGATTGCCACAAGCTCTTCCCATAGCTTGACGATCGCCGAGACTCTTCATGAGCTCTAAATTCTCTCTGTAATACATTAAGCACGAATGTTACAATTTTGTAAAACTCCTTACTAGTTTCGTCAAGACAAAAATTACGAAACTTACTCATAGTAAGATACCGCTTGCATAAGGCAATCCCTTACTTCTTGTGGAAAATGCCCAGGATCGTTTTGTCCAACCCTGCCCAGTTGTTTACCCTGGGCATGATACACGTTGCCCAGGTTGTAAAGCGCCCTGCCCTCACTGAGCCGGTCTCCGAGCTGTCGAGATATTTCTAAATGCCTCTTGCAGCACTGAATTGCTTCAGCAAATTTCCCCATCACCTTCAATGTATTACCCAAATTCCCAGACGCCTTTGCTTCGCCTAATTTATCATTGATTGTCCTGGAAAAATAAAAAAATATTCTACATTCCATTTTGTTTCTTGAGATTTCGAAACAATACTCGTTTATTATGTAAGCAGCAAGAGTCCATTATCTGGAATAGTGTCACTGTTTACATTTACACAGTGACGCCATTCCTATTGCGCAGTTTTACATTATTGCAAGCTACTTAAATTTTTATGAAACACACCTAGCTAAAGTCAAATCATGTTTATGATATTGCATAGCCTTGTTGTAGTCTCCTAAATAAAAATAGGCGTTGCCGAGCTGGCTGTATATGGCGGAGAGGGTCCGTAGGTCATCAGTGCCTGCTTGGATTGCGGCTTGAAAAAAGGCGACTCCAGCGCGGCAGTCTCCCGCCTTGCATAGCCGCTCCCCCTCTAAGGCAAGTTCCAAACACATGGAGCCGCCATCGCAACTCTGAAACAAGTCATAAAATAATGTTGAGCTTCCTTTACCCACTGTCAACCAGAAATTGCCACCAGTGCTCTTCATTCTTGACTTACTGCAGTTTATTAACTTGCATAAATAATATACCCTCAACTTATGCTTCCCCTTTAGTATGCAAAGATTCGTATAACTATCTATGGTTTTTCTCTATTACAAGAGAACAGAGCTTTTAAACACTGATGTAAAAATTTCTATGTGACTTGCAGGCTTTGTAGGTAATGAAAATTTACTTTTTTTTCAACAAGGCTTGGATATTAATTGACATTGAAAAAAATTCAAGCCTATATGGCCCTGTCAGGATAGGCAAGATTAAGATTAACTATATAGGTAATAAATTCTAAATGTATTTAATTAGCAGAAAATTTATTCAAATTCGCAAGATTTTTTATCCCTTGAAATTGAATTGTTCACTTTATGATTTAAAAAATGGTATAATTCTGGTTCTTACCATTTCTAAATGTTCCCAGAGCCTAAGTTTTGATTCAAAATATTTATCAGTGCTCCCAATTTTACAAAAACACAAGTTTTTTTTCCTTGATGTTGCCATGTTAGCCTACCTGTGCTATACTGACAAAAAGTATTTGCAATGCATTTGGAGTATTGTTTTTGTTTACTTCAATTACAATAGTAATTGGAATAGAACATGACTTATTGTCTATTATGCTTTATACTCACTGGTTTATTGTATTTTTTAACTGTATGATACAAACACCTAAAGAACTTGTTTTAGTAAGTTTTGCTTAATTATTTTTTTAATAAAAGGAAGTTTTAAGAGGGTTAAAATGTTTTTGTAATAAAGAAGGTTTAAATAAAAGTGGTGGCGAAATATATATTTTTTTTATATTTTGTTATAGTGGGTGGAGTTCCATCAAAATTTACAACACAATTGGTGGAAGCTCCAAAACAATGTAAAGGTTCATAATAATTTGCTTTGTGATTATCTGCTGTGGTGCAAAAATCTTCGCAATGAGACCTATTTTATGAAAAAGAATTTAATTTTTATATGGCAATGTGCACATGCAACAAGACATTCCGCTATGTGACTTTAAGACAGAGGTTTTTAATGGAATATACATTGTATGTAGGTATGTGTACTAGGGAACACCTATAGTATGCTGCAAAGGTATTTATTTTCTTGTTATTTTTTGTGACAGTAAGAAAAATAAAACTGCCTGCTTTTGAGTTATAAATTTGATTGATTTTGACTAACTTCACCAACCAAAGGGTAAATGCAATGCCCTGTCTTTTACAAAAGCCTTTGATAAGGATTGTAGTACCAGTTTTATACCTAAAGTTGTCTGACATGTATAGATATTTAAGTATGATCTACTTATTTCATACTTCGGACATACTAAAAATCCAATAGAAATGCTGTCTTTAATTTTCAAATTAATTTATTCATTATGATGAGGATATTGTTATCTTAAGGCAGTCACTAAAGTGTTTTTACCTCTCCAGCATGAAAAGGGTGCCTTTGCTTTTATCGCATTTCACTCACTGTTTTAAAATAAAGCAGACTAAGTAATTCGAATTCATAACAATAACGTTATTAATAACTTGAGGCTGTCACTTGTTCTGAAACTCCTTTGGGTCTATCAGCTTCATTACTAAGAACATCACATTAAGTACTTACCTCATTATCTTAAAATATCATGCAAATTTTTTAAACAGAAATAAACAGATACACATGTGTAATGAATTCTAATAAAAAAATATTATAATAATTTTATTTCTTGAAAACATTTCCTGTGTGAAGCAAACTGTTTTCAAGAATCCAGAAATGACTGTGATTGCGTTAACATTTCCACCACGCACAATACTCATTGGCTGTATCAACATTGTCACCTTTGCCACAGCCAATCCATAAAGAAAAAAATGGTTCAATTTAGTATGAAAATTTTCTAGATTTCTTTCTCAAAAACTAGGCATCTCCTGAAGCTGAAATTCTGCATAGAGTCTACCTAGGTATAGACCTTTCTCCAGAAAAATCAGGAATGCCCAACTTGTGGGTCCGTAATCTAAAGTTTAGCCGAAACTTTAATCACTTGTATAATAAATAAACATTGAGTTCCCAATATTTCGACACGGTTGCACGGGCTGTGGTCACCGGTAGACCCGGGAAATAGGTAATAATCAATAGGGGAATTTAGGGTCACAGGGTCTTTTTCGAAGACCTGTTTTATAATTTAATTATGTGTTCAAACCGCGAAAGTTTAAAGCATTGAATTAATATTACTATTAATGAGTATAAGTTATCTTTACTTTTTAAATACGCCAATGTAATTTATTTACTTTACTTACACAAAGAGCACTGTTAGCTACTTACAATTTATTCATTACTTACACTACTAATTTAGTTCATTTTCAGTCTAGTTACAAATGATGTGTGGCATAATATGTATTTGTAACAGATAAATTATCTAATTCACAAAGTAGGTATAACGGCGATGCATCGAGTTCTATCATTTAACTGCGGATGTAGGCACTAATAGGTCACGGCTTCCGTGTTAGGGCCCCACGAAATACAGTGACTCATGTATTAAAGGATGACAAAATCAAAACTAAGAACCATTTTTAAAGTGAAATTAGCGTTTGCTATACGTTACATATTCATTACAGAACAGATTACGAGTAAGTGACTGAAAAAACACTAGTTATGTGTTTCGTTATACATACCTGAGCGTCAGTAGACAAGTTCTCGGCACTGGCACTCACAGACATCATCAGTTCGGAAGTCTGTACAAAACACAAAAAACTTAAAAATGCATCAGATTAAGTTAATTTTCATAACTAAAGTTTTCGTTTAAGTACTCCAATTCTCAAATTCCAGCTGGGCGTGTTCACAATAGGGAAACAATAATGT